>JAQPCC010000165.1:0-287673 GCA_028392965.1 Lindernia subracemosa | reverse complement strand
AAAGATATTCAATCATCTGATAAGATGGAACTACGATGAATCTGAAACATAAACAAAAGAACTTGCAGAGAATCAAAGTGATTGTATCAGAAGGAGGCGAGCACTGTTGACAATGGACGCAAGAAAAGCAAAAATAGAGTCGGACATTCCTTAAAAAAATATGGCAACTGCAGTTGATCACTCAAAGCAACTCAAGTGTCCACAATATTTTCATTACTGTTCCCTGCATATTCTTACAATTTCTTTAAAAAGACGCAATACGAAGACATTATTCTCTCAAATCCTACATGCGCCCAGATTGGTATTTCAATCTTCTTTCACTATAACGAATAGTTACATCCTCAAACCATTAGATCAGCAGTCAAACAACACAAAGGCACATTATACCTAAATATCCCATCACTGATGGCATAAAAACTGCAAGGCTTCCTAAAATAAAAATATTACAGTCGATATTTAACCAAAAAGTAATACACATTCTGCTCAGGAAAAGGTAAAATCTTATATTTTAAAAAAAAAGTAACAAGTTTCAAATCTGACACAAAATTCTGCAGGCATTCGAATCTATGACTAAATTACAATCTGTGTACCATAATAATACATTAAGCAGCAATGAAAAAGAAGCATTCAAGTTACCAAGCTGTGGGCACAGAAAAAAAATAAAAAAAATAGGAAATGGAACATAAAAAGTCAACGTACTTCCTCAACTGAGACTGCTCTGCTTCAATCATCTGAAAAGAAAAAACACACAACACAAATCACCATCTAAAAATACAGCTACATTTACGATTTTCACAACCGAACAATTGCGTAAGAGAAGTGTGAACTTAATTGCAAAACCGACCTTCTCAGTGTAAGCGATTACAGGATTTTCACGCGCCAAACCGTCCGGCCCGATCTCAGGCATCAACAAATTGCCCGATGTTGCTTGGATTCGAATTCCCAGCCATGATTGAAGAATCATACGAACAAAATCACAAACTGGGCTGTGTGATCGCGATTTCGCTGGTCGAGATGATAATTCTCTCTATCCTCCGTCGGTGAGTTTGGTCGTTATCGGCGACGGAGAAGCGAGTGTGTGCATTGGAGGGTGATGCGTGGTGAAACGGCACGTTTAGCTAAAATAAATAGATGTATAAGAATTAAGTTAAATATATTTTTGGTTATGTATATTAGGAGGGTTGTGTTTTAAGGATATTAAGATAGAGTGTAATTTTAGTCCATCAATATAAAACTAAAATTACTTCAATTTTGATACGAAACTAAAAATTATTTAACTTAAGTGTTCTTAAATTGCTTCAATTTGATACTTATAGGACTAAAATTCCCACATTTAACTTAATGTCCTTTAACCGTCAATCCCTTAATATACAAGACTAAAATATATTTAAGCTCGCTAATTAAGTAAACTAGTATTTTACGCACACTTGTTGCATGTGATCTAATAATAAATATATAATATTAATTAATATATTAAGTTATTTTTATAAAGAAGTTATAGTATTAATTTTAATTGTAAATTATTTTTTATAAATTAATATTGATTTTGGGATATTATTGGAAGAAATTTGAAAATCAAGGGATTAAAATAGTAATTATCATTGTCATACCAAATCAATTTGATGACCGTTACTATGACGTGCTCTCCAATAATGAAACATTTGAAAATTAACATGCTTGTTGGGTAATACTTTTTAAAAAAAATATAACAAATGTGTTGTAATTTATAACAATATTTCCACATTTTAGAATTAGATTTACCAAAACATTTGTTATGATTGAGGCCCCTCATCTTTCTTCCAAATGAATAAGCAACACATGTTATAATCTTATGATGTGTCAGTATGTGAATCCATCAGAACTTTCTTCGGGTCTAAATAAGTTGAAGACCACTCTGCAGATTCTAGATTTCGTCCAACATATAAACTCAAGAATAGATTGATCGAGAATTACCTTGAAGATTGATAAGTTAGAATTTTACGTTATTTCATACCTTATAAACATGTGTTATCGGTCGTTACCTATCTAAATTTCATCGGATATTGTAGATTTATGTATTATATTCATATTTAACAGATATCGGAGCAAATGAACCGAAATTGGGAACCATGTATCAAGCCCAGTTATGTATGAACTACTTGTCATCTTGGAGTACTTGCGGCTTTTTTAATTAAATAATTAGTTTTTTAATTTTTATTTATAAATAAGTTAAAAAAATACTTATTAATAAAATAAGTACTTCGTATGTTTGACATACGAGTTATAACTCGTATGTTGGAAATACGAGTTATAACTCGTAACTCTGACATACGAGTTATAACTCGTATCTTAAGATACGAGTTAGATCTATTATACCAGGCCGCGACGAACAGACGACGAACGCGCAGACGAAGACGGCGACGACGACGGCGACGGCGACGGTGCAAGGCGAACGGCGACGGTGCAAGACGAGAGTAACTCGTAGCTAATAGGTACGGGTTAGTTTTTTTTTGTGATTGTATTAGGATTATTTTGTTGATTTCGTATGAAATTGTTGGGATTATTTATGATTTCGAAGAATTGATGAATGTATTGTTGAGGATAATTTGTGTCGAAATTATTCGTAGAATTAAGAATATTTGTGTTGGGATTAACGCGTGTTTTGTCGTTCGTATTCATTGGATTTATTGGTGTTTTTGTTGATGTTTTTGTCGTTCGTTTGCGTTGTATTGTGTTGTTCTTCGTAGGATGGAAGACACGACTTTGTACGGCCCTATCGATGATTCGGTGTTGACGATGCAGTCGAATCATCGATCTCGTGATGTCCTGCTGGATGCGGACGTGATCGATAAAACGATCAAGATTAGATCGTTAGAAAATGTTGTATGGGGTACGAAGAGCAGCCTATAATTCTACACGGTGTTTGCTGAAGAAGTTGGATGACATGGGATTGTACGGCGTATATAGCTGCATGTCGCATAAAGTAGACCCCCATTTGATTACTGCGTTAGTAGAGCGATGGAGGAAAGAGACGCATACGTTTCACTTTTTTGTTGGGGAGGCGACTGTTACGCTAGCGGACGTCGGTATATACTATGGAGGTTGCCGATAGATGGTGAGTCCGTTTCGGGTGTGATCGAGTCGAGGACGACGTCGCAGTGGCAGGATGAGTGTGAGCGGTTGCTTGGATATCGATCACCACAAGACAAACTTAAGGGGACGGCGGTTAGCGATGAGAGCTCTAGCGGATTGGTATATAGCGAATCCAGTCACAGATGACAGTGAGGAAGTAGAAGTCGAGCAAGCTGCACGTGGATATGCGATGCTGTTATTTGGTGCAGTTATGTTCCCGATTGTAGCGCCTGCACCGTCTCGCTCACATTCCTCCAGTTATTGGAGGACATCGACGAGGTGCACACTTATAGTTGGGGCAGTGCAGTACTCGCCTTTTTGTATAGAGAGCTTTGTTCGGCATGTCAGCCGAAAAAGCTTAATATAGGCGAACCTCTACGCTGTTGCAGGTAATTTATTTAAAAATTCAAATAAATTTGAATTTATATTTTCGTAATCATAGATTTAATGTAATATTTTTTTGTAGGTGTGGGCGTGGATGAGAATCCTGCCTTTACAGCCCGTTCGTGTAGTGAAGCGCATCCATATGTCGCCCCAAGTAATTAATGGGTTTGAGCTGCCGATGCCACCAAATGCTGCAAGGTATTATAATTAATTTATTATATATACTTATTATTATATATGTAGTAAATTATTTATTTAGTCGAATATTATTAAACTGTTTATTGTTTCGTAGGTGGAACGCTCGATTGGATCATACCAGTTCGACGCGTTCCAATATACGCACTATGCGCGAGGTGCTCGATATGATGCAGATGTCGCAATTTGTGTGGGCGCCGTACGACATTTCTTTACCGGAGATTGAGTCGTTACCTCCCGAGTGCCTGCCATTAGCTAGTCGTTCGATGTGCCCTTTGATCTTCTTCAATATCGTCGAGATACATTATCCAGAGCGTGTTCTGCGTCAGTTTGGGATTATCCAAGGCATCCCCGCTCAGCCTAGCTATCGCGAACGGAATCTCCATTCGTTCGAACGTCGTGTGCGCACAGGGATGGACTGGACGACAGTTCATGCGGAGTGGATACAGAGATGGGCGGAACGATGAAGACCGTTGTCAGTGGTCCGACTGCTACTCCACAGGTATCGGTCCATGATGGTTACTACGACTGGTACTATCGCATTACACGATGCTACATCTCTCCGAACGCTAGGCAGATGCCCCGGGGCTTTCAGATGGGTGATGCCGTATTCTTATCGACGATTGTGAGTTTTGTTTATATATTAACTCATATTTGTTTTCTATTTATCATGTTCTAACTTGCATTGTTAATTATAGGAACATCACATATCTCGTCAAGCAGATTATTTTAGAGACGATAACGTTGAAGAAGCACGACGTCTGGCGTATCAGATGGAGAACATGTTTATTGGCAGACGTCAGCAGCCAAGACGAGAACGTGATCCAGATGTTGGACACTCGCACCGATATGAGTCGGGGCCGTACGAGGTCGGGCCATCTGATCGATATGAGCCGGGCCGTCTCAGCCATACGAGGTCGGGACATCTCAGGTGCACGATGATCCACACTCATCGTTCTTCGATGATATAGATCTAAACACGGTAAATAATAATATTGTTCTTTATTATTATTTCATTATTGTTGTTATTATATTATTATTATTTGTTTTATTATTATTATTTTTATTATTTGGGATTATATTTCAGGTGTTTATGACACCTTCACCACATACGCGGCGCTCGAGAAGTCCTGATGATGAAGATCAGGCTGATGTCCGACGAGGAAATAGAGTGCGTAGGCCTAGGCGTTGTGGGATTGGTTCTCATTTTTTTCATCGTGGACAGTAGATTAGACGTCATTTGTAATTTGTATTGACTTATTCTTATTATGAATCTCGTTTTAATTAATTATATAAAATAAAATAAAACAACTGGACTCAAACAATACAGAATGAGGGTAAACATATCAATGTCTTCCACGCTGCCTAGCACGAGTTTCACCCCTATCCATCTCATTGTGAATACGGGTTCTCCGATATCTTCCTGGTCCTGTTATTGCTCGACGTGCCTCGTTATGAGTAAGATTAAAATCGGCATCAGCCCAATAACATTCGTCGTGTAGTGGCTCGAAAACACCCTGATATGTGGCTGAGTACAAGACTTTGCTGTAATATGGTGCGACATATTGACCGGACTGGATTTGCCAATGACGACATGCCGCTTGTGCGTGAGAGCAGGGGATCTTGTACATGCTCCAATTTCCACACGAACATGTTCCAGCGCTAATATTCACTACATGTGTTTGTGTATGAACGCCAGCTGTTACAACTTCGGCCGTATGTTGTCGGACATCAAATCGATAGACAGCATGATCCCAAGATTGCCTCGTCCAATTTTGAAACATTCTTGTTGCATAGCGTGACCAATCTGTTTCAGTATTGTCCATTGCTACCGCAGCTTCCTGATACCGATCACGCCAATACTGTACGCACCTATGAAAAGTGAAATCGATGATAGCTCGCGGCGGGAGCAATCGTGCCCCCTTTAATACACCGTTAAGACCCTCAGAAATGTTGGTCGTCATAACACCACATCGAGTGCCACCATCGTGAACAAAAGTCCACTGCTCCACGTCTACATTTATCAACCATTGCCAGGCTTTTTTATCAATCAATTGAATCTGATTCATAATGCGGTCGAATTTGTTCAACGTATGCGCAGTTCCAGCTCTGTGACATAAATCTTTCAGCTGTTGGCTTTTGAACTTCTTGTAAAAGTTGGATTTTATTTGCCGTAGACAGAAACGATGTACTCCATTTGGGGGCCTAAAAGCAGTCGTCACTCTTACTGCAGCCATAAGACCTAAAAGACGATATTTACATATTATAAATAAAATTTATACAATTAAATATACATATAAGGCACGTCTGAGTAACTTTGTGAAAGACAAACCTGGATGACGATCGGAAATAAGGCAAACAGACTGGTTCTGCAGAATATGTGTATTTAGGTTGTTAAGAAACCATTTCCAAGAATGTTCACTTTCTTCGGTGACAATGGAGAAGGCTAGGGAGAAGACGTTCTGATTGGCATCGAGTGATGTAGCAATCAACATTTTGTGTTGATATTTTGAGTATAAATGCGTACCATCAACACAAACAATTTTACGGCAATGTCGAAAACCATCAACACTTGGTTTAAATGCCCAAAAAACGTACCCAAGCTTATATTCTCCAGGCGTGCTAGTGCGAATGTGCAGCCACTTCACGATTGTTCCTGGATTGTAATGTTGTAAAGCTTTCATAAAAATTGGAAGCTTCTTTACGGAATCTTCCCACGTGCCTTGAGTCCATGCCAAGCTTGTATGTACGAGATATCGTAGCCAAATTTATCTTTTATGAGCTGCTGTACATTTTTGGGTAGGAAGTGAGGGTCTGTCTTTACAACGCCAACAAGCTTGTCGGCAATCACGTTCCGAGAAATATTACGATGAGTTGTGGACAACTCAGTCATGTAGCATGCGTGTGGCTCTCCATATTTTGTCACTTTCCAATAACATTCTTTACGCTTCAAACTGGCTCTAAGTCTCCAAGGGCATTCACTGCTGTGATTGCATTCTACACTCCAAACGGTGTTGCTGCTTTCTTTAACATGATACTCGCGCCTAACTACCCTGATCGAATAATCGTCTACAGCATGTTGTAAATGTTCTTTACTTTGAAAAATCATACCTCGACAAAATGTGGGAGTTTCTTGATCATAAAAGTCCCCGCATCCACCGTAGCCATCAACATCGGGAGGTGGCATTTGATATGTATGATTAAAGGGAACAGACTGGTACATTGCTCGAGGATCATCTACTGGTGCAGTGGCATTAGGTGGATTCTCATCGTCGTTGACAGCTTCAGGATCGTTGGGATCTGGAAACTCGGACAAGAGATTTTCATCGTCTGCTTCAGAATCACTGATATCGACTTCTAGCTCGACTTCTTGCTCGCCTTCTGGCTCATCTTCCTGCTCGGCTTCCGGCACGTCTAATATAGGAACATCAATTGACACATTTTCGAACCCTCTTGTAACTGTGACTATATCAGGCATCTCTGGACAAGCATGACTCGATGAACCAAATTCAAATTGCTGAAACCCACTTCTGTCTTCAAAATTTGGATGAGAATCTTCATTGAGATCAAAATTGCCGTATTCATTTTTTTCAACAAAAACCTCAAGATGGTTGAATTCGGAATCAGGGTGTATGAAGAATGATAAGTCGTTGTCGTTGGAAATCTGTGGTAGTTGATGAAATATGCGAGAGTGTTGAAAGTATTCATTCTTGCCATAAACAATCAACGAACAAGAACTGCTATCAGCACCCGTAATTTCAAACAAGAATGACAGAAATTCGAAAAAAATTGGTAGAACGACGAATTCGCCGGTACCCTATAGGATCAATACTGTATTTGATGGTTGAATTGGATGTGTGAATAATTTCACCACCGAAATAAACTAACACTTGTATATTATTGGACACCATGTTTGTATGTGATGATCGGTGATGTGTTTGATATAATATTTCGTTTCAAAGGTATGAATTTATAGGGATATAACTCGTATGTGTGAGATACGAGTTATGTTAACTCGTACTTTTAACATACGAGAAAAAGTAACTCGTACCTTCAACATACGAGTTAGCAGAGGTTTCGTCAGAGTTTGTTGGTTGCAGAGTTTGTCGGTGTCGGTAGATCTAACTCGTATCTTAAAGATATGAGTTATAACTCGTATGTCAGAGTTACGAGTTATAACTCGTATTTCCAACATACGAATTATAACTCGTATGTCAAACATACGAAAGTACTTATTTTATTAATAAGTATTTTTTTTATTTTTAAATAAAAATTAAAAAACTAATTATTTAATTAAAAAAAACCGTTACTTACTTATGAAAAAGCCACGTTGTGTTTCTCCTCATCTCTCATTTATATCAAACAAGACAATGACACTCAAGAGGAATTATGGGACCCACCAGAGGAAGTGAGCTGCTCAATCATTATTTGCTTGGCCAATATGCACGTTGAAGATAAACCAATCATCATCATATTAGGACAAAGTCAACAAACTGAAAAATCTCAGACAAGCAGCTCAAGACACGCGCGCACACGGCTCAAGGCAGAGAAAATCGCATGATCTATCTAATGCTGAAAGTATAGGATTTTGAAGACTATGTACACACACGCATGATATTGAGTCGATTCGATGTTGAAGAAGAAAACTAAAATTGAGAAAAGCAATGAATGTTTTATTGAATGACTGCTTAAGAAACTATTACAACTCATAGTCCTATATATAGAGTACACGGTGACAGAATCAATCACTATAATGAGCATTAAATGAAAAGATGTAGTTTCCTATATCAAATAGACTGTCATATGTAAGAGAATATGTTACTCTTTAGGATCCTTTATACCATCCATATTCCTTTGACTAAATCTTTGATTGACATAATTCCCCTTATCTCTCCATAATTTGTGGGATTGGCCTTATCCTCCTTATCTCTCCATAATTTGTGGGATTCTTCCTTATTACTCCAAGGTCATCCATTTGAGTTAAGATTGCCAATACCCTCCCGCAAACTGAGCCGGGGTTGAATGCATAGTTTGGCGCGAAACGAAGCTAGTGTAGCTTTCGGAACGGATTTAGTAAAGAGGTCGGCAATTTGATTCGTCGAAGAATATGTTTAGTAACAAGTAGCCCAAGAGAAACACGTTCACGTACAAAATGGTAGTCCAATTCGATGTGTTTACTCCGTGCATGAAAGACTGGATTCACCGTCATGTATAAAGCACTGATATTATCACAATAGAGAGTCGGTGCCGGTTGAACAGGGATGCGGAGATCATTGAGAATGTAACTAAGCCAGGTAAGCTCGGCAGCCGCATTTGCCATCGCACGATATGCTGCTTCTGTACGAGCGAGAGATAGTATGTTGCTTTTTAGCACACCATCAAATAATATTCGAGCCGAGAAATGTGCAATAGCCAGTAGTCGAGCGTCGTGATATAGGACATCATGCCCAATCAGCATCAGAAAAGGCCAACAACGTGAGAGTAGTCGTAGAAGTAAGATGTAAACCAATAGAGATTGTGCCCTTGAGGTAGCGAAGAATGCGATGAACTAGTTTCATCTGAGCGATCGTCGGGGCATGCATAAATTGAGAGACATAGTTAACGCTGTAAGATAAATCTGGACGCGTGAGAGTCAGGTACTGAAGAGCTCCCACAATTCCACGATAAAAGCTGGGATCTTCAAGAGGAATCGCCTGTGTGGAAGGTTGTAACTTGACATCAAGAGGAGTTGGCATAGGTTTGCAGTCTAGCATGTTGGACCTCTCCAGGATGGTAAGAGCATAGTGTGATTGAGAAAGATGGAGCCCATTAGATGTGGAAGATATCTCAACTCCTAAAAAATGATGAACTGGTCCAAGATCCTTCATCGAGAATTCATGGCTTAATGTTTGAATAAAAGATGTGACAATCTCAGTAGAAGATCCTGTAAGAAGCATATCATCAACGTATAACAATAAAAGAAGAACACCCTCAGTAGAGTGACATATGAAAAGAGAAGGATCAGCGAGGCTACAAAAACAACCACATGAAAGAAGAAATTTACTGAGCCTATCGAACCAAGCTCGAGGTGCCTGTTTTAGCCCATATAAAGCACGTTCAAGCTTGCAAACATAATTCGGAAAGTGAGGGTCACACATACCTGGTGGTTGTTCCATATAAATATCTTCATTTATATCTCCATGTATGAACG
Source organism: Lindernia subracemosa (assembly GCA_028392965.1). Lineage (NCBI taxonomy): Eukaryota > Viridiplantae > Streptophyta > Magnoliopsida > Lamiales > Linderniaceae > Vandellia > Vandellia subracemosa. The sequence goes on along the minus strand of JAQPCC010000165.1, from coordinate 277,793 downwards.
CATTTTTCACGTCTAATTGGCGAATTGGCCAGTGTTTGACAAGAGCAACAGTTAAAACTAAACGAATTGAACCTGGACGAATGACATGTGAAAAAGTTTCTGTATAATCAAGTCCATTAATTTGATGGTAACCTTTTGCTACTAAGCGAGCTTTGAGTCGGTCCACTGTACCATCTAGTCGCAATTTAGTCTTGAAAATCCATTTTGATCCAATAACATGCATGTTTGGTGTGCGTGGAACCAGTCTCCATGTTTTATTTTGATAAAGAGCAGTAAGTTCGTCAATCATTGCCTCTTTCCATCCCGGATGTGAGAGTTCTCCTTTAACTGTCTTGGGTTCACGTGGTACACTGCTAGAAATAACAACAGTTAATGCATATTTAGGATTTGGCTTAACAATACCATGTTGAGAGCGAGTAGTCATATGATGTTAGGCAGGTTGTGAACTAGATTGTGGCTCTGAGATAGTGGCAGTGGACTCAGATATGGACATTGTAGGCACATCTAAAGTGATCGTAGTGTGACCAAGTGATAAAGAGTCGTTGGATTCAGATATAGCTTCATTGATAACGTCGTCTGCAGATGATGTAGGGTCACTCTGTGAAGGATTTGTCGCAATATTTGGTAGCGGGCTATGAAAGGTAGGTAGTGAGACGAGATCCTCCAATGCCATACCTGATTCAGAACCACCATAATAAGTCAGCCAAGAGTCAAATATATTATGAATATGAGAGTCCATAGGAGAAGTTTTATTAGATTTGAATGGAAAATCATTTTCATCAAAAACGACATGTCGGGAAATAATAAACTTGCGACTAGAGGGATGATAACACTTATATCCTTTATGTTTCTCGCTGTATCATACGAAAACACACAAAACAGATTTAGGATCAAACTTTGTATTTTTTGTGTCCCATGTATATGGAAAACATTTGGACTCGAAAACTCGAAGCGAGCTATAATCGGGATGAGATCCATGCAACCTGAAATACGGTGTTTCAGAATGAAGAGACGATGAAGGTAGACGATTGATAAGAAAAACAGCAGTTGAAAATGCTTCAACCCATAAAAATAAAGGAACATGACTATGAAATAACATCGTCATGCCTTGTTTCCGTATGATACGATGTCGTCGTTCAACTATACCTGTTTGCTCTGGTGTATAAGGACATGAGATTGGGTGAATAATTCTTGTAGTAAGGAAATGAGATGATAACCGAGAATTAACAAATTCACCCCCGCCATTCGAGTGGAAAACCTTAATTTTTTTATTAAATTGTCGCTCGACATATTTTCAAAAATTAAATAAGCAGTAAAAAAATCGGATTTATTTCTTAAAGGAATAAACCAAGTGTACTTTGAAAAATCATCAACTAGACATGCATAATAACGAAATTTTCCAATAGATAAAATAGGAGCGGGACCCCAAAGATCACAATGTATTTTATAAAAAATATCAGAACTAGAATGCTGAGAGGAACTAAATGGAAGTTTGCTTAATTTTCCTAGTTGACAACTATCGCACAAATGATCTGTTTTCGAAGACCCTACGACTTCAATATGACCTTTATTCTTTAATAAATGAACTGCAGATGATTGCGGATGACCCAAACGTTGATGCTAGATGTCTGATGTGCCAGATTTGAATCGATATGAAAAGTATGCTTCTGGCCCATTAGACAGGACATACAAATTACCCTTGCGTTTCCCTGTTATGAGAGGGAGACCTGTGCTCCGTGACTTTACCCAAAAATTAGTGTTAGAGAATTCACAATTAGCAGGAAACTCAGATGTAAGTTGACTAATAGAAAGCAAATTTTTCTTAAGATCCGGAACAAAAAGAACATTATCAAGAGAATCGGTCCGTAAGGATAACACGATCATTCAATTCGGTCATAAAGACTTGGATTCATAACACTCAAAATCTGACTCCAACTCAAGACAAGTTGCACTGCAAAATGGGAAGTTTATCAGATGTAAAGTTGTATCTTATAGAGCCGTCATGCTTGGAGTTTTTTTTTTTTGGATAAAGCAAAATCCAGGTCAGACGCTACGAGGTCAAAAGAGCTATTTCGAGTAACTACATTAAATGTGCACTCATAAGCCGGTTTTGAATATCAAAATTGAAGATCATTTGTCCTCATTCAAGCAATGACTAGTTTAAGTCTTCGTCCTATAAATATCCTATGATCAACACTGAGGAAGGACTTTTACACAAGAGATTTACGAGCTCACAACTTTCAAACCAAGTATTTTAACATAAAGTTAGATAGACTTTGAGAGAGCGTACAAAAACTCTGTGGAAACAGAAGTCCAACATCGGCCTTAATAAGTCTGTGTTGTAGAGTTCAACGTAGGACCAACTAATTTTGCATTGTAGAGTTTCTGCCGGTGGACTTTAAAAAGCTGGTGTGAGAAACTAGCTCCAGTTGATTGTAAAAAAAGGCTGAAGTCGGCCAACATTAAAAAGTGATTGATAGGGAGCTACTAAGGGTCTAGTTAGAGGGTTCTAGCCAGCTAGGGAGTACAAGAGTGCTTGTAAATCAAAGTCTTCTAATGAAATCTTTCTAAAGGTAAAAGAATGAGAGACGCAGTAGAAGTTAGCCTTCAAATTTACATACTCACACACCGATCTTCGCACACGCACATTGGTTCACAATTGAGCTAGATAACTTCTGCAACCTCACTATTAGATTGAGAACCGATAGTTAGTCAAACCGAATGAACTGCGAATCGAAACTGCCGACAAGCGCACAAAAGACCGAAGTGTTTTTTCACTATGTCTAAACACTCTAAACCGATTTCAACACGTAGTCCTCTAATTAATAACCTTGATGATTATTACTATAGAATAACACCGAGATTCTTTGTTGGAAATATTTTATAGTGTTCAATAATCAAGTTATCTTTGTCTAGGGACTAAATTGTAGTATATGTAAAGTTAGGGACTAAAGTGTAAATATAGCAATATATGATTGGTATATATAGGTAGTGTGTGTAGAATACACACAACTTGAGGTGTGATTTCTCTCACTAGGTTAGATTTCTCTCTCATCATTAGCATAATTAGGGTTAAATTGTAGAAAGAAACTTGGATTGCAATGAAGATTGATTGAAGATTTAATCCATAAGCTTCCGCGCAAATCATAAAAGGTAATCTCGATTGATCTTAATTCTCAAGTTTAATCATATGTTGGATGAATTCGTGGACCAACATGTGGTATCAGAGCTATGCGTGATGATTGAATTGATTATTTTCGAACTTGATTCTGCCAATTTGTCGAACTGTGAGTATGATTTTCACTATTATCGCATGATTTTGAGTTAAATTCACTGTTTGCGAACTCAATGTTACTGTTTGCGATATTGATTGAGGTTAAATTCACTGTTTCCGAACCTGATTTTGTGTTTGAGATTAACGAAATCAAGTTTGGCGCCAAAAATTGTGTTGAAATTGCTTGATCAATTATGATATTTCTGATATAGTTTGGTTCGATTAGGCTTAATCAAGTTTGCCTTATATTTCGCAATAGTAAAGTTTTGCGATATAGTGAAATTTGCGAACTCACCTAATCAGGGAGGACCCGTCCAAAAATGGGTACCAAATTCCCGATAATTTGTTTTGCAGGTCCCGATTATGCGTGGTTTACGGGTTGCTTCATACGCATAATCGGTATGAGCTATGAGCAACCACAAAAGTCCCAACACGTGTGATATTAGGGTTGCTCCACACGCGTGATCGGTATGAGATGTGAGCAACCAAACTAAATTTTTTTTAAAAATATATCTAATAATAAAAAAAAAAGAAAACTTTTTGGATTTTTGAATTTTGGGTTTAAAATTGTTTTTCGCATTAATTTCATTTCGAGAAAGTATTTCAATTCACAAAACTGGTTTAGTCAAACATTTTAATCATATACGGTGTTTCGCGGCAATATTTCAATTCGTAAAAGTTTTTTTGTTTTCGAAACTATTAAACTGAATATTTTAATCATAATTTTTGTTTCGCAAAACTTCTTGATATCGAAAAACTTTTATTTCGAAAAACTTTTCCTTCGAGAAACTATTCCATTTCGGAAAAATTTTCTTTCGGTTCGCGAAACTAATTCTCTCGAAAATATTTTTCTTTCGCGAAACTTGTTCATATAGCAAAAATTTTCTAGAATAAATTTTGCGAGGCCATGTCATTTAAATATATATATATATATAATAATAATATAAAGAAAATATACATACATATATAAATAAATATATAAAAAGGGCCATAAAAAAAACAAAAGGCCATAAAAAAAAGAGAGAAAAAGACGGGCCATGAGAAAAAAAAAAGAAGAAAAAAAGACAAAGGCCATGAAAAAATAAATAAAAAAAGGAGATAAAAGGCCATAAACAAACAGAAAAAAAAGGCCACAAAAAAAAATGATGAAAAAAAAAATTGCGCATTCTTATAGAAGTTCGACTTAGATATCCAGAGGCACTTACATCACCAATTGGTATCCGACTTCAAATGTTGACAAGAACACCTAATTGGGAAGTCCGACTTATATGACAAAAGTGCAAGAGTTTTCAAGATGTCCAACTTCATACTCTTCAACGAGCGCATGAATTGAGGGGGAGAAAAAGACCACAAAATTTTTCAGAGATGTTGATTATGCTTGATGTGCCCAACTTTTCAAGAAGAGCAATACATTCTTTGAAGTGCGCAGCAACATTAAGAGGGAGATATTCGTACAACGAAGAACTTCATTTGAAGGGAAGCAATACGAAGACATCGGTGCAAAAGGACTTAGGACATGACTAAAGAAGAGTACTTTCACAAGCTACAAAGTCCTTGGAGCCAAATAGCGAACTTTTCGGTCTAGAGCTACAAGTTTCGGCACAGACAAAATTTCGGCTGCAAAGGGTTTTCTGATCCATAGGTTCTCGGCCACTTTTGCTAAGGGACAATACTTCCAATGGTCGTAGCAGATTTAAATGCAAAGATACCTCTTCAGCCACCGTGATTCCACATGCAAAGTTTGAAGCCGTTATCTTTTCAACCGAACATATTGTTCTTACGGTTTAGTCAAACCCAACTAAACCTATCCAAGGAACACATCCGAGACCATGTGAGGGTTATGAGAGTACATTTATCCAAACTGAGTCAGACACTATCCGGACTGCAACCACTATAGGTACAAGACTGAATTTATTCAGATCCCGGGTAGAAGTCGCCTCGTCTGGTCCAAAGGCGCATGCACATCCCTTACCTTAGCTACTCATTTGTCTCCCAAAAGACATATATTTCAATATCTCACGGGGACCCGCATATGCTATCACCGATTCATTCGGATTCGGGAGATATTAAATTAAGTGGTCTACAGCCCCATACCACAATTTTATTGATCACGCTTAAACGTCTAGTGTGTCCACCTGGCCTAAATGTTTTTAACTTTTCTAGGACACATACATTATTCTTTTTAAACGCAGGTCTATGTGACCCAGCCAGAACTTCTGTAGAACACTTCTAAGTAAGTTGTGTTTCGATGATCAGAAGGAAGTCCTGCCGTTGCAACATCAATTACAACAACGGTATCAGACCATCCTCAAGAGCAAGACTGTAGAGTGATGTCAACGGGAAGCCTATGTGGCCCCGTAGTCCCTTTACATGCACGTATGTGTGACGTTGCATACTAAACGACCAGGAGTGATATCAAGGGATGTTTCACGATGATCGGTTGTAAGTCCCGATTTCTGGTTACCTCATCAAGCTTTCAAACGACAACATGATCAGCTTTCACTGTGTTTCACCTTGATCACACAGCATGACGATACGACTGAATCGCCATGAGGGGGAGAAGTATATTAACAAGGCCAAGCACGTGAACTCATTAAAGAAACCAAGATTACAACGCACGTGCTGAACCACAACAAATAAGACCTCTCTCCATGGTTTGAGCAAAAACGACGAGTCAATGCTGAAGATTCAAGCGACTACGATGCATACAAGAAGGTGATAAAAATTCAAGTTGCAAGAAGAAAAAGAGGGTGATTGTATGAAGGGGGAGACTGAAGATTCTCCAGAGCCCTCAGCTAGTTCTTCAGACAACAACGAAGATCGTGTCGAATCTAAAGTTTAGCACAAAGGGGGAGATTGTTGGGAACATTTTCTGTTGTGTTCAACTGATGATGAAGAGTGAAGATTCGAGAGACAAAGACAATCGTAGCTTCAATTATAATTGAACACTAAGGGGGAGATTGTTGGGAATATTTTATAGTGTTCAATAATCAAGTTATCTTTGTCTAGGGACTAAATTGTAGTATATGTAAAGTTAGAGACTAAAGTGTAAATATACCAATATATGATTGGTATATATAGGTAGAGTGTGTGTAGAATACACACAACTTGAGGTGTGGTTTCTCTCATTAGGTTAGATTTCTCTCTCATCATTAGCATAATTAGGGTTAAATTGTAGAGAGAGAAAGTGAGGTATATTGTGGAGAGAAACTTGAATTGCAATGAAGATTGATTGAAGATTTAATCCATAAGCTTCCGCGCAAATCATAAAAGGTAATCTCGATTGATCTTAATTCTCAAGTTTAATCATATATTGGATGAATTCGTGGACCAATATTCTTGTCGGAGAAAAGAAAAATACCAACCGTTATGTTTCCACATTCATATGATATAGAAGAGAGTTCAATAGATTATATTATTTCAAGCATTTTTTTTTTCAATATAAAATAAAAAAATAAAACTACTTATGCCTTAGCTGTACATAAACTTCGTCCAAGCTCTTAACCCATGAAGGAAGGATTCATTCTCCTCGAACCCTAGAAAAAATATAATACACCATCATCACATCTGTTGAAGTGTAGTAAAGAAAACATGCTCCCTCGCTCCTTCAACTCTAATCTGTACACTCCAAATAAAAATCATGCGTATGTTCACCGATCGATCAAAATCTGCAGGCCCACATTCCCATTGTCGCGTTGCTCGTCCCCGAATTCTCTGGCAGAAGCCACGAGGTTTGGGTTGGATTCATCCAACTCGATCTTTTCAAGACTCGCAATATCTCCGAAGCTGCTTGGAATCCCCACGAGTTCATCGCATTTTCGAATCACCAGATGTTTGAGTCTTGGAAAGCGCGGATCATCGCCATCGTCGCCGCCTTTCCAACGCACAAGATTCACTCTTTCAAGAAGAAGATACTGTAACGATTCGAATCCTCCTCCGCTTACTTCCCACTCCCCATCGTCTGCTTTCTCACTAGCTTCATCGTCTCTGCCGAGTCTGCAGTTTCTCATTTTGAGGACTCCAAGATTTGGCAGTGAACTCATAGTTCTCATGAATAATTGAGGAATCATAAAATCTGACAAAGTGAGCTTCTTGACGGATTGCGGAAAACCAATTTCGGGAAGCTTAAGCCGGGAGCTAGGATCTAAAACTGAAGTATACCCCCGGCATCTCAGAGTTTCAAGGTCATGCAGATGGCGAAGATCGACATCTATAGAAATCGTCAAATAGATTCCCAACTTTTTTATGTTTGGGATTTTGGTCAGCAAACCGATTTCAAATAACAACGACAGAGTTATATAAGAGAGCGTTTGTAGCCTTTCTTGTGTCCCGGGGTTACAACCATCTTCAACCATCCAAATGATAGCACTCTTCAGCTTGAAATGTCTTAGCTCTGGAATGTCCCATACCTCAGACGGCATGGTGAGATAAAGGCCATTGTTTATCAGGTTTACGATTAAGGTTTGCAAGTTTCGCAATCTCGATATTTCGGAAGGTAAAGTCTCTGAATTGGCGGAGATAGCCAAGAACCGCAAGTTGACTAGCCGTAGTACCTGCTCGGGAAAACGCGGGAACCTCAAATGAAATATGTCCAGCACCCTCAGCAGCTTCAAGGCGAAGAACGCTGGGGAAAGTATCTCACGAGCCGCAAGGCCGGTGCACAGGAACGAACGGGCAAGCGACATGTGTTCTTGCGCAGCGTAAAAATCTCTGATCCGATACGAAGGATGAGTGCTTACACGGCGAAGGCTATACAACGACCCCTCCAGCATATTCTTGACTTTTTTGTTGATGACCCACAGAAACTTCTCTTCCCGAGCTTTTCTCAGGCATAACTCTCCCAAGAGATCATGGATGGTATAACTCTTTGCTTTTCCATTCGGCTTGTACCGTCGTACGGAGAGGAGATTTCTGCTCACAAGAGCCTTTAGGCACTCCTCTGCTGCTGCTTCCGCGTTCTTCCCTTCGCCTGGCTTTAGGAATCCTTCGGCCACCAATAGACTCACGAGTCTTGAGGCGCCAACCTCCTGATCTTCCGAGAAAGCTGCCATGTATAGAAAACATGGCCGTAAGTGATAGGGCAAGTGATTGTAACTCAGAGAAAGAATCTTGGAGAAGTGCTCGTCTCTCTCAGCTGCAACAGCGCCCACATCACTCGCAACTTGACACCAGAGATCATTCCGATTTTCGTCGCTATCCGAAAGGAGACCTCCAATCACGTTGATGGCGAGCGGTAAGCCTCCACAACTGCTAGCAATCTTTCGCCCGACTCCCTCCAACGAAGGAGGGCAATCTTCTTTTCCAAATGCCTTGAGCTGAAAAAGCTGCCAGCTCTGAAGATTGTTCAGAAGGTGCATCTGATGAAGCTCACAAGACGAGTCTGCGTACTTAGCCACATTCACCTCCCTAGAAGTCAACAGTATGCGGCTTCTGAGGTTCTCCGTCGGAAAGAACTGTTTAATCTCATCCCAAGCTTCGGCGCTCCACACATCATCTAGGACAACGAGATATCGTCTCCCAAACAAGCTTTGGTACAAAATAAGGCCTAATCTATCATTTTTCGCTTGCATCATCTCCTCGGAAAGCTTTCCAATGATGCATCTGAGAAGATCCATTAGAATAGTTCTCAAGTTATAGTCTTGGGATACGGTAGCCCAAGCACGAGCAAGAAAATGGGATCGAATCAAGCGATCATCATAGACGCTTCGGGCGAGGGTTGTCTTGCCTATTCCACCCATCCCAGCAATAGGTATGATCTCGCGCTTACTTGTTTGACTTGTAAGTCTACCCTTTAACTGAAGAATGTCTCCATCAAATCCCACCACCACACTATCTTGCTTGGTAGTAGCAGTCGTTGGATCGGATGGTGTTGAATCAGATACAGCCAGAGGGCTCAATGCAGCATCGATCGCCTCGTCACGTCTTTGGTCCTTGATCATCGTCAGCTTTTCCACCAAAGCATCAAACTTGGCCATCACTGTGCTCAGATTGGTGGAAAAGAAGATTTTGAGGCTGGTGGCGTAGGGCTTGGAAAGCATCTGATCGACCATACTGGGCTCGAGGATGTCTTCTGCTTCGTGAGACAGATCTCTGACTTCGATCTCCAAAGCTTCCATCTGTTGACCTCTCAAGCGTGAGGAGGAGTCCTTCAGAAGCTGCTTTAAAGAAGAGACCTTTCGAAAGAGGGACTCGAGTTGATCATTGTCACGACCATCAAGAATCCAAGTCTTATTGTGAGAGTGAAGGATATCATCAAGGATTTTCAAGAGGGACGCTAAGTTGTACGCCATGGATGATTATGATGGAGATAAAAGATTGGCTCTTTTCTTTCTTTCACTTTTTCTGCCTTTCGTTTTTGCAAGAACTAGTTATTGTGAGAGTTCGCTGGTCAACTTCTAGGGAAACGTGAACGGATTTTTTAATCAATAAATGCATCTGTCAGTAGTAGATAGAAGAAAGACTAGACCAGAAGATGCAGCTACTAACATTCATATGGTGAATTGGTTTGTTTAATCATTAAATGTGAAGTGGTGTGGCCCCTAAATGGATGTAAAACTACTGAGTAGTATACTTATGTTGGGTGAAATATTAGGCTAACACTCACTCTCACACTCAAAGTGCACAGCGGAATAAATGATTAATTAGAGACAAAATGAAACGAACACGAGAAGTAAATTATGCAGCAAGTATAAAAAACTTGCTGCGTGCCTCAAGGCGCAAAATCCACTATAAAGATGGATTACAAACTATCAAAAAGGATAGTTAAATCAAGCCTAGCAAAACCTACGAATCAAATGATTCTGCAAACTACAAAGTCTCTCGACCTTTGGAAAGCTAGGCTAAAAAGAAACTCTCGTGAAAAGTAGTAATCGCTCAAACTCGCTCTTCCAAACTCGTTTTTCTTCCGTCTCTTTTCAGTCCAGTTAAATGGTGAAGTCCTTTCGCTATTTATATGTCTTCGACTCCTTAAGGACTTCTCCAACGATTTGGTCCTTGTCCATAGTCTTCCTCAACGTCCACTAAGTGAATATGACCGTTGGGAGTTAGTTGAGTTAGCTCAACACAACTTGGTCTTAATCTTTTGCTCCAAGCTTCCTATATTTAGTATGCTCTTTTTCAATTTTCACTCCAGCTGCTCCACACTCTTTCCACACGGTTTGATCCATTCCATCTCTTATCCAAATCCTGCATATCACTAAAAAAAATGACACGTCATCAATAAAACACGTTTTGGGCATGAAAGATAAAACTGAGATAGGGAACATTCTCAGACAACAAATGTTGACTAGAATGTTACCCTAACATTGCCAATGTTGAAGGCTCAACATTAACAATCTCCCCCTTTTTATCTTTCTTCCCAAAACAAAGCAGAAGTTAGTCGTGTTGAAACTCCCCCTGAAAGCCAGATCTATTCAACCACAAAACATTAAAACAAATGGTTAGAGCAGACGAAAACAGAATAGCACTAAAACTATTCAAAGTACTACTAATTAGTACAAGCCATAAGAGGTCCTGAGAAATATCTGCAAAAGAAAATGACATGGTTCATCAAATCAAAGCACAAAAAAAACAAAAACAAAAACAGAAGCAAAGCGGCATGCAAACACAAGCAAAAAGCGCATGCACAAAAGTTCGAAGTCTAAATGTTTAGACTCTCGATCGAATCCTCTGCTTCTTTTTCACCATGATCTTGAACTGCCCCATCTCCCCCTTGCTGCTCGGTTTGTTCAGCCTGTTCGAAACCGCCTCTGCCATTTCCACTCGTTCCAGCTCGATCTTCTTGCTCCGCAACTTCTGCCTCTTCTCCCCCTTTTTGGGAAGAATGTAGATCCTTCAGGATAGCTAGCTGAGAAGTCAGAAATGCAATAGTTTCTTCTAGGCACTGAATCTGGCGATCGAGGCTGGATGGCTGGGCAGATGTTGAAGCAACATTTGGCTCAGCATCCTGTGTTGGAGGTTGCCACGGAAGATCCACTACTTTGTTCAACCCGGCCAGGTGCATGTGAGACACAGCATATGGGATTTTGACAGTGACCACTTGGTCCTTGCGTGCTGGCCTGAAACCTCCGCGAACCAACATTCCATAAATCAAAGAGGGGAATGGGAGAATTCCAGGTGCCTTTTTCTCGGCCTCCTTGGCAAGCTGTTCCAGCACTAATTCACCCAAGTTTAAGGGCAAGTTCCGCCCAAGAGCATATAGAATATGAGCCATATTCTCAGCAACTCGGGTCTCATTTGCCGTTGGCCACCAGTTAAATATCCCCACTTTGAACAACACTGAGTACAGTGAAGTCAAGAAACTAGCCGAAAAATTCCCGTCCCATTCTCTCACTCTACCCCCGGTCAAGAAACTCACCACCTCATCATTGTCGTAAGTCTGCCTCATTTCCACATTCGGGGTCCCCAAATACTCGTTAATGTCCCTAGCCGAAAAATTATATAACCTCCCCCTACAAAACACCTTTCCATACTTCCTAGAACTAGGATCATTAATACAAGGGAAGAGATTAGAAAATACCTCCCGGACCACTGTATCACAGTAGGTCCCAAACATGGTGACTGTTTTGTCAAAGTGGCGAGATTCCAAAAACTGCATCACCCCAAACCTCCGAAAACTCACCACATCCACCGTCCTCTCAATACGCAGCACCCTCTGGCTAAAGTATGGCCACAGCTCCTCATTCAGAGATGCATAAAATCTCCCCTTCGGCAAAGGAGTTTCCCAGTCGGAGTCAGATGTTGGGTCAACATCCGACTCAACATCTTCACTGCTTGAGGAGGCTGGCAAGACGACTCGGCTGCTAGCTGCTGGCTGTGAGGACTCCGCTGATCGTGGGCGCTTCGGAGGTCTGTCCGCAGAACTCATTGGCCTCTTTCCAGCTTTCTTCTTCAATTTGTTCTTCCAGGTGGCCAGGGTTTCAGTTGGACCAAATTCATCATCGCCTTCGTCCTCAGTGGCAGGGGAAGTGGACTTCGTAGATGGTGTGGCTGCCACTGGAGTCTCTATCTCCTCATCCAGCTGATCATAGGTGGTGTTATCGATAAGCTCCTCTGTGGAAGCCTTCAACGGAGATGACGGCTGAACTGGGGCCGGTTCTTGGTTGGGACATGGCTCTTGTGCTGTGGCAGCACTCGTCTCCCCCTGAACAGAGACTTCGGCGGTGACTGGAGCAGGATCGTCCTCTGAGGTTGTTGCCGTGGTGTCAGATGAAGAACTTGAGAGGATGATGGGCTTGTCTGCAGTTGATTTCGACCCCTTTGAGACCTGAGACTGACGGATTCTGTTGCTGCGTCGTTTCGTTGAGACTGGACCCTTAACCTCAGTCGGTGGTCGGGATCGAGGCTTCTTGGCGGTGCTCTGCTGTTTCGCCGGCACGTCTGGTGGTAACATTGGTGATTCGGTGGCCGGAAAGAGAGTGCTGAGAGGGATGTGATCGATATCCTCGACCGGCGCCGGGATTGCTTGAAGTGGGAGAACATCATACACGATTTCGCCCGATGTTGGGTCAACATTCTGCGATTCTTCACGATTTGGTGAGTTCGACATTGTTAAAACCAAGAAGGAGAATCACAGAATTTGAACTGAAGAACACAGAAAGCAGAGTAGAATTGCAGAGAGAGAGAGAGAGAAAGGGAGACTCGATTTAAACACTTAGGGTTTGTGAATGATGCCCATAGATTAACCAAGTCAGACCTAATAAAACGGGTTTTAGCAGTTAAAACCTTGCCTAAACATGGAGCTAATAATAGTAAATGAGGGAATTGATCATGAGCGAATTTAGGAGCACATCAGATCATGTTTCAACGGTTAAAATATTGCCTGAACATGGAGCTAATTATAGTAAATGAGGGAATTGATCATGAGCGAATTTAGGAGCACATCAGATCATGTTTCAACCAAAAATACCAAGTCAAAAATCATAGTAAACGTTAGCGAGACTGACCGTTTGAGCAACGATGATGATTACTTGAGACACATGTAACAAGCTGTTCTTCGAGAGTTCTAATGCAATTCTGAGAGATATCTAAACTAGACACACGTGACTAACAAATGCAATACAAAAAACAAACACTAATAAAACGAAAGCACATAAATATAGCAATATCAAACTGACAGTCACACATGTTGCCCCAACATTTGACTCAACATTCTAGTCCGTAATCCTAGACTTTTCTGCTCGACTTTTCTCTAAACCAGTTCCCTTTATTTCTCTTTTTCACCTTATTTTTATTTGAATTTATGCACTGCCCTTATACCCTTAGCCTCAAGGTTTGGCTTTTTGTCGCATAGTGTACATCGTCACAGCGAATGCCGTGTACCTAAGGAAACTTATTACCAAATACCTCTATCTAGCATAGAGTTTATGAGCACGCTTATATGTATCCAATGATTGGTTTTTTGTCGCAAAGAGTACATCGTCACTGCGAATGCCGTGTACCTAGGGAACTTATTACCAAGAGCCTATTCTTAAGGGATCGAGTTCATTCAAGGACCAGTCAAGAAAAGTCAAGTCATTTCACAGGAAAACAGAACAGAATATCTCATCAAACATTAAAGCAGTAACCATCAAATTCGATAAATGCTATGTTGATCCAAATGTTGGACCAACATTCAGACTGACATGTGCAAACCTATGGATTTCTTCAGGTCCGAAAACCTTTCAGAATCCAATGCTTTCGTGAAAATGTCTGCTAACTGATGCTTTGTGTCTATATGCTCAATGCACACTAACTCTTTCTCTACCATATCTCTCAGAAAATGATGTCTTATATCTATATGCTTCGTGCGTGAATGTTGGATGGGATTCTTAGATATGTTGATGGCACTAAGGTTATCACAATACATAAGGACAGATTCGCACTCTAAACCATAGTCACACAACATGCTATTCAACCACATTAATTGCGTACAGCAACTACCCGCCGCAACATACTCAGACTCAGCAGTAGATAAAGACACACAATTCTGCTTCTTACTATACCATGCAACTAGATTGTTACCTAAGAAGAAGCAGCCGCCACTTGTGCTCTTGCGATCATCCTTGTCACCTGCCCAATCAGCATCGCTATAGCCTACAAGGCTCATATTAGTATCTTTAGAGAACCACAATCCTAGACTACATGATCCACTCACATAACGAAGAATACGCTTAACAGCATTAAGATGGGAAACCTTAGGTTCAGATTGATATCTAGCACATACACATACGCTATACATAATGTCAGGTCTACTAGCGGAAAGATATAACAAACTGCCTATCATAGATCGATACAATGTTGAGTCAACATTCTGCCCAACATCGTCCTTACTTACCTTTTGCGTAGATCCCATAGGTGTTTTCATTACCTTTGCCGTGTCCAACCCGAACTTCTTGACTGTGTTCTTAGCGTACTTCTCTTGGGACATAAAGATCCCGTCACTACTTTGCTTGATCTGTAAGCCTAAAAAGTAAGTTAGTTCACCAATCATGCTCATCTCAAAGGTGGTGTTCATCGCCTGCACAAACTGATCTAGCATAGACTGTGAGCTTGAGCCGAAAACAATATCATCAACATAAATTTGGGCAATCAAAATATCAGAACCGACCCTTTTTACAAAAAGAGTGCGGTCTGCCTCACCTCGTACGAACCCAAATTCAAGTAAAAATGTGGCTAACCTAGCGTACCAAGCTCGAGGTGCTTGCTTCAATCCATACAAAGCTTTCTGCAGCTTAAAGACATGGTTAGGGTAATGCGGGTCTTCGAAACCCTTAGGTTGTTCGATATAGATTTCTTTATCAATGTACCCATTTAAAAAGGCACCCTTAACATCCATTTGATGTAAAGTGACGTTAAGCCAACATGCAATTGCAACCAACAACCTAATCGATTCTAACCTAGCCACAGGAGCAAACGTCTCATCAAAATCTATGCCTTCTACTTGGGTATAACCCTGAGCTACTAAACGAGCTTTGTTTCTAACAACTCTACCAAGTTCATCAGATTTGTTCTTAAAGATCCACTTAGTGCCTATGACATTAATGTCCTTCGGCCGTGGAACCAAGGCTCATACTTGGTTTTTCTCGAACTGCAAGAGTTCCTCTTGCATTGCATTAATCCAGAAGTTATCCTTGAGAGCTTCAAGAACATTCTTAGGTTCTATCACTGAAACAAAACAATTAAAACGTACCTCAGCGTATACCGTATTCATGCATACGTTCCTTACCATAGACTTGTAGTCCTTGCGCGGCTTGTCTCTAGTCTTTCTGCCTTCATTCACGTCTCCAATGATTAAGTCTGTAGGATGATCCTTTTGAATCTTAGCTGGGGGATCTCTTCGAACTTCGCTCGGTTCGATCTCATCATTCTGCTCATACGGTGATGTTGGGTCAGATGTTGGCCCAACATCTTCCTCTCCAGTCTCCTCTGTTTCATCAACAGCTTGGACAACATCTGAAATATCGACTTGTGGAGGAACTCTACTAAGATCAGTAGCATCATCAAACACAATATTAATGGACTCTTAAACAGTTTTGACGCGCAAATTATACACACGATATGCACGACTATTAGAGGAATATCCTAAAAATATGCATTTATCCGTCTTCGAATCAAACTTAGTCAAGTATTCACGATCATTCAACATGTAACAATAGCATCCAAAAACATGAAAATACTTGACTGTAGGCTTCTTCCCATTTAACAACTCATACGACGTTTTCTTAGTACCATGACGAAAGACCACACGATTAGATATATGACATGCGGTATGCAATGCTTCAGCCCAAAAACGCTTAGAAATGCTCCTAGAGTGCAACATAACACGAGCCATTTCTTGTAAGGTCCTATTCTTTCTCTCGGCCACCCCATTTTGTTGGGGCGTCTTAGGAGAAGAATACTCATGCATAATACCTTTCTTATCACAGAATTCATCAAACAATCGATTTTCAAATTCCCTACCATGATCAGACCTAATGCGAAAAATCGAAGCAATAAAATTATTCTTAATCATGGCACATAATTTTTTAAAGAAATCGAACGATTCAGATTTTTCCCTAAGAAAAAATATCCATGCATATCTAGAATAATCATCAACGAGCACATAAGCATATTTCCTACCACCAAGGCTATCTATTTCCATCGGACCCATCAAATCCATATGAATAAGCTGAAAACAATGTGCAGTCTTAAAATGTTGGGCATAATCCTGATCAACATTATGGCTAACATGTGCTTACTTACCCTTCAAGCACGACTCACACACAACCTTACCACATTCCTTAAGCTTCGGAATGCCTCTGATCGCGTCGTGTTTGATAAGTTGCTCCAGCGTTCGATAGTTGACATGACCCAGTTTGTAATGCCATAGAATCACATCATCTTCGGCTTTCGACAATTGGCACACATCCTTCGAACTGGTTTTGTCGCCGACTAAGTAACAATTATCGCTCGATCGTTTTCCTGCCATTACTTTGCCGAGAATACGCCCTTTAGCTCCACCTCCAAACGTCACAGATCCACTCGTTAATGGCATATACTAACTTAGGTACTCCTTGGTACCCGTCATGTGTCGGGAACACCCGCTATCGAAGTACCAAGAACCTGTCACGTTAGCTCGCAAGGAGGTATACACAACATGGCATTTATGAACAGATTTCTCGACCCAAATTTTCTTGGATGACAAAGTAGCATTCTTTTTACTAGAACTTGAAGAAGCATGAACTGAAACATTTCCAACAGATTCTTTCAACACTGATTTCTCAACGTTAGGCGGGATGTTGGATGACATTTCAGTCAACATAGATTTCTTCGAAATCTCCTTCTTTAACTTCCAGCAAAATGGCTTTAAATGACCAGTTTGCTTACAATGATGGCATATATATGAAGTATCCTTATTCTTAATGGCAGCATGCTCGGAACTATTTTTAGCACTAACAGATTCACAAACATCATTCGAAGCATGAGATTTAACGAAAACTATCTTAGGCTGAACATGAGTCACGGGTTTTGAGACATCACAGGTAGGCTGAGAATTAAATCCTAGACCTAGCTTATCAAAAATACCTAGTGACAATACCTCATCAAGGGTAGATTTACCCTTGTTCAACTTTGTAAAGGGCTGATCGGCCTCGTCGACACGCTTCTGTAACTTGTCGATCTCATTGTCTTTTCGTGTTAGTACTGCTTCCATTTTGTTCGTTCTATCGACCAAGCTTTCGATCATCTTTTCATTCTTCTCATTCTCGCCTAATAGCTTCTTAACCTCGGCTTTGAGATGCTCATTAAGCACCTTTTCCTTCTCATATTGTGCGGACAACATCTTGACGGCTTCATTGATTTGGACTTCAACACATACGTCAGTTTCTTGATCTGCATCATCACAACTAGAATACCCATCAAAACAGTTTGAGTCATCATAATCAAAAATAATTTGATTCTCAGATGTTGAGTCAGATGTTGGCTCAACATCCGTTACCGCAGTGAAGCCGATTTGATGATCTTCTTCTTCTTCGCCATCAGAGAAGGACTGAATGGTCACAGATGAATGCTTGGTCTCCTTTGGACATGGATCCTCATCTTCATCATCAGGTAGATCGATCCACATGGCCTTTCCGTGCTTGCGAAGGGTGTTTGCACACTCGTTGGCAAAATGGCCCCAGCCTTGACATTCGTAACATCTTACTGAATCATAGTTGATGTTCTTCTTCTTTCCATCTGGTCTGCGTTTGATGAAGGGGGGAGCAGAAGAAGGTTCAGAACTGAAATTCTGACTCTTCCTAAATGTCGGGCCAACATTTTTCTCAACATTCTTCTTCTTCCTGAGAAACTTTGCGAAATTCTTCACAAGCATGGCCGTATTATCCTCACAGTCAGAGTCCTCCTCGATTTGAACCTTGGATGGTTGGCTGACTAGAGCGAGGCTTTTGCCGCGAGAGGCCCTCTTTTGGACTTCAAGGTTGGTCTCATAATTTTTCATGATATTCATCAATGTGTTGAACTCCATATTTGCCAAGTTGTGAGCTTCTTCGACCGCAGCTACCTTAACATTTAACTTCTCGGTTAGTGTCCGAATAGCTTTAGAATTTAGTACCCTATTTGCGATCGGATCTCCTAAGCTGGCACACTCGCTTGAAATCGTCAACAGCTTCCCGAAGTATGTGGTGATATCTTCGTCTTCCTTCATCCTTATGTTCTCGAACTGGTTGAGCAGGAGCCGTAACTTGGTTTCCTTCACACTTGCATCTCCTTCACAGTACCTCTGAAGAAGATCCCATGCGTTATTCGCCGTCGAGCAATTCTGAATAATCTTGAACATAAAAATGTCCACTGATGAGAAGATGGCGTTGAGTGCCTTATCGTTGAACTCAGCTGCATTTCGCTCCGTAACCGTCCAATCTTCGACCGGCTTATCAAAGACTTCTCCATCAGCGTCAGGAGCAGTTTTTGGAGTCGTATAACCAAGAAGTACTGACTCCCACGCTCGCACATCGATGGACTTGATGCACTGCCGAACACGAACCTTCCAATACGCGTAGTTGGTGCCGTCTAACACCGGAACCTTGCCAATGTAATTCGAGCTTGTAACATCCATTAAAGAGGATTGTCAGCGCTTAGTAACTTCAAGCGTTGGCTCTGATACCACTTTGAAGTGGTGTGGTCCCTAAATGGATGTAAAACTACTGAGTTGTATACTTATGTTGGGTGAAATGTTAGGCTAACACTCACTCTCACACTCAAAGCGCACAGCGGAATAAATGATTAATTAGAGACGAAATGAAACGAACATGAGAAGTAAATTATGCAGCAAGTATAAAAAACTTGCTGCGTGCCTCAAGGCGCAAAATCCACTATAAAGATGGATTACAAACTATCAAAAAGGATAGTTAAATCAAGCCTAGCAAAACCTACGAATCAAATGATTCTGCAAACTACAAAGTCTCTCGACCTTTGGAAAGCTAGGCTAAAAAGAAACTCTCGTGAAAAGTAGTAATCGCTCAAACTCGCTCTTCCAAACTCGTTTTTCTTCCGTCTCTTTTCAGTCCAGTTAAATGGTGAAGTCCTTTCGCTATTTATATGTCTTCGACTCCTTAAGGACTTCTCCAACGATTTGGTCCTTGTCCATAGTCTTCCTCAACGTCCACTAAGTGAATATGACCGTTGGGAGTTAGTTGAGTTAGCTCAACACAACTTGGTCTTAATCTTTTGCTCCAAGCTTCCTATATTTAGTATGCTCTTTTCCAATTTTCACTCCAGCTGCTCCACACTCTTTCCACGGTTTGATCCATTCCATCTCTTATCCAAATCCTGCATATCACTAAAAAAAATGACACGTCATCAATAAAACACGTTTTGGGCATGATATAAAACTGAGATAGGGAACATTCTCAGACAACAAATGTTGACTAGAATGTTACCCTAACATTGCCAATGTTGAAGGCTCAACATTAACAAAATGGACGGTACTTTTTTGACCTGAAGGAAAATGAACGGCTTGGTTGGTTTTTTTTTTTTTTTTTTTTTTTCAAATTTAATGTATTTTAAAAAATATTTCAAAAATAAATCCGTTTCGAAAAGTGTATCAAATGAACGGCACTTTTTTGATCTTCAGAATTTTGCTCATGTCCTTGATCCGATCTTCGTTGACTGAAATAGATGATCAGTTATGTTGTCCTTATGAATGGTCATCTGAGAAATTGAAGTGCGACAGGTGGAATAATTCGGTTTCAAGCTTCGTTTCAATTGAGTTCTTGGTCCAGTCCGGTTCTTCAATCTTCAGGTCCTCAGTCTTCAGTTCGATCCTGGATTTGTATACTAGTCTGTCCTCACCAGTATTTGGTCTTGATCTATTGGGATCTATGAGCCTAAACTCGCTGGAGTAAGGCAAGGAGATGGCCGGAAAAAGCCATGATCGATCATAACTCAAGAGAAGAACAATTTAGCTCTGATCAAGCTTAAATCGCCAGATTGAACAAGGGCCGTTCGATCTTCTGCGTGCGATATCTAATGGCTCGGGTTTAAAGCTCGAAGATTTAAAGGGGATCGTCGAATCTCGCGCGAGATGGTATCAACGGCTTAGATTAAAAGCTGAAGAATCGAAAATGCACTTTTATAAGTTAAAAGCAGAAGTCTGTTTCAGTTATTATAAATAGCAAACTTCAAGTTTTGAGTAGCTAACTTTGAGAGCTTGTATCTTTCTGTAAAGTAAGAATTAGAGAGAGTTGTAAACATGAAAGTTGTAGAGGGTGTGGCAGTTGTGTAAATCCTTATTTTTGTTTTGAATAAAAGGCTTTGTTGGTCCGTGGACGTAGGCCTAAAGTCGAGGCCGAACCACGCAAGAAGTGTGTTATGTTTTTCTGGTTTCTTTGCTGTTTTTGGGTTCGATCGTCATCAAGATCGATCTTTTTGATTAGTTTATCATACTCACATTAAAGAACAATAAGTTAGGGATCGAGGGTGTCGGAATTTCAACTATTGGTGCGGTGAGCGTGGAGGAGAGACGAGACCTTCACGATGGCAGCTATGGAAGAAATTCGATGCCTTGTAGATGACCAAGTCATTGGCCAAGAGATTGTACTTGAAGCAGTCCCTTTATAGATTCCAAATGCATGAGGATCAGCCCATTGAAGATCAGACTGAAAGTTTTTTTAAGCTTATCTTGAATCTTGAGAATATTGGGGATGAAATCAAGGACGCGGATCAAGCTTTGTTGCTGCTATGTGCCCTGCCTCCAAGCTATGAGCATTTCAGGGAGGCTCTCTTGTATGGAAGGGAGAAACTGAAGCTAGAGGACGTTCTCTCAGCCCTGAGTTCGAAGCAGCTGAATGCAAAGAAGCAAGCAAGTCTTGATGAGAAGATTGAGGCGGCTCAACTGTTCTTGGCACAGAATAAGGCTGGTTCTTTGACAAAGAAAGACAAGGAGAATGAAAAGAAAGAAGCTAAGGGCCCTGTGAAGTGCTGACACTGCCAAAGAGAGGGCTACATTCAAAGAAATTGCCCCAAGATATTAAGAAACCAGTCAAGCCAATGTGAGAAGAATGCCACGTCTGATTTTGTTCATGACGGCTATGAATTTGCAGAAATCTTAGTTGTGTCTGGGCAAGAAGAAAGCCATGAATGGATCCTTGATTCGGGGTTCAACTTTCACGTAACTTGCAATAAGGATTGACTGCAAGAATTCCAAGAAACGAGGCAAGAACATGTGAAACTTGGAGATGAGAAAGTTTACCAGATATCGGGGATAGGATCTGTGAGATTGAGGCTGAATTCTGGAAATGTGGGGATCCTAAGAGGTGTTAGGTATGTGCCTGAGATGAGGAGGAACCTTATTTCAATCGGAGCATTGGATGAAAGGGATTTTCAACTCATATATCTGCTGGTAAGATCACAGTTGAGAAACAGAACAAGCTGGTTCTGTCGGGTGTTAGAAGGCACTGTATCTTCATGCTCGAGGGGTGTTCTGTGGCGTCAGGCACTTTTGAGAAAACTAGGAAATGTGGTGACTTAAATGTGATGGAAGAGAAGTCACAGAAACATCGTCTTGAGGTCGAAACAGGTGGAGCAAAACCTGCAGTTGAAGCCAAGAACAAAGAATTTGTTGTTGTAAGCTTGGACAAAGTCAGCTCTGCAAGTGAGTTTTCTGAGAATGAGGTGAATGAGATTTCACCAAGGAGAAGGGGGATCGTCAGGCAACATATGAGGCTAACACCTGAGGTGGTGGGAGCTCAGAGGATGAAGAAATTCTGACTGAAACAGCTGATGAAAAGTCTGAAAAATCTGAGAATGAAGATGGTTTTGAGTCTGATGCTTTATTGAGTGATTTCTGAGGTCTCACCTGGGAAAGAGACCAAGAAGAAATGCTTGAGGGGTTGCAAATGGATCTGCAAGAAGCCTCAAGAAGCTGGAAAGGAAAGGACTTCATGGGAGATGAAGGGAAAGAGCTCAAAGGTCCGAGTTGGTTCCAAATGGGAGATTTCAATCTCATTTGGAGCTAACAAGGAATCTTTCGAGGCTCGACGCTGCTAAGCAACTAGAAGACCAACAAGGAAAGGATATTGAATTAAGATGGAGCTTTGATTGAATGTTGCAGATGAATAAGAGTTGATCTGCAGATGATAGAGCTGAACTCAGAATTGGTGAAGAAGCTGATTCTGGTATGATCTTATGGCGAGTGTAACTTGCATGTTTGAGCTCTTAAGGTGGGGCACTGTGATGGGAATGAGAGTTATAAGCTCAAGGTGGAGATTGTTTGGATCTATGAGCCCAAACTCGTCGGAGTAAGGCTAGGAGATGGCCGGAAGAAGCCATGATCGATCACAACTCAAGAGAAGAACAATTTAGCTCTCATCAAGCTTAAATAGCCAGATTGAATAAGGGCCGTTCGATCTTCTGCGTGCGATATCTAATGGCCCAGGTTTAAAGCTCGAAGATTTAAAGGGAATCGTCGGATCTCGCGCGAGATGGTATCAACGTCTCAGATTAAAAGCTGAAGAATCGAAAATGCACTTTTATAAGTTACAATGCGTGCTGAGTACAAGCTACAAAGCCTAGAGTACATGACGTTAAAGCAGAAGTCTGTTTTAGTTATTATAAATAGCAGACTTCGGGTTTCGAGTAGCTATCTTTGAGAGCTTGTATTTTTCTGTAAAGTGAAAATTAGAGAGAGATGTAACACAAAAGTTGTAGATGGTGTGACACTCTTGTAAACTCTTCTTTCTGTTTTGAATAAATGGTTATGTTGATCCGTGGAGTTAGGCCTAAATTCGAGGCCGAACCACGTCTTTCTTTCAACATGATCAATACAGTCTTTTGTTTCTTCAATCTTCTCTTATGGTCCTGATCAAGGTTTGTTATCTGTCTTTGGTCCATCGTCTTAATGACAGTTTTAATTTTTGTTTTTTTTACCGATTTTTAGTCCAAGTTAAGATTTCTTTATTTAATCATCAAAAGTACTTTTAATCAGAATTAATATTTTTAATTCATGATCTTTAATAATTGTCGGCCCGACTGATTTCTTCATGCTCGCCTTGTGTTGAGGGCATTTACTTTCTATCTATCTTCCTCTTTTTTGTCAACACAAGCGGCACGGTTGATTATCTTTACCTTTTTCCTAGTCGGAGGACCTTTAGCATACTTGGGATTGGAGAGAGGATGTCGCTGAGACATTCATCTTGAGTCCTGATGAACAAAGCGCCGAGAAGCTCATTGTTGTTTATCTACTCTGTTGAGCTTTTACCTTGTGCCTTTGCGTGGACTTCATACTCGATTCTTTTGTAAGCCAGTTCTAGAACAGTCCCAATAGCGATTCCTCTCTTAGCCACCGAACCCTTTGGAGAGGGTCAGTTTCCTTCTTTTGCTCTCCTCAGGTTCCTTAGGCTTTGCACTAGGACACGATCTCTTGGGGCTCTCCTCGCGAGCCAGGAATATTACCAGTCTTGCTCTTCTCTAGCTCCTCGGGCCGGGAATTCTACACTCTGACTGATCCCAAGAACCCTTTTAAGGAAAATTTCGAGTAGGTTTTCCAGATAGTTTTAGTGTAGAGTGTAATTGGTGGATATTTTACGGTGCAAAATACTGAGGGTAACATATTCTATTAAAAGAAATATTTCTAACTATTAAATTACATAAAATAATAATATTAATTTGTTATATAGTTAAACAATATTATAGGAAAACTATTTAAATGAAAAATGACTGATCTTTTGATAATTATTATTTAGTTGTGCTTCAGATTAGAATTAAGTGGAGAAAAAGTGTACAAAATCTATACTAAGGATGGCAATTTGCAAGTAAACAGTAATGTTATCTACAATTTAGAAAAAAAAAAAAAAAGGAAAAAATAATTCTATTATCATCGTGCAGGAAAAATGGTTCACAATGTCGTCGTCATCGTCGATCTTCTACTCGAAAATTACTCGCACTCACGCTCTCAGCAGAAAGACTGGAATTTAGATGCTAGGTAACCCTTATTTGTAATTGTTCATTCTCCATTTGGTGTTTTTGGTAGTCTGCAATTTCTTTAGCACACACAACAGCCGAGTCAGGACAATAAAGCACTTCAATGCGTTTCAGCGTCTGTATATCTCCGATGTCTGAGGATATCTCCTCCAAGCAATGCATGTGAGCTATTTCCAGCTCTTCTAGGCATGGAAAATGGCTTGAGTCTGCTGTAAAGCATTTCAGATCACTACATAAACGAAGCTCCAAGTATTTTAAACAAACAAACTGTCCTTCAACAAGCTTCCACTCCCTTCCTCTGCTTCGATCCAGACGTAGTTCTTCGAGTAGAGGCAATGAGCCAATCTTAGTAGCTACGTCTTCAAAACGAAGGCAGCTAACAGACAAATACTTGAGCGATTGGGGGAAAGTAAGACTTGATGCCATTTCATTTCTTTGGGTTACTGATCTCACCTGGGAAAAAAAGCAATATAACTTTTCAAGCTTCTCAAGGCGACCGATGTTGTTGAGAGCATATCCCAATCCCTCGACTTCATCGTCATACTGCACTTCTAACATCCTAATGTTGGGAATTCTTCTCACCGAATCTTCACTAAAACTGAAATTTAATATCAACTCAGCCGATTGAAGGTACTTCAAGATATCACCGCTTTCACTTGGTGGATCTGAGAGACTGAATCTGTACACCATGCGGATATGTCTAAGTTGAGACATTTTCCAGATTTCTTCTGGTACTTTAACCACTTTACAACCTTCTATGCATAGAGATTGAAGATTCCAGATCCAAGAAATTGACGAAGGGAAGGTGACATATTCTTTCCAATCAGATGATGTGAATTCAAGGCAGCGCAAGTTAACTAGTTGACAGCTAACTTCTACCGTGGTATTTAGGCTGATTTCCCAGTGCGGAGCAGCTGAAGTCAAAACTTTTAACGATTTGGGAACGATCGAAGGTAATAATGTATCATGAAGGATCAAAGTACGAAGAACTGACGCTGATTTTACGACAATAGTGTCGGAATAGCAATGGTCCACCTCATGTGAGCTTGGATAAATGACTATTCGTCTTTTGTTGTTTCGAACTTCTCGCTTCCGCGCGATGCAAAGAAATTTCTTCTTTAAAGCTTCTATTAAACATAAGTCCCTCAAAAGATCGTGGACCTTTATTTTTCCCCTTCGAGATGAACTAGAAACAAAAATAAGATTCCTACCAACAAGGCCATCTAGATAGTCTTGTGCAGCCTCTTCTAGGCTCTTGCCATAAATTGGTTTTAGAAATCCTTCGGCCACCCATAGTCTGATAAGTTTGCTAGCAAAAATTCTCTTCATCTTCAGGAAAAATTCCCATATAAAGAAAACAAGGTTTCAAATGTACAGGTAGATGAATATAGCTCAAAGACAATATCTTAAGACAACGTTCTCCGTCTTCTGAATTCACAGTGGAACTTATTTTCTTTGCAATAGATTCCCAATATTCATGTGTTCTTGGAGACTTTGCTAGATGGCCTCCAATAACGACAACCGACAGAGGAAGTCCTCTACATTTGCTTGATATCTCCTTTCCAACATTCTCTAGTTCGATAGGACTGTCTTCTTGTCCGAATACGGTTTTGCAGAATAAATTCCAAGTTCTTCTATCATCTAACAAATCCATAGCGAAAGCATGTGAGCTAATTGAAGCGATTCTTGATTCTCTAGTAGTTATGACTATTCCACTACCATGGCTAGCCGGAAAGAAGAATTGCAATTTATCCCACGCCCTTACATCCCATAGATCGTCCACTATAACTAGATACCGTCTGCCGCACAAAGACTGGTACAATAACAGACCCAACTCATTTTCGCCCTTTCGTCTCAAACTTTCTTTGATCCCTGTCTCACCTAGGCATTGAAGAAGTTCTAGGAGACTTTCATAGGCATTGTAGTCCTTTGATATTGTAGCCCAAGCACGAACATCAAAATAGTTCCTAACATAAGGATGATTATAGACCTTGTTAGCAACCGTTGTCTTACCGATTCCACCCATACCTGTTATCGAGACAATCTGATGGCCAGACCGGTGAGGTTGAGTGAGCTTGTCCACAACTTTGATTGTTAGATCTTCGATCCCAACCACTATGTTCTCACCAGAATTAACATGTCGTGTGGGTTGGTTGTTGCTGCCTTGACTTTTCTTCTCAGTGTTCCAATTCATCTTTATCACATCTTTCTTGATGAGATCCATGCCTTCTATCACGGCCTTTCGAACACTTGCATTGAAGTCGACTTGATCGAGAACTCGATCTGCTATATGAGTGTTTATAATGTCTTCTGCAGCATTTGCCGCATCAGCAATTCGGAGCTCCAACCCGACGGTGGTATGGTGATCTTCAAGGAACTTTTGAAAGAATGAGATATGTGAATTGAGAGAGTCGACGTGTTCATCCTCAAGTCTGAGGGGAGGGTGGGGATGGTCGCGGAGATCGCCTATGAGATGCATGAGAGAAGTAAAAGCTGCATAAGCTGTCGCCATTCTACTAAGGGGAAAAAAGGAAGAAGATTTGTTTTGAAGCTTTAGAGACGAAAGATGAAATGCAGTCTGCGTTATGATGAAAGAGCACGTCGTAGTAATTCTTGGAAGTAATGTAATGATGTATGCAATGTCAAGCTGTACAATATGATTTAAGCGATAAAATAGAGTTTGGACGGCTTTCGTGCCATGTAATGTATTATTTGTTAAGCCAGTAAAAGTCTAGAGGTGCTTTAGTTCAACGCCATTTGTATTCATAGAGTTTGCATAATTTGTTAGCACTATTCTCTTATTTCAACACAATAATTTGAAATAAAATATATTTTTGGACAGACTTATCTAATAAGCAAGGTCGTTTATTCGTTTGAAGATGAGAAATTTCAGCAGTCTGGACAAGATGATGGAAAAGGATCCAATATTTGAACAGTCGATCAACTCTTATCGTTCTCAATGTATAAATGAAGACAGTAAGATATTATGATACAATAATGCATGATAAAAAATATTATTGTATATCTGTAATTATTAATATAATCCCTCAAGACTACAACTAATAAATACCCATACTCATTTCTTCACTGCACTTCACCTTACAAACACCATTAAACCATAAAGAAAATCATTTTTTTCCAAACGAATTCTATAAATAACACGATAGCAATAACAATAAGGCTGAAAAAACATCGACAAACCTCCTCACGCAGCTCAGGAACTCAAGTGAACAGAAAATACAACTAGCTTACAAGTGGACGAAAAGGGTCAAAACACCTCTTCCTCAATTCGACTCACAAACTCAAACCAAAGCCCACTATCCACCAGAATTACATCCACACAAAAGTTCATGTTTCAAAACATATATTTCAATAAGAAAGAGGTCTTCAGGATTTGTGAGTTAGGTCGTATGATCGAATCTCCACTCCCATAATTCCTTGAGTAGTCCCTATTATATTTATTTCCCATGACTATCGTTGTCAGGTGGGTTTGGAACGTATTCATCTGACCCGGGAGATTAGTCTCACCACTGGAGTGTGTGGCGCAATTAAGCCTTTGCCAGGTCTAAGTTGCACAAAGCTCACGCCAGTATTTAGGGGCTAGCCCATAGCCAGATCGAGTGGGGATACCTCGTGATCGAACAAAAAAAAACAATAATTCAATAAGCATATATACACTTGTATTTCTTTATATTTCAATAAGCATATTTCAAAATAACAATTATTATAACCTTAAAAAAGAGTGCACCCCTGCGTTATGTGAAGAAAATGAAGAAACATGTTAGTACATATCATATCATGAGTTATATCTTCTGTTGTGATCTATCACTCAAGAGTTGATTTCTAGGCAATAGTCTCTTCAAGTGGATCCAGTCAGAGATCGAACTCCGAGAGATATTTGGTTAATATTTTATTACAAGACAGCCATTTTGATTAGCTTTTACAAGACAAATGGACTATTCCATAGTATATTTATTTATGTATTTACGCATATTCTTCCTTCTTTTAATAAACATGACTTTGTAAAGCATGCAAGTGTTACGTGCATTTGCTTTTAGTAAATCTATATATTTCACAACAGATGTAATTCAATGGATCGATTAACTATTCCATAGTATATTTATGTATTCACGCATGTTCTTCCTTATTTTAATAATGCATGATTTTGTAAAGCATGCAAGTGTTCCTCCCTTAAGCTCAATGCCTTCCCATCTTTCATCCGCGAGCGCCACTAAAAGAACGCTTTCGTCTTTTGGTTCGTCTTGTTCAACTAGGTTTGTATTTTCTTCCACTTTCTTGTCTGACCAGCAGTCATTTGCCAAGTGTCTGTATTTTCCCGCCGTTGTAACATTCGACGTTTGGGAGATTTGTGCGACCACCTATTCCACGACCATGGCCTCGTCCACGCCAATTTTGATGGCTCATTTTTCCCTTTCTCTTCACTGATATGTTCTCTGTTAAACATAGAAAGATATATCTATTTATATGATGAGATCCTCAATAAATGGAGCTGTGTCTCCTCCTTAATTATTGTGATATGGAGCTCGTCTCCTCCTTGATTTCGGCCATACATGTATCTTTCCAATTGTACAACATCTATATATATGAGAGAACAAGACCCATAGGGTCATCCAACGACATACAGTCTAACATGGTATCAGAGCCATAAGGTCCAACACGACCTCATCTACCATAGCGACAGCCTTTGCACCAATTCCCCTCCACCATGCCATTACAATTCGTCTAACCAAGAACAATTTCATCATATGGCACGCCCAGCTCCTCCCCTATCTGCGGAGTATGAAGCTTATGGGATATCTTGATGGATCCATCATTGCACCCGCCAAACTTGTTGCCTCTTCGACTGCTGCCGGTGCTGACCTGGTCCCCAACCCGACTTATGACCAGTGGTATGATCAGGATCAACAGGTCCTTAGTGGCCTTCTCTCATCCATCTCCGAGGAGATCCTCCAAGATGTGGTCGCTGCTACCACGTCCAAGGAGGCATGGGACACGCTGAAGTGGATGTTCTCCTCTACCACTCGCGCCCGCACTGTTCAGATCCGTGTGGAGCTTGCCACGACCAAGAAACGAGACCTCTCTGCTGCAGATTATTTTCGCAAGATCAAAGGGCTGGCCTCCGAGATGGCTGCCACCGGTTCTACCCTACGCGATGATGAGGTGATCGCGTATCTCCTCGCTCTCGGCCCTGAGTATGACCCATTCATCACCTCGATGACAACCAAGAGTGAACCATTCACACTTGATAATGTTTTTGCACATCTGATGGCGTTTGAAGCCCGTCAACTACAACATCAGGCCGACCTGCCGCAAAATCATGGAGTCTCGACCAATTATGGTGGTCGTGGTGGTCAGCAGAGGAACCGTGGGCATGGGGATCGCGGTCGTGGTCGTCATGCGTATACTCGGGGTGGTGCGCCCTCTTGCTCTTCTGATGGTCGTGGTGATCGTCGCGGAAATTCTTCTCGGCCTTCATGCCAGATATGCGGTAAGATAGGTCATATCGCCGTTAAGTGTTGGTATAGGATGGACGGATCCTATCAAGATGAGCCTCCCTCTGCAGCTATGGCAGTTACCTCCTCCCACAAGATTGATCCCAATTGGTACAGTGACACGGGCGCCACCGACCATATCACAAGTGATCTCGACCGTCTTGCTGTTCGTGAACACCATCATGGAGGCGACCAAGTCCAAGTCGACAACGGTGCAGGTTTGCAGATTATGCATATTGGTCATTCTTCAATTAATACTGCTGCTCGTCCTCTTGCATTGCGCCATGTTTTGCATGTGCCTGATATTTCCAAACATCTTCTTTCCGTTCATAAAATTTCTCGGGATAATAACAACTTTGAATTCCATCCATGGCATTTTTCTATTAAGGATCAAACGTCGAGGAGAAGCCTTCTGGAAGGGCGATGTGAGTCTGGCCTCTACCCTATCAAGTCGTCTGTTGTCGCTGCTCTCAAGGACGCCTTAGTGAGCAGCTCTACTAGTCACGCCCAATGGCACGCACGGCTTGACCATCCTTCATCCCAAATAGTTCAGTCAATTTTGCGTCTCAATAATATTTCGTGTGCTAAAGAGTCACTCGTGCCAGTTTGTAATGCATGTCAGCTCACCAGAGTCATCAATTGCCATACACTAGTTCTATTCATCATTCTTCGTCACCTTTGGACCTAATTTTCTCTGATGTATGGGGCCTTGCACCTCAATCTGTTGGGGGTTTTAAATATTATATCAGCTTCATCGATGATTTCAGTAAATTTTCTTGGATCTATTTGATGCATGATCATACTGAAGCCACTCGTAAATTTTTGTAGTTCCAGGCACATGTTGAGCGTTTCCTAAATACTAAAATTAAGTGTGTCCAATCTGATTGGGCTGGGGAATACCAGAAACTTCATAACATATTTTTTCGTTCTCTTGGCATCGCTCATCGTGTTTCGTGTCCTCACACGCATCAACAAAATGGTTCTGCTGAATGCAAGCACCGTCATATTATTGAAACTGGCCTTGCTCTTCTAGCTCATGCAGTCGTGCCTCTTAAATTCTGGGATGAAACGTTTCTTACAGCCACATACCTCATCAATCGTCTTCCTACTCGTGTCATTGACATTAAATGTCCTCTGAAACGTCTCTTTATTACACCACACAATTACTCATTATTAAGAATTTTTAGGTGTGCTTGTTGGCCTCATCTTCGTCCCTATAACAAACAAAAGCACTCTTTTCGATCCAATGAATGTGTTTTCCTAGGCTACAATTCTTTGCATAAGGGGTACAAGTGCCTTGACACTGCTTCGGGCCGTGTCTATATTTCTAGAGACATTATTTTTTACGAGAGTGTTTTTTCTTTCAGTAGGACTCCCCCCCAGCCCTTCCCAAAACTTGCAAACGATGCCTAACAATCCTGATTTGCGCACCTTGCATTTGGGTAACAATAGTAATAATTTGGATTGTGATCATATGCATGCATATTTGCCTGCTAATATTTTGGATACAGAAAATATGGGTGGACAGATTAATTCCCCATTATTGGGTCCTCAGGAGTCAGCGCAGGATCAGCCCCAAAATTCAGGCCAGCCAACTGCGTCACCAGATCCTGACTTGGAGGCATCAGGATCATTGCTCGCATCACCACATCCTACGTCCCTACCTCAGGATTCTGTGGATCCTTCGTTATCTGTCAAGCCATCCCTGACTGCTGCTGCTGGCCAATCAGAGTCCGGCAATTCGGCTCCACCCGTCCATCCGTACGGCACACGGCTCAAAAACAACATCAAGCAACCAAAAATTCATACCGATCGGACGGTCACATATTTTGTTGTCCGGACTTCTGATGCAGAACCCGCATCTCATG
Source organism: Lindernia subracemosa (assembly GCA_028392965.1). Lineage (NCBI taxonomy): Eukaryota > Viridiplantae > Streptophyta > Magnoliopsida > Lamiales > Linderniaceae > Vandellia > Vandellia subracemosa. Next base: position 246,204 of record JAQPCC010000165.1, on the reverse strand, counting down.
TTATTGCTATGAAGCATCCACTTTGGCATAGTGTAATGGATGATGAATTCCGAGCTCTTGTAAAAAACAAAACATGGCATCTAGTTCCTCCTCGTACTGGCCTTAATATCATCAACTGCAAATGGATTTTTAAACTCAAGCATAAACCAGATGGATCTATTGATCGTTATAAGGCATGTTTGGTTGCCAAAGGATTTAAGCAGCAATATGGGATTGACTATGATGATACATTTAGTCCAGTTGTCAAGCCTACTACTATTCGCCTCTTATTATCTCTTGCAGTTTCTCGTGGCTGGTCCCTGCGGCAAATTGATATTCAAAATGCATTTTTACATGGTCTTCTTCATGAGGATGTCTATATGAAGTAACCCCTTGGCTTTGTGGATTCGGCTCATCCGAGTTATTTGTGTAAATTGAACAAGTCTCTTTATGGTCTTAAACAGGCTCCACATGCTTGGTTTTCTCGCTTGAACTCTACACTTTCGCATCTGGGATTCCACGCCTCTAAAGCAGATGTCTCACTCTTTATTTTCAGCAAAGGGGGTGTCCAGATGTATATTCTCATCTATGTTGATGACATCATTATTGTGAGCTCCTCCTCATTGGCCATTGACCGTTTTCTTGCTCAACTCCAGGCTGACTTTGCTGTAAAGAATCTTGGTCCTCTTAATTATTTTCTTGGCATTGAGGTGCATCACACATCCCAAGGTCTTCTCTTGACACAACAGAAATATATCAAAGATCTGATGATTCGGACCAATATGGTTGTTGCTAAGGGTGTTTTAACGCCTATGGTTCTCAATGATAAATTATCTTTGCAACTGCTAGCAAAGACTTCGTCGATTTTCTGGTCCACATTCTTTCTTTGCCTTTAGCAACTACGAATGCTCTACTGAAAGAAAAAGGGATGGTTGGCTCTATATCAAATCTCTATTCAAGCTTCCAAAATATGGACGTTAGATATATGCAACAAAAGAAGAAGGACGATGTCCTAAACAAGCAGTTGATTCTTGGAAACTACTATGGTTCTGATCTACCTTTCGTTTTGCCGAAAAATTCGATTTACTTGTATGAATCGACCGTCAATAGGTGCCGGTATTGTTCTTCTCATAGGAACAAACAGATGGATCCACATGTAGTATATGAAACTAGTAGTAGTTATACTTCAGGGAAGATTTGCGCTGAGGAACGTGGGTTTGTGAATGAGTTTGTGACTTAAGTAGTTATGGATAATTTATTTGTGAAGCCTATGTTAGATTTCTCTGTCGTGAAGCAAATTCTTGATGAGCGTAATATTAGAAACCTCTGTATGCTGCAAGAAAAGGTGGTAACTATGGGCACCGACGAGGTAATATTACCTATCTCTTTAAGCAGAAATCTCAATCTTAATTAATGTCTAGTTGAATTTTAACTCGATTCTTGGTCTTTTTTCTTTTTTCTTTTTATTACCTCGAAGGCATTGGCGCTGCTGAAGGCTTCTATGCAATCTCAAAATGTGCTCACTGATGTCTTTTTAAGTACGGAACCAGTTGAAGATGACTACTACTAGCTGAATGAGTTCTCATATTTCTTACTTTCTTCAGTTGAGTTTTGACTTTGTTTGCTCTATCCATTCTTATGAAACGTTTTTTTGTTTTGGTTTTTAATTGTACTTTCGTAATGAAATTTGCTTCTCTTCTTCCGTACGTTATATTGTTATCTCAATTTAAAATTTTATGAATCCGCAATTGGTGGCTGGTCTTTATTCATCCACACAAGCTGATGCCAATTCACTACAAACAATATTCTTACACAGCGACGGAACATAGTCGCAAAATAATCGACGGATATCGAAATGGTCGTTAAGTTTATGGACTGACCGGCCCTCGCAAAAGCAATTATTTGTGACGGTCGCCAAATATTTTATTTTTAATTTTTTCGTATTATTTTTATTGTTTATTTTTTTTTATTTTTAACGTTTTTGACCGAAAATCGTAGCAGACATAACCTTTGTTTTTTATTTTTTCTGTTTATTTTATTGTTTAATTTATTTTTGGTTTTAATTTTATTTTATAATTTTTTACATTTTCAGCCACATTTCCATCACAATGATTTTTCATTTTTTTTGAATATAAATGTGTTAGTTATTTTTGATTTGTAATAAGAAGGTGGCATTATAGAAGACAATAAATATATAAGTGGCATCGTAGGTCACACCTTCATATTTTGCTGACATGTCGCATTCTATTTATCCTCTCTCCTCCAAACAAACGTCACATCATTAAAAAGATGATGACATGGCGCCACATCAACAATTAAAATAAAATCAATTATAAAACCGATGCTGCTTCATCTTCATTGATGATCGACGGTTTTAAAAAAAAAAATTAATAAATTTTTTTGCCATGGGTCTGGGGGTGGGTTCGCAGACTATTGGGTATGGAAGGAAAAGAGTTGAGACGAAAGATACACGACATGATCACCATCAATTTTGTTGGATTTAAATAATCTATTCAATCCAGTTTGATGAACACAAAACTTACTATTTGTGTCACTAACATATTTACTAAGTGTGCAGTTGAGCTCGGTCTGAAAAACAGATATCATATATAAGTTCAGTGCGAAAAACTGGACTGGTCAGGCTTAGGGTCGGTTCCTGGAAGAACTGTCGGCTTCTGGAGGAAGTAGTTGGACTGGTCAGTTCCTGGAAGGACTGGTCAGTTCATGGAAGAACTGAGTACTTCTGGAGGATCTGGAAGAACTGATGGCTTCTGGAAGAACTGACTGGACTGGACGGTTCCTGGAAGAGCTGGAAGGACTGATCAGTTTCTGAAGGAAAGGAACTGGTCAATTTCTGGAGGAACTGGTCGGCTCCTGGACTGAACTCATGTACAAGCCTTCACTGCAGCAAACCCAGTTCAGCGATCGGTGACCAGAAGATCAAGGCAAAGACGACTGGTGCCTTATGCTCAAAAGTCAGGAACTCAACATCAAACCAGAAGCTTGAAGTCAGATTCAAAAATGCATCGATTAAGGAGAACAATGCATTTATGTTAAGGCTACAGAACAAAGAGACGTTGGCCTGATGCATGCCCATTTTGGTGAAAGGCGCAGTGTGCAGAGAACCTGAACCAGGATCTGAAACCAGCATATTTCAGGGAAACGACATTTAAAGTCTCCAACAGCTACCTTTATGCGTCTAACGGTCATATCAAGAGGAGAGACTATAAATAAGAAAGAAGGGCAGCAAACAAGACAATGGATCCTTGAGCAAACAACTACACATCCAAAGAGAGATCCAAGAGAGAAGAACAAGAGCAAAGAGCACAAAATCAAGGGAGTTCTTCTCAAGTGTGTGGGATACAAAAGATAGAGTGAGCAACAATGTTCAAGCCCACACACCTCACTCACACAATAGAGAGATGAGCGACATAGATTAGTTGAGTGAGAGTCTTAACACAAAGACGTTAAACTAAGTGTTTGTAGTCTTCGCACAAAGACGTAAAACAAGTGCTTATAGTCTTAGCATAGAGACTTTAAAGATGTGAGCAGATTGTGAAGTTGCGGCCTACAATCATTGGGAACCGATGGACTTTAAAAAGCTATCAAAGATAGTGACCTTGCGGGGCACTATGGTTGAGTGCTAGGAGTTTAGTTAGCGGGAGTCTAGCTATAGATGGTTGTACTTAAGTGTACATGTGACCGAATCTTCTAGTGGAACCTTCCTTGCGGGGAAGAAGGGGAGACGTAGGAGATTGAGCTCCGAACTTCCATAAACAAAGTCATGTGTTCTTCATATAAACCGACACACACGCACATCGATACCGGTTAGTTCACCGTGATGACTTAGATAACTTCCGCACCTTAGTATCACGGACCGATTGGAAACCGGTTTCTAGTTCAAACCGAACAAGAAACCAGTCACTCCCAAAAAGAGCAAAAAATTGTCCAAGTGTTTATTCACCCCCCCTCTAAACACTCTAACCGATCCTAACAAATTTTCTAAGATCTGTTCCGATTATCTCGATTTTCCCGAGGTATCAAAAGGTCAAATTGGATTTATAGACTTAAACAACTGCAAATCCAACTCAATCATTATTTTAAAGTAGTCCTAGGGCATGATTCAGTGTTTATGGCTTGAAACATTTTATGTGTGAGGTCTTGGAGTTCGAAGAGTACAATAGTGATCTTGACTATCAATGAAATAATCTCATAAGACCCGAATGATGAGTCTCATCTTCGGAACGTGCGGCCCAAGTCAATAACCAATTGAGTAGGTACGGAACGGACTATTAGTAAAGAACGGCATGCACCATCTCTATATCGATTTTATTGAAGTCAAATTAAATTTATCTAATTAATAATAATCTTGATGGCAGTTTGAAGTCAAATTCCTTGAATAAAAACATTGGGTACTTCAATAGGCGCTTAAAGAAGGCATAGGAACCCCGAAACAAATTCAGTTTAAATAATAAATAATAATTATGATGATTATTATTATATAAACAAGGAGATGCTTATCGAGACCATGAAACTGAACCAACTCTTCTGTTTTTTCATCACCGAAAGAAAAAATGGCAGAAAACTCCACTATTAGCTTAAAGCTATATATCAATACACAAGAAAAGAAGGTCGTATTTGCAGTTGCGAGCAAAGACTTCGTTGACTTTCTCATACACATTCTTTCGTTGCCCTTGAAAACTACAAATGTTCTATTGAAAGAAAATGGGATGGCGGGCTCTATTTCAAATCTCTATTCAAGTATCGAAAACATGGACTTGAGATATATGCGACAAAAGAAGAAGGACAATGTCCTAAACTCGGCATTGATTCCTGCAAACAACTTTGGTTTTAATCTCCCTAGCCCTTTGTATGGAAGTTCGATTTCCCTATATGAATCGACCATATATAAGTGCTCGAATTGCAATCGTATAAGTGATAAATGCACGTCTTGTCCAGAATACTGTTCTTACAAGATGGAGCCGATTATTGTATATGCTTCTTACCGTCTTACTTGTAGTAATAATACTTCATGTGAAAATTGTGCGGAGGAATGCGGATTTGTGAGCGGGATGGTGTCTTATACTGTTATGGATAATTTGGAGGTAAAACCTGCGCTAGATTTCTCTGCCATTGTTAGGAATATTTTCTAGTGTTCAATAATCATGTTATCTTTGTCTAGGGACTTAATTATATTTTATGTAAATATAGGGACTAAAGTGTAAATATACCAAAGTATGCTTTGGTATATATATGACAAGTGTGTGTAAAATACACAGAACTTGAGTAATTGTTTCTCTCTCTAGGTTAGATTTCTCTCTCATCATTAGCATAATTAGGGTTTAATTGTAGAGAGGGAAAGTGAGGTATATTGTAGAGAGAAACTTGGGTTGCAATGAATATTGATTGAAGATTTAATCCATAAGCTTCCGCGCAAATCATAAAAGGTAATCTCGATTGATCTTAATTCTCAAGATTAATCATATGTTGGATGAAATCTGGGAATTAAAATTGGTATCAGAGCAAACGTGTGATTGAATTGATTGATTTTGAAGTTTACGATTCTGCAATTTGAAGTTTACGATTCTGCAATTTGAAGTTTACGATAGCTACTGTTCATTGCGATCATCACTGTTCATTGCATATTTGTATGAGGTGCTTGCTTAGACGTTTGCGAAGATGTATGTGATACTGTTTGCGATGATTAATATTTGATTAATTTGACTGATCGAAGCTGAATTTGGACTAATTGTGTTGATTTTTGATCGAATTGTTCTTATGATCTTCAAAATTTTCATGTGAAAACTCGAAAATTCTATATGTTTTGCTTTGAACTGGTTTAATCGAGTGTTTTTACTTGTTTAATTGTTGTTTTCGATCAATTATCTGAGTTTAATTTGAGAACTTAAGTGTTTTTCGATCAAATTTTACTGTTTTTGTAAAGTTTGCGAATAGAAACTTAGTTTACGAACAAAAAACTTTACGATCAAAGCTTTATAGTTTACGGTCAAAACATTTAAGTTTACGGTCAACGAAAGGTTTACGAAAGCTTTTCAATCGTAAACCTCGTTTACGATCCCCACAGTGGTTGAAATTCAAAGTCTACTTTTCGGTCAAAGGTTAAAGTCAAAATTAATTTTTACTTTTACAGTGTGTAAAGGTTTACGAATACTTTTCATTCGTAAACTTTACTTTACGAAGGAACTGTTTACGAAAGCTTTTCAATCGTAAACTTTACTTTACGAAGGTACTGTTTACGAATAACTTTCAATCGTAAACGTTACTTTACGAAAGTCACTGTTTACGAATACTTTTCAATCGTAAACTTTACTTTACGGGTTACTGTTTACGGATCAGTTTCATTCGTAAACCAGTAAAAAGAATTGTTTACGAATACTTTTCATTCGTAAATATCAATGCACGGTTTATGAACATATCTCATTCGTAAACTATCTAAGTGATCTGTTTACAAATACATTTCGTTCGTAAACTATAAAGGCACTGTTTACGAATCAGTTTCATTCGTAAACTAGCAAATGAAAAGGGTTTACGGATCACAAAAGTTTACGGTCAAATATTGCCCCTAAACCTAAAGACCCGTAAACATATGAAAAGGTTTTCAAATATTGCCCGTAAACCTAAATTTTTTTTGCTACTACGAGATTTTTTTGTACCTACTTTTCAAAGGTTTACCGAGGCTTAGAAAAATTTTTGGGTAAAGAAATTTTTTTCGGTAAAATTTTTCAGTACAAAAATTAATCTCGGTATAATTTTTTTCGTATAAATCATTTTAAAATCATTTGCGAAAACCTTTTCATACAAACTTAGACTCGTAAACCTCTATCTGAAGACACAAACAAAATTCGATCGAAGATGAATTGAAGACCTCTTGATTATCATCTGGATTTGCTACTCGATAATCAAGTAGGTTTCGGATCCACTCTGCCCAGATCGAACGGTTTCTCAAACGATTAAGGTTTGAATTAAGCTTCCGCGCATTTAACATTTCGTTCAAGCCAAACGTAAACTTACACTTACTTTACGAAACTTACTGTTTACTGCTCTCATTCATTCGTAAACTTTAAAGCTTTACTTTACGATTGTTGCAGTTTACGAATCTATTTCGATCGTAAACATTAACATATCTACTGTTTACGAATAAATCTCATTCGTAAACTATCTATTAGAAAGGTTTACGAATATTCTTAATTCGTAAACTCATTTAGGAAGAGGTTTACGAATCGATTTAAATCAGTAAGAGAAAGTTTACGAATATTCTTCATTCGTAAACAAGCACTATAAGTTTATGATTAAACTTTACTTCACGAAAGTACTGTTTACAGTTCTTAAAGGTTTACGAATGATTAAAAGTTTACGAACGATTCTCATTCGTAAACATTCTTTACTTGTAAATTAAAAAGCACTGTTTACAGCTTTTCTTTCATTCGTAAACTAATACAGTGTCAATATCAGAACCGTAAAAGCTTACATTCTTTTAATAATATACAAAGTCTAAGATACAATCCAAGCCGATAATTAATATTTTGTATCTAAACTATGCTGTGCTGAAAAGTTTATGAACTGAACTGAAATCAAAAGTTTGCGGTTAATATCAAAAATTAAAATTTTTAAACAGAATCGAAAATATTGATCACAAATTAAATCAATTCTAAAACACGTCAACGATCAATATACATCCAACAATTTTATTTGAACAAAATTAAAATCCAACATTCTATATAGAATTTAATTACCAACATTATTTGAACTTAAATTTTCAAAATTCTATATTTGAACTGAAAAGATTAAAATGGATTTATTTCACGAACAAATGATCAAGACACTAGAAGCGAGACTAGCTAATAACGAGCATGTATTAAGAAAACATCTAGAAATTGAAGCTAGTCTTGAATGTCAATTGACCAATGCAAAGGATGAGATTATAAGGTTGAAGACTAAGACCACAGAACATGAATAAAAAATATGTGAGTTGAAAACAAGTCTGTCTGCCTGTGCTGAAGCAAACAAGTCAATGTTGCAAAAATTCCCATCCACAAATAATGAAAAAGAAATGGTCAAGAAATTAGAAGCAAGATTAGCCAATAATGAAGTTGTCCTAAGAAAACATCTATTAGAAGAAGTCAATCTAGGAATAAAGCTTCAATTAGCTAATGAGAAAATAGCTAAACTTAACAATGATCTTGCTAAATCTAATTCTGAAACAACAGAACTAAAGGAAAATAAAGATTATCAAGCTCAAAATAAATATCTTTCTGAAGAACTCACTAGATTACACTGTAAAATTAAAGAACTAGAGGTTCTTCTTGCAAAGAAAGAACAAATTGAGCAAAAATTGTCTCGAAACAAGTCGACTCAAACAATTGAGTCAATGTCAACTAAGAAACATTCTATACTATTGATAAAACCCGAACCTAAGGATTGCTACACTCCAGACGGGTTTCGAGCTCAAATGGATAAGCTTTCAAAGGAGAATTTAATTCTCAAAAATTCCTCTCAAAAAGGCGCAAGAATGACTAAAGATATCAAGAAAGAAAGAATAGAGGAAGACAAATTATCTTCTATTGCCACGACCAAATTTGGTTCTACTTCTATTCCTAATCCAAAAATACCCAAAGTCATTCTAAAATCAAAATTAAAGAAAGAAGCTACTAAAACTAAAGTAGATAATAATTATATATTCTCTATTAAAGATGAAACATCTAAAAATAATAATTGTCTAAACAAAAGTAGCTCATTTAATACACATTACAAAGTGAATGATGTGAGTCTAGAAGGTAGGAAATACGACACTTCTATTCTTAATGCGATTGATTCTATAAGCACGTATTCCTCTCTCAAGTACCCGGTCAAAGTCAAATCCGAAATGCATCTTAAGCGACTGGCGAAAGAGAAAATTTTATCTTCTACAAAAAGACACGCATTCATCGATGCTGAAACGTTAAATTTCGAAAAGGTTCAACAAGTTTGGAAACCTAAGCTAGAAATATAAATAAGTAGTCCAAAACAACATTGAATTCCTCAGTTCAAGACTACTTTACATGCCAATTCCATACTTGAACCATTTGTGCTTAAATATTTATCTGCTAATCAGGGAGGACCCGTCCAAAAATGGGTACCAAAGTTCCGATAATTTGTTTTGCAGGTTCCCGATCATACATGGTAAATAGACGACGATTGCTCCACATGTATGGTCGGTATGCGACGATGAGCAGTCGCACAAGAACCCGACACGTGTGATATTCGGTTTGCTCCACACACGTGATCGGTATGTGACGTGAGCAAACACACCAAATCAAGACTATTCCAAAGCTCTTGATTTGATATTATTTTATTTTTATTATTTTGTCAAAAAAAAGGGGCCATAAAAAAAAAAAGGGGCCATAAAAAAAAGAAGGCCAATAAAAAAAAAAAGAGAAGGCCAATAAAAAAAAAAACCGAGAAGAACTTTTGAGCTACAATGTTCAAAGAAGGCCGAGCTGCTTTCAAAATTCAAAAAGCGCTTGAATTTAAGGGGAGTCAAACTCTATATATTAAGTTTTTTATTTTCATAGGGAGTTCGACTTATTATAAATAGCGCTTACCTTTACAGAATATTCGGTCTTCATATTCTATATTCTTTGGGGAGTGGATAGATAGATAGGCAAGGCGCATGAACTTCCAAAGAGCGTATTACTATAGTTCTAATGTCAAAAGCGTATATATTTGAGGGGGGTGATACTTATAAGTGCAAAAAACACATTTATTGAGGAGTGTCACTTCAAATACAAAAGACGCTTGATTAGGCGCATCTATTTAGGGGGAGCAAGGGCATCACATTAGAAATATCGCAAGTATTTAGGGGGAGTGTTACCTAAAAACAGCGCTAGAGCTTAAAAGGGAATGCCCTGAAGACAACCTTCATGCTTTGAAGAGGTAGTGCTACCTAAATGCCAACAAGCGCATGGACACAAAAGAGTTATTCACATACCTGTTCTAAAGGTTCAGTAGACCCAACTGATCCTAACCCAGGAACAAACCCCGAGTGTATGTGACGGTACTGAGCGTATCATGATGACATGCTTACAACTCAACCACAAACTATTCGGGCCATAACCATATAGGTACATGACTGATTTATCAGATCCCGGGTAGAAGACGCCTCATTTGGTCCAAAGGCGCATGCACAACCCTTCCCAGCTACTCATTTGTCTCCCTAAAGGCAAATGTTTCAATATCTCATGGGGAACCGCATAAGCTATCACCGTTTCATTTGGAAGCGGGAGATATTGAACAAAGTGGTTCACAGCCCCACACCACGACTTTCTTGAACACTTAAATGTCTAGTGTGTCCTCATAGCCTAAATATTTTTATATTTTCTAGGACACATACATTCTTTTACACACATATTGCAGGTCTACGTGACCATGCCAGAACTTCTGTAGACGCATCATTCAATGATGTGCTTCTATGATCAGAAGGAAGTCCTGCCGTTGCAACATAAAAACAACAACGGTAGCAGGCCATCTTCTGTAGCACGACTCTAGAACGATGTCAACGGGAAACCTACGTGGCCCCGTAGTCCCTTCATATGCAAGTCTGTGTGACTTTGCATCAACGACCAAGAGTGAAATCAAGGGATGTTTCACGATGATCGGTCGTCTGTCCCGTTTTCAGGTACTTCATCCGGAATTCAACGCCAACACGTTCGGCGTCCACTCAGGTTCACCTTGATCACACAGCATGACGATACAACTGAATCGCCATGAGGGGGAGAAGTATATCTAGGAGGCCAAGCATGTGAAATCATTAAAGAAGCCAAGCTTTCAACGCACGTGCTAAACCACAACAAACAAGACCTCTCTCCATGGTTCGAGCGTACACGACAAGTCAATGCTGACGATCCGCGCGACTCTGATATATGCAAGAAGGTGACGAATATTCAAGTTGTAAAGAAGAAAAAGAGGGTGCATGTAAATAGGGGGAGACTGAAGATTCTCCATATGCTCTTAGCTATTTTCTTCAAACAGCAACAGAAGACCGTGTCAAATTCAAAGTTGAACACAAGAGATTTTAAAAGGGGGAGATTGTTATGAATCTTTTCTGCTGCAAAGGGGGAGATTGTTAGGAATCTTTCTGTTGTGTTCAAATGATGATGAAAACTGAAGATTATCAAAGACAAAGACAACCGACGCTTCAATGACAATTGAACACTAAGGGGGAGATTGTTAGGAATATTTTCTAGTGTCCAATAATCATGTTATCTTTGTCTAGGGACTTAATTATATTTTATGTAAATATAGGGACTAAAGTGTAAATATATCAAAGTATGCTTTGGTATATATAGGGCAAGTGTGTGTAAAATACACAGAACTTGAGTAATTGTTTCTCTCTCTAGGTTATATTTCTCTCTCATCATTAGCATAATTAGGGTTTAATTGTAGAGATGGAAAGTGAGGTATATTGTAGAGAGAAACTTGGGTTGTAATGAAGATTGATTGAAGATTTAATCCATAAGCTTCCGCGCAAATCATAAAAGGTAATCTCGATTGATCTTAATTCTCAAGTTTAATCATATGTTGGATGAAATTGGGAATTACAGCCATGAGGCAATTGCTTGAGCATGTTGGTTCTTAAGTTTAGGATGAATACGTTCAGATTATCAAAAAGAAAGAAAACTCACACATATAGAATACTGCTGTATATACCTTGTATTACAACTTGAAAGCATACATGCCTTCTGTAGGCAATAACAGTTACATAGTAATATAAAACTGAAACCAACCACTAACATAGTAATATAAAACTGAAACCAACCACTAACATAGTGCTAAGTAACTATTTGTTCACTGAGAACTATATTTCCACGTTCTCTGATTTTGAATTAGTCTTCCAACAGAGTAGCTAAATATTAAAAACTTCTCTATGTTGGAGGAAAAGGTTGTAACTATGGGCACGGCCGAGGTAATGTTAAGTAACTTGTTGATCTCTTTTTATCTGGTTTTTTTTGTTTATGTTTGTTCTAATTTTATTTTGTACAAATTTGAAGGCTTTGGAAATGCTGGGTTTAATGCAATCACAAACTGTGCTCACTGATGTCTTTTTGAGGAGCACAAAAGCAGTGGTTGATGGCTAGCTCAATTAGTTTTCTCAATATATATGTCCAATTTCCTTTGTTAGAGATTTAAAGTGTTTTACTTTGTTTTATCCATCGATTGTTATGAAACTACTGCTTCTTGCAGATGGCAATTGTATTTTTATACTTTCCGTATTTAATTCGCTCTTGCCCCATAAAGCTAGTAAATCCGTAGTAAAGATATTATAATAAGGGTTTTAGAGCTGTCAAAAATGACCATGCCCCACGGGCCGTCCTGCCCTGCCCCGCCCCGCCCAGCTAAACAGGTGTGTTGTGCAACAATGTTCTAGGCTCGCCGGGGAGTAGGATTAGGTGGGCCAGCTCTTGCGGGTGGCAGGCTTTGGCGGGGCGGGGCGAGATAGCCCGTGGGCTGGCCACCTGCCTATAATGAGAAAAATATAATGTAAATTATATTAATTATATTATATAAATTAATTATTGTGGTAAGTTTTCGATTTTATTTTTTCAATGGGCTAATTGTCTTGTGATTATCTAATATTATTTTTTATTTTTTCATTCCGGCAAGCCCTGCCTCGTCTGGCCCACGGCTCGCCGGTGGGGCGGGGCGGGGCGGGGCGGGGCGGGGCGGGCCTACATTTCGTAGCCCGCCATCTTTGGCGGGCGGCCTGCCCCGTCTTGCCAAATGGTGGGTTTTGGCGGGTTTTGGACCGACTCGCTCCGACGGTTTTCGGATTCGTTACAATCCATGAGAATAATATTCCAGCTTCGGAATGTGGACGGACCTTATCAATCGAAAATCTTTTGAAAGTTCATTTATGGAAACATGCACTCTATCGTAGATCTTAAACGCAATTTAATAGTAAGCATTTCTTATTAAACAAAACTTACTCAAAAGATAAAGTTCTTCAATTGCTCAAGTAATAATATTATTATTCAGGTTTTATCATAACTTTATTATTTACTTTCTAATAGTTCACATTAATGTACTCGTAATCTGTTGTCATTTTCCCCAAAAGCCATCGTTTTCGATTTTCTTGAAGGATAATGTATGCTATTAAATAAATACACTAGGAATACGTACTGCAACAGGCAGACTGGCAAAGAATCCCCAAACAATTAAATTCCTCTAATTATTAATAATCATGATTAATGTATTACTATTGGACTATACGCATCCCTTTAATAAATACATTGGTACATCAACCAGGCGCTTAATGAATGCATTAGAAACCCTTAAACCATTGAATTCCTCTAATTATTAACCATGATGAATGATTATATAACTATATAAACAAGGAGATGCTTCTTCAGACATTACATCACTAAAAAGGAAAAATGGCAGAAAAATCAACAATTAGCTTAAAGCTCTATATCCATACAAAAGAAAAAAGGGTCGTCTTCGCAGGTGTGAGCAAAGAATTTGTTGATTTTCTTGTCCAAATTCTGTCTTTGCCCTTAGCAACTACAAATATGCTATTGAAAGAAAAAGGGATGGTGGGCTCTATCTCAAATCTCTATTCAAGTGTCCAAAACTTGGACAATAGATATATGCAGCGAAGCAAGAAGGACGATGTCCTAAACCCAGTATTGATTCATTCAAATTACTGTGGTTCTGATCTCCCGCTCCTTTTGCCCAAAACTTCGAGTTACCTATATAAATTGAACACTTATAAGTGCCCGGATTGCAATAGTTTAAGTGAGCGTTACACCAGTTGTCCAAGACATCCTTTCAGACAGATGGATCAAGCTGTCGTATATTCGTCTTCGCGTTTTACTCATAGTAATAATTCTTCAGGGAAAAGTAGTGCTGAGGAACGTGGATTTGTGAATGGGATTGTGACTTATATAGTTATGGATAATCTGGAGGTAAAGCCTGTGCTAGATTTCTCTTCCATGAAGAAGATGCTTCATGAGCTAAATCTTAAAAACTTGGATGTGTTGGAGGAGAAGGAGGTAAATATGGGCACCGAGGAGGTAATGTTACGTATCTCATTAATCCAATTTCTCAATCTTAATTAACATTAAATTAAAAAGAATTATTAAGTCAGCTTCCTTTTTTTTTCCTTTTTCGGTATAAACCTTGAAGGCCTTGGAACTGTTGAAGGCTTCCATGCGATCTCCAACTGTGCTCACTGATGTCTTTTTGAGGAGAACGAAGGCAGTTGTGGATGGCTAGGGCCTCAATGAAATTTATATATATATATATATATTATATATATATATATATATTATATGTTTATATTTCCTACTTTCTTCATTAGAGTTTTAATCTTAGTTTAAAATTATTGCTAGTACTGCTCGTTGGAGATGTCAATTTCTGGTTTTAAAGCGTTTGGTAATGAAATTGGCTTTTTGCCCTATAAAGCTCGTATAGATCATAGTCTTGTCGTCATCCATGGAAGATGCTCAAGAAATCCGATGAAATCTATCTTAAATCACTCTCGTTGATTACCAAGCAAGGAAGGAGTGGACAATATTAATTACATCAAATCAGTTGTATTTGTATTTAATCCAACATCTTAGGTAAGATACTTCTAAATAGTAAATAGTGGCAATGGAAGTCCTGATGATCTATCTTGTCAGCTTTATTCATTTGTTTCACCTTTTAATAAGATATTACAGTGTGGGATGTAACAAGCTAGTTAAGCAAAGATGTGAGTCGCGTAGAAGGATAACTAAGTATGATTTTGCGGTTAGCATCTAACTCAGTATCGTTGATGGGAGTTTGTTGCTTTTCTAACATGTGAATTCATTGCTAGGATATTATCAAACAACTTGTATTAACCGATCAATTTGAAGATTTGTGGAAGGTGTGTGGAATTAATATGTAACCATGAATAAATAATGTTATTGGTTGATATACTAGATAAATTTCCAATTATTACGCGATATTTACTGAATTTGAAATTTAGAAGTTATATTTATTTACTCCTCCACTGTGTCAATATGACAATCAAGCAACGATTATTCACGATCATGCGTCTTATATGTATATGTATTTATATATATATATATATACACACCGTAGAAGATCAAAGCCAAATACCTGTTGAAATTGATCAGTGTAGAATTCTGTTTTGTTTGTTGTTCAGAAACTCATACAACTGAATATAAAAGCGTGAACATTTGTGTAAAAGTCCTCGAGCTTTTAGAAAAAAGAAATGTCATGTAAACGACAATAGAAAATCAGCACAAAAATCAGGAATGCTAAATATGTTGGTTCTGTGAGGATTGAGGTGGAGCCTTCAGTAGTGAAAAATGATGAAATCGAGGAAGCTATTACAGAACCAGATAGCGTGCTAGGTAATGATGAAGAGATGATTGAATCTGAAAAGAATCAAGATAAATTATAACCTAGTAAGAGACCGAAAAAGAAAGCAGATTAAGCCTCCAACTCGATATGGCTATGCAGATTTGATAGCATATGCTTTGGTTGCTGCAGATGATCCGTTTGATGGTGAACCAAACTCTTATAAGGAAGCATTGAAGGGAAGTGAAAGCAGCAAACGGAAGGAAGCCATGGATGAAGAGATGAACTCTTTAATCAAGAATGAAACATGGGAGCTCATTGAGAAATCAAAGAACCAAAAGGTGATCAGCTGTAAGTAGATTTTTAAGAAGAAATCTGAATTTGGAAGTGGTAAATCTGTGAGGTTCAAAGCAGTTTGGTAACGAGAAGCTTCACACAGAGAGAAGGGATAGACAACAATGAGATTTTTGCTCCAGTAGTTAAACAAAGATCGATTAGGCTGATTCTTTCGATGGTAAACCAACATGATATGCATTTGGAGCAGCTTGACAACATTTCCATATGGTGAACTTGAAGAGGTTATCTATATGCATCTGCCAGAAGGATACATAAAGGCTAAAGATCAGAATAAGGTTAGTCTTTTGAAGAAATCTTTGTACGGTTTGAACAATCAACCCGACATTGGACAAGAGTTTTGACAAGTTCATGGCAGAAAATGGTTTTACCAGAAGCAAGTTCGATGCTTGTGTTTACTTTAAGGTTTGAACAACTGGGTGTTGGATGTATCTACTACTCTATGTTGATGATATGTTGATATGAGTCAAATAAAGGTTAAAGGATTATCTGAAGGCACAATTCGACATGAGGGATCTTGGTGCAGTTGAGAAAATCTTAGGCGTTGAGATAAACAGAAATACACTGAAAAGACAGTTGTGTTTGTCTCAAAAGGCCTATCTATATGGTGTGCTGAAAAGGCTTCAAACAAGTGAGTGTAAGAAGGCTATGCTCCAATAGCCCCTCACTTTAAACTCAGCAAAGGAAGTGATGATATGACAGAGGAAGAGATCGAGTTCATGAAAAGAAAAAGGGATGGTGGGCTCTATTTCAAATCTCTATTCAAGTATCGAAAACATGGACTTGAGATATATGCGATAAAAGAAGAAGGACAATGTCCTAAACTCAGTATTGATTCCTACAAACAACTTTGGTTTTAATCTCCCTCGCCCTTTGTATGAAAATTTGATTTCCCTATATGAATCGACCATATAAAAGTGCTCGAATTGCAATTGCATAAGTGATAAATGAACGTCTTGTCCAGAATACTGTTCTTCCAAGATGGAGCCAATTGTTGTATATGCTTCTTACCGTCTTACTTATAGTCACTGTTGTAAAACTCGGCCTAGGCGGCCGCCTAGGCGCTAGGCGCCCCCCTCCCGCGGCGAAAATCATCTAGGCGGCCGCCCAATCTATTGAACCGATTAATCGGCTAGGCGGCCGCCTAGGCGGTCCAATTTTTTTTTTTTTTGGAAAAAAAGTTTAAATACAGAATATCATTATTGGGATTGACATAATTTATTTTAAATATTTGGATATTTATTTTAAATGTTTGGATAAATTACATGTAACTTTACTTTGGTAAGAATATTTGATATATGGAAGATAAAAATAATAAAAAAATAAGTATACAGACTAATTTCCACCTAGAAACCGCCTAGGCCCCGCCTAGACCGTCTAGGCGCAAGGCCCACTCCGGGCGCCCGACTAGCGCCTAGCGAATTTTACAACATTGCTTATAGCAATAATACTTCATGTGAAAATTGTGCGGAGGAACGTGGATTTGTGAGCGGGATGGTGTCTTATGCTATAAATTAGTGCAGCCTAATTTTACTTCTTATTGCTATTTCTAAGGAGGTTATCACGTATATCAATATGCCATTTAGTAGTGAATAACTGCAGGAGCAAATTAGCTAATTGTTAGTCAATTAGTTGAGTTTTTATTATAAATAAGGCTGTACTCATTATTATCAGTACTTCAATATTATCTTATCCTCCTTTATTCATCTTTCTCTTTAGGCACGTTTGTTGTCTTCTTTATCTTTTTCTTCAGTTTATTACATGGTATCAGAGCTTGGTCTTTCAAGCTTGTGATTTTATAACGAAGGAAAGATGAATGGTGGAA
This sequence comes from Lindernia subracemosa, assembly GCA_028392965.1. Lineage (NCBI taxonomy): Eukaryota > Viridiplantae > Streptophyta > Magnoliopsida > Lamiales > Linderniaceae > Vandellia > Vandellia subracemosa. Next base: position 228,701 of record JAQPCC010000165.1, on the reverse strand, counting down.
GTACTCCTCAGTCCTCTATAGAGAAGCTGATCGGTAGCAATTACAACTATTGGAAGCTATGCATGGAGGTGTATTTACAAGGACAGGATTTGTGGGATATTATCTCTGATGATGAGACATTCCAGAAGACATTCCCCAAAATGCCGAGTTGCAGAGGAAATGGAAGATAAAGTGTGGGAAAGATTTATTTGCTTTAAGAACATCAATTACCAAAGAGTGCATCGAGCATGTTCGTGATTTGGATTCACCCAAGGATTTATGGGAGACACTTGGTAAGCTATTTATCAAGAAGGATACAGCTCGATTGCAATTTCTCGAGAGTAAATTGGCTGTTACAACTCAAGAGGACCTTTCAGTCGAAGAATATTTTTTGAAGGTTAAGAATTTGTGTTCTGAAATTTCTGAATTGGATCCAGAAGAGCCTGTGAGCAGTTACTTGATTCGTGGTTTGAGGAGCGAGTTTATGCCTTTCATATCTTGAATACAAGGCTGGAAAGATCAAAGCTAAAGGGATTTCTGAATGGGAGGATGCAATGCAAGAAGAGATATCAGCTTTGAAGAAGTACGGTACGTGGGAGCTTGTACCGAAACCGATAGATGTTGAGTTAATAACTTCTAAATGGGTGTACAAATTAAAGAAAATGGCTGATGGTGAAATCGAGAGATACAAGGCTCGTCTCGTTGCTCGTGGATTCTCTAAACAGTATGGCAGGGATTATGATGAGACTTTCAGCCCCGTTGCTAGGATGGTAACAGTTCGAACAATAGTCTCTTTAGCGGCTATAAAAGGCTGGAAATTATGGCAACTTCATGTAAAAAATTCCTTCTTGTATGGAGAACTGGATCGGGATATTTTTATGGAGCAGCCACAAGGTTTCGTCTCTAACGAGCATCCTAATCATGTTTGCCGCCTTAAGAAGGCTTTGTATGGTCTCAAGCAAGCCCCTCGAGCTTGGTTTGGTAAGATTGCTCAATATCTACATTTTTGTGGTTTTAAGTCTTCAAACGCTGATCCAAGTTTGTTTATTAAAAAATCACTCACTATGTGCACTTTGCTTCTTCTTTATGTCGATGATATGATTATCACGAGAGATGATATCGATGAAAATAAGCATCTTAGGGATGCTTTGTCTGTTCGATTTGAAATGAAAAGCCTGGGTGAATCATCTTATTTTCTTGGGTTGGAGATTGTAAATTCTGGTGGCTATTTTGTATCTCAAAGTAGATTATGCAGCAAGTCTACTCAACCGTTTTCACATGGAAGAGTCGAAAGAAATAAATACGCCCATGGAACCTCATCTAAAGTTGGCAAAGAATGAAGGGATGCAACTGGAAGATGCTACTGTTTTTCGACAAATGGTTGGCAGTTTATTCTACTTGACTATTTCAAGACCTGATATTGTATTTTCGGTTGGCTTCATTTCACAATTTATGGAAGAACCATGTGAGGGTCATTTGATTGCAGCAAAGAGGATCTTACGGTATGTGAAAGCAACTTTAAGCTATGGATTAATGTATAAGCTTGGTGGAGGGTTTTCTTTAAGTGGTTTTGTTGACGCTTATTGGGCCGGTGACGTAAATTATAGACGCTCTACTACGGTGTACTGTTTTACTACAGGTTCTGCTGCAATTTCTTGGTGTAGCAAAAAGCAAAGTACTGTTGCACTTTCAAGTTGTGAAGCAGAATATATAGCTGCAACCATGGCTACTCAAGAATGTATTTGGCTTAAAAGACTTGTTCAAGAGTTGGTTTCCACTGTCAACTATTCGATTCCCATTTATTGCGACAATGAGAGTGCGATCAAGCTTTCGGGAAATCCGGTGTTTCATGCGCGTTCAAAGCACATTGAAACTCATTATCATTTTGTCCGAGAGAAGGTTCTAACTCAAGACATTGAGATGAAGAAAATCAAAAGTAACGACCAAGTAGCTGATGTTTTTACAAAAGCACTGGCGAGGCGAAGTTCGAATTTTTTCGAACATCACTTGGAGTTGTCGATCGTAAATCTGCACTAAGGGGGACTGTTATAAATTAGTGCAGTTTAATTTTAGTTCTTATTGCTATTTCTAAGGAGGTTATTACTTATATTACTATGCCATTTGGTAGTGAATAATTGTAGGAGCAAATTAGCTAATTGTTAGTCAATTAGTTAAGAGTGTTTATTATAAATAATGTTGTACTCATTATTATCATTCAGTACTTAAATATTATCTTATCCTCCTTTATTCATCTCTCTTTAGGCACGTTTACTGTCTTCTTTATCTTTTTCCTTCAGTTTATTACAGTCTTATACAGTTATGGATAATTTGGAGGTAAAACATGCGCTAGATTTCTCTGCCATGACGCAATTGTTTGAGCAGCTAAATATTAAAAACTTCTGTATGTTGGAGGAAAAGGTTGTAAGTGTAACTATGGCCACTGTCGAGGTAATGTTACGCATCTTGTTGATGTCTTTTTATCAGGTTTTGTTTTTTGTTTTGTTTTGTTTTTTTTATATACAAATTTGACGGCTTTGGAACTGCTGAAGGGTTTAATGCAATCTCAAACTGTGCTCACTGATGTCTTCTTGAAGAGCACAAAAGCAGTGGTAGATTTAAGATGTTTTACTTTGTTTTATCCGTCGATTGTTATGAAACTGCTTATTGCAGATGGCAATTGTATTTTTATTTTTTCCGTAATAAATTTGCTCTTGCCCCATAAAGCTAAGTAAATCCGTAGTATTGTTTCTTATCGAAAATTTGATTAAGAGGTAATTTGTGAATGGTAATTATAATTAATCAGTTGCAATTCATCAAAACAAGAAGCTTGAGAACTCTATTAAATCATTGTTGATCACACATTCAATACAACCGATGGAGTAAAGATTACGAATACTTTTTACAAAAAATATGATAAAAACAAAACACATCTGCTTGTATTTTTTTTTTTCAAACGATAGCTTGAATTTCATAATAACAAATGTACAAGGACTAAATAGTCCGACGGGGTCTCTCCGATTGATACGTGATAAATGGATTTTACGATATAATTTATACTCCGTTTAAGCACATTATCGGTTGATATTAATATAAATTTCTTCGAATACTATGCATTTACGTTTATATTGCATATTTTGTAGATATCGGAGAAAACAATCCAAAATTGAGAAGTCTCGGACGTAAAGCTGCCATCATATATGGAAGATCGCATAAATATCCTCATGATGGCGCGATTATGAATTGTGCACGCGTGAAGATCTCTAAGACCAAAATACATGCATATGGCTCAATTCAAGGCATGAAACAATCAATCCTCACTAATTAATTCAGCCCATTAATACCTTTAGGCCCAACACCATCACCACATGAGAATGCACGGTCAATCATCTATAGGAGAAGGTCAAGATCAATCATTATACCTCATCTCATTTCATCACAAGCGATCAAGACTAACGAGCGGCTGCAGAGAAGTCAAGATCCACGCGAAGAAAATCGAGCACGATACACACAGCTCAAGGCAAAAGGTAAGATAATCTTGGATTGAGATTTTGGATCCTCTTTATATGCGCCTAACTGCTCTTCATGGAGGGGGGACACAGACAGATCCCTCAAAAGCTCACGCTCGAGGCCACTCGAAGCAATATTTGGCAGAACATTGAAACACGATCGAGGAGGAACCGAGCTCGCTGCTCTTGGCGCTGCTCGGGGCTGCAATTTCTTCACAGAGGGGGGAACATCGTCGAAGCTCTCAGCTCACCGCAAAGGCCACCCACACGAAGATACGGCCAAGGAGGAAGCAAGCAGCTCTCAGACCAAGGAAGGCGGCAGCTGACCAGCTCTGACTCACGTAACCTCTAAGCAGGCAGCTCTCCACAATCAGGCAGGTCACGCCAACTCTGTCGCTCGTGAGCAGAAGCCAACAGCTCAACCCGAGGCGCGCAGCTCACGGACATCATCTCAAGCTGCGAACACACGAGGGTTTGGAGACTTGCGATCATTCCCGACGGGAGACTCTGAGGGAACGTGGTGATCGGAGCCAAATCTCAGGGAAGAAACTATGTTCTCCTCTTTGATATCTTTGTGTTTCCTTGTTCTCTTTATTAATACGAGTGGCTAATTTTATTGTATTTGAGATTAGATGAACCCTATCCAGATCGTACGTATGTTTTAAGTATTGTTGCTTTTGGCTATCGTTATGACTTGGTTATGAATCATATTATTATCTTGATTATGTCTATGTGATTAAGATAATCTCCGGGAAATCGTACGCTACGCTCGAGAGAGGGACAGACGATTAAACCACTCGTAAACGAGCGGAATAAATTCATCGCTAGAGATAGGTTGAACTACCCCGCCGGATTAGAGTCAAATCTAATAGCGAGATTCATAGTGTTTTAATGCGATTTTCGGATAAGTAGTTAGGAAAGCTTGCCCAGCTATTTAATTCGTAGATTAGTTGTTTACGAATCTTATGTGATAAGGCGCAGTTTCGTCAGTCGTATATACTCGTATGCATGTTGTAGGAATCTCCACGGTCTAATATATAGTTAAAACTCCATTACACTTATCAGTCGTTTCGGTCGAGCTAGGGGATTCGAAGTCTCAAATACATTTCTTTCATACAGTCGCCCCATCTCCTATTATTATTTTGTCAAACTTTTATTTTTGTGTCTGTTTATTTAATTTATCATTATTTTATATTTTTATCAAATCAAAAAAATATTTTACTAGAATATTTAAACAACGGCTTTTCTCAAATATATAGTTCCTTTGGGTTCGATACTCGAATACTTGCCATTTCTATGCTATTTTCGATAGGTGCACTTGCCTGTTGAGCGTAGGATAGTTTGTCGATATTCGTTTTATTTTTATTACGCGATCCGCTCGATCAATACGGGTAGGGTCCCGATCAACAAAATTTATGGTCCGAGAAACGTACAATGACGGTAGAGCTGCGATTGAGGTCGAGTTGGATGCGATTTCAGGATCAGAGGGCACGTCGGAGAAAGTGAACGGAAAAAGAGAAAAGACACAACACAAAGGTTTACGTGGTTCGGATTCTGAAGAGTCCTACGTCCACGGGCCGGCCAAAGCGATTTTCACTAAGATACTGTGGATTTAGCTCAGCTCGCCATCCTCTCTCGATTTACAGACTCAAACCCAATGGAGAAGACGATGAATAATCTAGGGAGTGTTAGTGTGTGCGTTCTCGGTGTGTGAGTGTATGTAACAGTGGTGACTTGGTTAAAAATGAGCTTTCTTTCTTCCTTTCATCGATCGTCCCCTCCACGTCAGTCGGCGGGAGCTATCGCCTGTGCCTGCAAGGACAGTACGGACTCTTGCGCGCACGCGGCACTGCAGCAGGGGATGTCCTGCCGTCAGAAGATGTCCTCCAATGGATGATCTACACGTGTAGGTGGTCCACTTCTTAAGCGTCCTTTTTTCCGCGCGAGGTCAGACATTGGCAGGCTTCTATGCATTACTTGCTTTTTGGTTCCCTTACCTTCTCTTTAAGGTTGCTCAGTCCCTGGACTTACCTTTTCTATCAGCGCATGAGGTCCTTTTTCAAACCTAACAATCTCAGGTTCCATGACAGGCTCCTAGAACCTGATTCAGATGAAGGAATCCTTTTTTTCCACAAGCGTCTTAGCTCCCTTTTCTTCGTACCTCCTCCTTCTGCTTGTTGGGAGGGTCCAGGGTCTGCGTGCCCAGAACCTGTTCCGCATCACCGGTAACATCGAAATCTGGTAGAGAATAAATGCTCACTAACGAGCAAAAGCAAATCAAAGCACAACACAAACAAAAAAGAAAAAACCGACAGAAAACGAGACACGTGCTCTTAGACAGAGAACTAAAGAACCTATCACGAAAATGGTTTTTAAGCAAATTTACAACTCTTAACTTTCTTCGATCATCGATTGCAATGTCTCAAATTCATCGGACTAGAGCTCCATGATAAACGTATTTCTATACGTTTATTAGATCGTATTAATATATATTTGTTGTGTTTATTGACTTCGTCTAAGTACTTTCATGAGTATTTACTTCTATTTTATTGTTAATTGTGCTTAGGACGAGTTTTGGGATGATTCGGATGAAAACGAAGCGAAAATGAGCTAAACAGAGAAGATCCACGGTCAGAAGCAGGATGACCCACTACCGTGGATCATGACAGAAGCTCGTTCCAGAGCTAGACTACAGTCCACGGCCGTGGAGATATTGCTCCAGACCGTGGGCAAAGGCTGGGGATAACCCACGGTCAGATGCAGAGAGTCCACGACCGTGGACGTGATGCGATTTCTGCCAGCGCCTGAGGAGCTTCCACGGGCTGAGGCACTTTGGTGTCCACGACCGTGGCTCTTGAACCAGATCCGAGTCCGAGGCCGTGGATATTCTGCAGCAGACCGTGGACAGCGGCAGAAAGGCATCCACGGTATTGAACCTTTTGTGTCCACGACCGTGGATGATGCCAGAACGCATTAGGCCCAGAATATTTCAACACTCCACGGCCGTGGGAGGCCCATCCCCAGACCGTGGATCGAGCGAAAACACTGAATAAAGCTGAGAATCAACCCAAAACGAGGGACACACACAACACACACTAAACCCTAAGGTGGCTAGGAGGCGATTTGGAGCAAGAGAGACGAGAGGAAGGACTAACACACCTCAAGACGCAAAGATTTGCTCCCGGAGCGTGATTCAAGCACAACCCCAACGGAGAAACCATCCCGAGCGTGAATCCCCCAAGAACGAACCTTGAGCTACTCAAAGAAGGGAGTTTCATGTTTATTTTGGTTTCCTTCCGAATTTGTTTTGTGTTTGAACATAATATGAGTAGCTAAATCCTTGGTGTTCGGGATTAGATGATTACTAGGTCGGATTTGTTGTTTTGACGTTGATTTCCCGTGAACACGTTTTTTGATCTACTTATTGTTATGAAATTGATTCTTCGTTCAATATGTCTATGTGTTGATACGAATATTTGTGTATCGTCGAGGGCGACAGCTAAAGACGATTAGACTATTCATAAACGTTAGGGTTCGGTTAGAGGGCGACAGCTAATAACCGTCGCTAATAGCAATACCGATTTAGATTCTCGAGACCGTCTAGGGCGACAGCAAATTCGGTCTTGAGTAGGAAATTGTTGCGATTTAGGAATAAATACGTGGGAACGGGGAATTACGGCATTAACAACGAGACCTGACAGGATTCGAAATCCCGAGCACGTCTTCTACCAATCGAGTACCTCAACCTCTACTTGTCTTCGTTATTTTAGTCATATAATTAGGATTGTGTGTTTGTGGTTCCATTAGTTAGAAAATCATCCAACTATTTGATAGGCTAGATATTAAATCCTAGGATTAGTACTAGTACTTACTTTGTTCCTCGTGATCGATACTCGGATACTCATCTAACTATGCTACGTTCGATAGGTACACTGCCTATCGCGCTAGGGGGTTATTTGTTATTCGTTTTAATTTTTACTTGTCGCACAACCCGTATTTTACATACACCTTAGCCGCGATCACTCCACAATGGGATAGCAAGCTCAAACAAAGGGAGTCAAAACTCCCGACCCTGAGGCCGGGAGACACGAGCTCCCGGCCCGGAGGCCGGGAGACTCAAGGTCGAACGGGGCGGGAACGGGGTGACGGCGACTAGGATGGCAGCGAATGGACAGCGGCGGCGGCGGAGGCAGTGCTGCCGGCGGCGACGAGGCGGACTGGTCGAGAGGTTATTAGTTTTTTTAAATTTTTATATTAAACTGAAAAAAAAAAGAGCTCCGGGCGACTTTGTTGAAGGAGGGTAAAGGGGAAGGAGGTTTGGGTGAGGAAACAGTGGCGGAAGGAGCAGGGGCGGCGGTGGCGTTGACAGGCGGCAACGGCGGCGGTGGCGGTGGCGGGCGGCGGCTGCAGGTGGTGGGTTTGAGAATTTTTTTTTATTATTCTAAGCTTTAAAACAAAATATTAAAAGAAAAAAAAGGAAAAAAGCTCCCCCAACCTCCATTATGGGGGTTGGGGAGGGGGAAGAAGGATTGGCGGCTGTTTGGAGATGGAGGGAAAGAGGGAGGTGGCGGCTAGGGTTTGAAGAGGGAGGGGAAGGAGAAGTTGGCGGCTAACATTAAAAAACTAAAAGTTCTTGGGATGAATTAAACACATCTACTTGTTGGAAACTTTATTTTTTGGCTTCTTTTTTTTAACCATTAGCTTATTTTTAAAAAACAAAACAGAAAGATCTTTTGGACTCCTTAGTTAATTTTTTTTGTGTGTAATGAAATTATCGTTTTCAAAAAAAAAAAAAAAATATAAAACAGAATAAGATATCGAGGAATGGGTTTATTTAAAATAGCAGCCTGACACATGCTGTAAAAATATATTTATATCTTTCCTATTTTCTTCAGTTAAAATTCAATTGCTTTTACGCGAATTAAAAATAAAAATAGTTAAAAACAAAATCGGTCCACATAATAATAATAAGAAAAATAATTCCTAATCTTCATCGAAATTCTAATTTATTTTTGTTGTATTATGCATTATATAAGTATATTTTCAATTAATAGTTGCAAATATTTTATACAGTCTACCTTTCAAATTAAGGCCATCGAGCTCAATTCCGCCCAGTAAAGATATTATAGTAAGGTTTCTAGAGCTGTCAAAAAAGGCCCTGTCCCAGCCCGCCTAGGCTTGTAAATGGGGCGGAAATTCCTTGTCCCCGCGGGAATTTGCCCCAAACGGAATGGGGAATTCCCGATTTCTTATCACCGCGGGGCGAGGACGGGAAGTATAGTCCCCGCCCCTGGGGATCCTCGCCCCGTTCTCCGATCTATTAAAATATATATAATAGTTAAATAATTATTATTATACCGAAATTATATTATTATAATATAAATAATATAAAATAATATTTATTATACCGAATTTATATGATTATATTATAAATAATATTCAAAATATAATTAAATAATATATCAAATTTATATTTAATAATATAAATATTAAATAGTATATATTTTTTAAATAATTCGGAGGGCGGGGATCTCCTCAGGGACGGGGACGATTTTGTCCCCATTTACTTGGCGGGGACGGGAACGGGTATTCCCCATAGACGGGGGGTTGGCGATGGGGATTAGATCCCGCCCCGTTGACATCCCTGGCCCCGCCCCGCCGAATAGATGGATTGTGCCGCAGCGGGCTAGCCTGTGAGGGTGGCAGGCTTTGGTGGGTCGGGGCGGGCTAGCCTGTGGGCCGGCCACGCGCCTATTATGAAAAATAGGCTTAATTTTTTTTTTGGTCCCGTAATTTAGGGGGTGGTGTTATAGGGACAACTAATTTAAGGATTGACAAAATACAGACAATAACTTTCGAAAAAATGACAATTTAGGGACATTATACGCTACGACCCTTTTGACTAAAACCCGCTGATGTGGTGTCCGACCCGCTGATATATGCGCTTTAATGGCTCGACACATCATTAAAAGTATCCGACGTGGTGCTATGTTATCGTCTGAAATTAAAAAAATAAAAACAAAATTGATTTTTTGTTTTCGCGTCTCAAACCCAACTCCGTCGATCACCTTAAGCACCCCGACAAACATTTTTTTATTTCAAAAATCCATTTTGTTTTTATTTTTTTAATTTCAGACAATGACGTGGCGCCACGTCGGATACTTTTAATGATGTGTCGAGCCATTAAAGCGCACATGTCAGCGGATCAGGCGCCACATCAGCGGGTTTCGGTCAAAATACAGGGTCGCAGCGTATAATGTCCCTAAATTGCCATTTTTTCGAAAGTTATTGCCCGTATTTTGCCAACTCCTAAATTAGTTGCCCATATAACGCCACCCCCCTAAATTACGGGACCAAAAAAAAAACATTAAGCAGTAAAAATATATTCTAAATTGTATTAATTATATTATATCAATTAATTATTGTGTTGAACTTTAGGCTTTATTTTTTCATTGGGTTAATGGTTTCAGATATATTATTATTATTATTATTATTATTTTCATGGCAGCTTTCCTGCCTCGCCGGGCCCGTGGATCGCTAGTGGGGCAGGGCGGGCGGACTGTCCTGTCCCGCCAATGGCGGGTTTTGGCAGGTTTCGGGCCGGCCCATTCCGAAAGCTTCCAAGGCTTCGTTACAATCCATAAGAATAATATTCCAGGTTAGGAATGTGGATGAACCTTATTAATTGAAACACTTTTCACATTTGAAAAAATAGTTATGGAACATCTACTGTAAAATCGTAGATCTTAAACGCAATAGTAAGCATTCGTATTAAACAAAACCTATCAAAAAAATGTATCGTTTTTCAATTGCTCAATAATAATATTATTAAGATTTTATCACAATTATGTTATTTACTTTCTAATAGTTGATATTGAAGTACTCATAATCTATTGTCATTTTGCTCAAAAGCCATTGTTTTCTATTTTCTTGAAGGATAATGTATGTTATTAAATAGATACATTGGGAGTACGTACTGCAACATGCGTACTGGCAAAGAATCCCCAAACAATTGAATTCATCTAATTAATAACCATGATTAATGTATTAATTAATATTGGACTATACGCATCCCTTTAATAAATACATTGGTACATTAGCAGGCGCCTAGGGAACGCATTAGGAACCCCTAAACCATTGAGTTCCTCTAATTATTAACCATGATATTGAATGATTATAACTATATAAACAAGGAGATGCTTCTTAACACATTACATCACTAAAAAGGAAACATGGCAGAAAAATCAACAATTAGCTTAAAGCTCTATATCCATACAAAAGAAAAGAGGGTCGTCTTTGCAAGTGTGAGCAAAGACTTTGTTGATTTTCTTGTCCAAATTCTGTCTTTGCCCTTAGCAACTACAAATATGCTATTGAAAGAGAAAGGGATGGTGGGCTCTATCTCAAATCTCCGTTCAAGTGTCCAAAACTTTGACAGTAGATATATGCAGCAAAGCAAAAAGGACAATGTCCTAAACTCAGTTTTGATTCATGCAAAGTTATAAATTCCCTCTCCCTTTTCTTATAAATTCCGTCCCCCTATATGAATCGACCATCTATAGGTGTTCGAATTACAAAGTTATAAATTATGATACTTGTTCTCACAGTTGCATTCCATATTCTTCCCTTAGTTATCAACAATTTTTCCATTCAAAGATGGAGCCAATTGTTGTATATTCTTCTTCCCGTCTTGCTAACAGTAAGGTTACTTCTTCTAACAATTCTAATGAGGAAGGTGGATTTGTGAGTGGGATGGTACCTTATGTAGTTATGGATGATTTGGAGGTAAAACCTGCGCTAGATTTCTCTGCCATGAAGAGAGGGATTTTTTAAGTAAATAGCCTTTGACCTGATCATGTTTAAAAAAATAGCACTCAATATATGATTTTACCTTTGTACCCTTACTAATTCTGTGTGAAAGACTATTTTACCCTTATTTAATGACAATCAACAACTTCAACAACACATTAACGAAAAGAAGTACAAAGATTTGAAGGTTTACTGTAAGGAATCTGAAGCAGCAGACCCGTACAGATAAAATTAAAAGTAAAAGTAAAATTAAAAGTAAAAGTAAAATTAAAAGTAAAAGAAAAAGTAAAAAGCAACGGGTCCTCTTTGAATTCAATCGTTTTCCTCTGCACACAAAAATTGTTCTCTCTCTCTCAAATAATTTCCTCTGCAACTCAAACGCAATTCCGAACGTCAATCGACAATGGCAATCAACGCGAGACCCCAAAAAGTGAAGGTATTTGTTCTAACCCTAATTTAATGCGGACCCATGGTTTCAAGCATAGGACCCATGCTTGCAAGTATAGGACCCACGCTTGCAAGCATAGGACCCGTGGTTGGTCGCCGAGGACCCACGCTTGCAAGCATAGGACCCGTGCTTGGTAGCGCATGTAGGTTGTGAACGCATCGGACCCGTGCTTGCAAGCATCGGACCCGTGCTTCAAAGCATCGGACCCGTGCTTGCAAGCATCGGACCCATGTATATTATCATGGGTCCCGCGCATAAGATGATGAGGTTCTCGCGCGGGTCCCATGAGTATAAGCACGGATCCGCTGTATAATAGCACGGGTCTTCTGCTCTTATAAGTAGGGGTCCCATGCTCAGCTGTGCATAAGTGTTTTATATTTTCAATATTCATACCCTGTAATTTGCTAAATTATGTTATAATTACGTATAAATTAGGTTGTGATGAAGAAGCAATTGAGAGGCGACGAAGGTTATGATTGCCGTGTTACGCTGACCTCGCTATACCCCGAGGCCAGCGAGTTGATAAGAAGGTGTATGAACCAGCAAGAGTGGGAGACATATAGGGCCGGGAGTGCGTTCGGCCGACTCGTTAGTGCCGCCGTGGATTTCAATCTCTCGGCCCAGTTGCTGTGGTACCTCATCCAGAGGCAGACGACGTTGCACAACCGCGACGAGCTTTGGATGATTGTTGGCAACAAACCACTCCGATTTTCAAAATCGGAGTATTGCCTAATCACCGGGCTGAAGTTCGCAGCTGAGCTACCGCAAGTGTACCCCGATGCAGCGTTCGCCGAAAGACATTTTCCCGGCATGTCACAGTCCGCATGTCGCACGTGAAGCATCGGTTGGAGGAGTTGGCTGGCGACGAGGAACGAGTGGAAACGGACAAGTTGAAGTTGGCAGACGTCTACTTCGCCACCGCGGTGTTGCTGCCTCGACTCTCAAAGAAGGATACCATCGTCAGTTCCTGGGTCCTTCAGCTTGTCGAAGACGAGATGGCTTTCTCCCAATTTCCGTGGGGCAGCGTGGCTTTCAAGGAGGTCATACGGGCCGTAAAACAAAATCTACGGGAGAGGAGTGACGGGGCGAACGCAAAAAGCAGTTGGCTGATCAGTGGGTTCGTACAGCCACTTCAGGTGAGTTCTACCTGAGCTTTGACATATTATTGATGTAATTTATAAATAATTGCTAATATTATTTTCGTTATTTGTCTTCAGATACTAGCATACGAGTGCATACCGGGCGTTGCACGTGAGTTTGCGGCGCGCAGAGAAGAAGATTTTACGCCACGCATGTTGAGGTGGGTGACGAATGATTGGAGTCGAAAGGGATGCCCGAAGCTGGAGGCGGTCGTAGCTGCCGCCCACGGGTCCCCTGTACGAGGGTTGTTAGTGCCGTCAGGGGACGAGTTGGAGGCCATGTATTATCGGGAGAGCGTCTTTGACGTTGGGGCGGAGCACGAAGTGTTCGACCGTGTGACGGGCCTACTCGAGCAGGGAGTGGATGTTAGCTGTTCCCGTCGTCGGGCGGAAGGAGATCGCAACGAGCGCGTTGCGATCCAACAGATCGCCCAGATCCCCGAAGTCCCCGAACCTCCACCGGAGGGACCATCACATGGATATGGCTTTGCGTCGGAGGCACGCTTCGAGGAGTTTTCTACTCGTGTGGAGCAGCGATTCGACGAACTTGGGACCGCCCTCTCGCAGTTCCGAAACGAAGAGGCTCAACGGTGGGAGACGAACGACACTCGTTGGAGCCTCATGCAATCGTGGGGCGATAGCATCAGAGGGTTGGGGGACTCGTTTCAGGATCTACGGAACGACCTGCGAGTAGATTTTTTGGTGGATCGCGCACTCCGCCTGCCGAGCCGGCTCATTGTAAGTTTTGTATAAATTTTTTTAATTAGTTGTGTAGATTACTTATTAATTTACTAATCACGATCCGATCGAGTAAAGTTTTATACTTACTGTGAAAAAATTATTATATACTTATTGCGTGCATTTCTTGTATAGATTACGACGATAGATGGACCAACGCCACGAGGTCGTACGAGGGTCCGAGGGGGGACACATGGGACGGTCACAGTCCGTCCGAATGGGAGCATCCCCGTTGGGCCGATTTCGTCCAATCGGAATGGACCGGCGAAGAGGCAGATCGAGAGGGAGAGGTGGACCCATCGTCGTGGAGGGGCGGGTACGATTTCGAGGCTCAGGTGGTCGAGCCTCAGGTCGAGCCTCAGGAGTACGAGGCTGAGGAGGTCGAGCCTGAGGAGGTCGAGGCTCACACCGAGGCTTCGATTTCTGACCGAGCGGCCGACAAAGGAAAAGGCGTGTTGAAGGATAGTACCCCTGAGCGGCCGAAGAAGCCATCGAAGTACCAGATGTCGCCGTTCACAGATTTCCCACCGACGACTGAAGTCCGCCCTCCAACACTTTCGATGTTCGAGCGGCACGTCCAAGTGAAGATCGCTAAATTCTGGCCCACTGTCGAAGCTCAGCTGCTAGCTTTGATATCGGTCCACGGTACGGAAATCGAGGGCCGGCTCCAAAAACACGACCCGCGGTGGCTACTAAACTTGGCGACTGAGGGTATGCCGCTCGATGACATGGTACGTATGAATTTACGAAATTCGTTTGCGCTTACTTGAATATTGTCGATAATGTTCTATATTTGAATATTGCAGCACGTCGATGAATCCATATATGGGATCCTCGCAATGCAGAGAACTAGCACGGCGTGCACGAGGAGCGTGGCGTACATGCCCCACATGTTTAAGACCCGAGTCGATGCGGAAGGGGTAAGTATCAAAGGGACGGCGCACCCGAAAGGGCTCAAGCAATGGCTCAAGTACGCTAAGGGAGAAGATGACCTTTGGATGAACACGCCGTGGGACATAGCGTCCTACATCGCCATCCCGGTCCGTACCCGAAGCCATTGGGTGCTGTTGGTCATTGATACCAAAAAGCGGATATTCACCGTTTACGACTCCGACCCAGCTTATGACGGGGACATGCGCTACGTGAACCGTGAGTTCAATAGCCTGTCGATCGTGGTCCCGGCGATTTTCAAGGCGTTGAAGCTAACAACTCGGGTGTTCAAGGGCAAGAGTTGGCCATCTGAGTGGTGTCGCGACTTCAGAAGACAAGGGTACCCGTAAGTTTTAATGATTGTTGCGTTTTATTTGTGCTTCGTATTTTAATGATTGCTACGTTTTATTTGTCGTTCAGTGGAGACCACGGTGTGGCAATGTTGCGGGCGGCGATATCGCTTATGGTGCCGAAGGACGACGTCTCCTGCCTGACGGCTGCTCGATTGGCGGATTTTCGAAAATATCTCGCCATTTCTATTTTCAAAAACGATTGGGACAGTTTTTAGTTCAATCTCTCTGTGTGTTTGTATTTTAATTTTATGTGTTGGATTTTAATATTAGGTCAATAATTGAGAATGTGTTTCTATTTTATTAATTATTAACTTCTTAATAATTTTAATAATAATATTATTATCTCACCCTTTTATTAACGAAATGCATCAAATGTCAAATGTCAAATCATCTGTGCTGTACAGACTGTAAAGTCATGACCGTCTGACAAGTGAAATGAGAAAATACTTTTGACCAATAATTGGTCAATAATTGAGAATGGGTTGACTGTGTGTGCGGCGCATCCTTGGTCCCCTGGATGTGCCACGCACGTTCATGGTCGGGTCCCCAGAATTTAAGTTCAGGACCCCTGCTCATAACGCGCGGGTCCCCTGTGTATATGCGCGGGACCATGCCTGATATCGCTGGGGACACGCGCCTAATTTGAACGGGACCCTGTTGTACGTGCGGGTCCCCTGTTTTTACGTGCGGGTCCTATGTTTTTACGTGCGGGTCCTCTGTTTTGACGTGCGGGTCCCTTGTGTTCATGTGCGATTTTTGACTTGTTAATTGATGGAATTATGCCATAATTGTGCGTTTGTATACATTGTTTATCCGTTACTACAATATTAAGTCATCATATAATAGCAGAAAACCGAAAATTTGGATGAAATCACAATAATAACAATCAATGTGTAAGATTACTAATCCTACAATGTTCAACAACCAAGGTATGTTTTTGTGGGTGCTTTTTTTGAATCTTGACCTGTGAGATTGGTCAACTCGAAATACAAGTTGGATTAATTTTTTTTTTTTTACGTCAAAGCCTTTGGTATTGTTAATGTTACTGATATTTTTTAACAAATTTTCATCAAGTAATTATTATTTTATTAATTATTAACTTCTTAATAATTTTAATAATAATATTATTATCTCACCCTTTTATTAACGAAATGCATCAAATGTCAAATGTCAAATCATCTGTGCTGTACAGACTGTAAAGTCATGACAGTCTGACAAGTGAAATGAGAAAATACTTTTGACCAATAATTGAACAATAAGCGAACGTGACCAACCCTAAGTTGGCATAGAACCCAAGACCGTCCATAAGCGCACATGTTATCAGCACGGTACCGTGTTTCAAAGTGCGGGTCCCCTGCACATAACGCGCGGGTCCCTTGTTTAGATGTGCGGGACTCTTGTTTTCAGGTGCGGGTCTCATGCGCAAATACGCGCGGGTCCCTTGTTACTAAAGAAAACTTAACATGGCAACAAAGCAGAAAATTACACGCACAGAACACAACCTAACTTAACACAACACAAATGCTAAAATAACGTAACACAAATATGCGCCAATACAAGGACTTTATCTCCTACCAAATTCCTCGACCGAAGGCAACCTGTTTTTCCGTGCTCTTCCACGTTGTGAACGAACAAGAGGTGGCAACATGTGAATACTACTTTCAATGCGATCCGTTACCGGGCATATGGTCCCTTCGTAAGCTAACTTCCAGACCTCCAAGGTGTAATAATCGTGCACTAATGAATATACCGGGAGTTGGGCGTAACCACAAGCTGCAATCGCGTGTGGACATGGGATGCGATTGACGTCAAACATCATGCAAGTGCAAGTGCGCGTTTCTAGATCGACCACCTCGTTCACATGCTGCCCGTACACATTATACCTTAGATGCCCGACCTCCGACAAATGAAATTTTTGCGACTCGCCGAAGTTCTCTCGTATGATCGACTCCACCTTCGGTGTAAACCTAGTGACATTCGCTGCGATCGAAGCTGCCGCAGTTCGCCGATGCTTACTGAACCATGACGATGTTAGTCGCTGAACCGAGTCCAACAGTCCAATAATTGGAAGTTCTCTATCTTTACGTAGAGCAGCATTTATGGACTCGGATCCATTGGTCGTCATTATGTTGTATCTTGATCTAGGGCAATATGCTATCGTCCACGTAGCCTTGGGAACTTCGTTAAGATAGGCTGCCACTTCCTTGTATTTGTCTTCAAGCTGTTTAAAATAACGGTCAGACTCGCTCTTTGTGTAGGCAGTCGCTACACGCCAGAAAATCGGGCAAGCACCTTTCTTCTTCATTTTCGTCTTGACGTTTTGTAGAATGTGCCACGCACAGAAACCGTGAAATGCGTGCGGGAAAACGGCCGGGACAGCATTCTTTATACCATTTTTCGGTCAGAAATGATTACGAGATCATCGCTGTCCGCAACAAAACGTCGCAATCTCGTCAGAAACCACGTCCATGACTCAGTTCCCTCCGTCTCAGCAAGACCCCATGCAACAGGATATTGATGGTAATCGCCGTCTTGTGCCGTGGCAATCATCATGACCCCTTTATACTTCCCCTTCAAAAAAGTGGCGTCGATAGAAACGACTTTCCTCATGTACGCAAAGCCTCTTATGCATGCGCCATATGCCAAGAACATGTACTTGAACCGATTGTCTTCGTCCATCTCCCAATCGGTGATACTGCCCTCGTTGGCTTGCCTCACCGCATCTAAATAGGCCGGCAGTAAACCATAGCAATCGTCCCTGTTACCGACTAGTTCATCAGTCGCAATTTGCTTCCCTTTCCAAGCCTTGTAGTATGAAACTTCTACTCCCCTGCTCTGCATCATCGACTGTATTGAACTGGGTGCGGGAAAGTCTTTAGGAGCCCTGAAATTTTCCAACAACGTGCTCGATACAAGCGATGAACTTCCCTGCCGATGTCTACGGCGTCGATGAGACACACCGCATGTGTGCGTGTTGCAGTACTTTCGGATTGAGAAAAAGGGGGAGTTCTTGTCCTGAGCAGCTCGTACTCGCTATTCGCATTTCTCGTTGGCACATTTCACTACGTACAGGGTTTTGTTCGACCTATCCAGTCGGAATTCGAAACACGCAGCGATTGCGATTTTAGTGAGTTCGTCCTTGAATTCTTTCTTGCTACGAAATTCTTGTCCAACATATAGGCTTGAACCATCCGTAAACGAATACGTACCATCATCGGCCACATCTATAGCGTCGTGGTCCTCGACATCAACATCGTCGTCATCATCATCATCATCATCTGAAGCACCTTGCTCCTCGGGTTGTCCGACTTGCTCGTCATCATTATCATCTTCTCCACCGACTTGGTCGTCTTCATTATCATCTTCGTCGCCGCCCATTCCGGAATAATCGCCTTCAAAGCCAGTAAAATCATTACGTTGGTAAGGCTCATTGTAAGATGTGCTGCAAAAACCCTCAAATGGTTGGATTTCTGCGTTTGCGTCGCACTGCGCTATAAGGCTGACGTTCGATAAATCATTTTCATGAGGTTGATGTGGCGGTGGAGCACTGACGAATAACTGAACTTGGACGTGAAGAGGTGGTCTTGACCGTGGACAACCAAAACCAAGGTAAGCACGTACGCCGTAATCGTTCTCGATGTAGATGGGTCGCGCAAAATTGTAGTCTATGCAAGGCATGTAGCTTATTGTAAGTTTGGTATTGTCCTTGCGTAACGACATTGCCTTCAAAATCTCGTCAGTGAGATCCTCCAATGTGCATGAACCGTCATCGACCAAGATTGATTGCCACCGGCAACTTGGATCAGGAACCCACTTCGATGTATTGTCCTCGCAAATTATCCATTGACCATCGACTTGAAAAAAAATGCTCGTGATCGTCATGATTATCACCTATAAAAGAAGTAAAGTTCAATATAACATTTGAAAAAATTAAATTAGGGTTTAGGACCAGGCGTATGGGCATGGGACCTATCAATAAGAAGCGCTTCTGCGCGGGTCCCCAGTTTTTACGTGAAGGAACCCTGCATATATGTGCGGGTCCCATGCTCTAATGAGCGGGGACGACGGTCGGGACCCCTGAACTTATTCGCGGGTCCCGTGAATTTACGTGCGGGGACCCTGAATTTATATGCGGGTCCCATGATCAGACGCGCGCGGGACGCCTGACCTAAAATGCGGGGACCCTGATTTTATGTGCGGGTCCCATGATCTATGGCGCGGGGCGCCTGCTTTCAAGCAGGGGTCATCTGATCAGCTGGACGTTTTAAAAAACGAACATTGAACATGTTCGTCCTTCCAACCGGAATTTGGAAGTTTTGAGACCCCACAGGGTTTAGGACAGAAAATTACAAAATTCGAGTGTTATCTTCAAAATCCAACCACGAAAATACTTACAGTAAAGAGTTTGAATTTCGAAAATCTTTCAATGAGGACTTTCAAGTGTTCTAGGTCGGGTCGACTGACAAAAAAAGCAGAAGAAGAAAATGTAGGTGCTTTTTAGGGACGATGAAGAGGAAGAAGAAAATGTGTTGAGCTTGCTTGGTGGAATGAATGCTTACTGCTGGAAAATGGTCGTGCAGCTTTAATACATTCATGCGTTGTATTTTTTTTTTCTTTTTTTTAAATAATATTAAGGGATTAAAAGAAGATGATTAAGTGTTAATTAAAAAGAGTGCTATTGACAAAAAAAAAAAGTCAAGAGCGCTATTTTTTTAAAATTGACTTGGTCAAGCGCTATTTTTTAAAAAGACCCCGAAGAGAGTGCTTGAGCAGCTTATAATATTAAAAACTTATTTATGTTGGAGGAAAAGGTCGTAAATATGGGCAACAGCGAGGTAATGCTACGTATCTATTTTATCAAAATTTTCAATTATTATTATTAACATCTTGTTGATGTCTTAAAATGAGGTTCTTATCTTTTTTTTTTTTTTTCTTTTTGTATAACCTTTTAAGGCCTTGGAACTGCTGAAGGCTTCTATGAATTCTCGAAGTGTGCTGACCGATATCTTTTTGAGGAGCACCAAGGCAGTTGTTGATGTCAATATATATGAATATATTATAAGTTTTAATTTTAGTTTTACTTTGATTTCTCAATCTGTCGTTATGAAGCTACTGCTCCTTAAGAAATGTCGGTTTTTTTCGTTTTAGTTGTTCCGTAATAATATAATTATTGTCGTAATTTATGCGTACAAGATGCTTAGTAAGATCATTCTTACTCACTGATTGATTACCATTGAAGCAGTAAAGATTACAATTTATTTTTTAATTGTGATAAATCAACTCATTTTATTTTCAGTATTGGCGAAGATAAGTATTTGCGTTTGGGCACGAGGATGTAGTTTCTGTTAAATCCGAATTATGTTATTATTGGTATTAGTATTTTATGGCACATTCTATTCTATGATATAAATACATAAATATATATACATCTATATATATACATAAATATATATACATCTATACATAAATATTATATATATATATATATATATAAAGCAAGGAGATCCATAGAGCTATTTGGAAAACCACATTAATTCCGTACTCAGAAGTTGATACTGAAGATCAACTTTGAAGGTGATATTTGTCGTTATTCGAGCAACAACTATCTTCAAATCTTAAAGCATAAATGCATGTGGATTATCACTGAGGAAAAGGGTTTAAAAAATGGACAAGCACAATCACAAATCCTTACGTCAAGATAGGAAGTAAATAGTTAAGTCTACAACTAGAATAGTTCATTTGGTTGAACATACGTGTTAGAATATTAGGTACCCAAAAATTCAGTTTTAACAATTTAAATTCGTAAGATAATTAAATATAATTATTCAGTCAGGTGATGTCGATCAGAATGTCGTGACGCAGAGTTCGACACCGACAAATTCAGCTTTTTAAGTCTACGCTGCGGAAATAAAGATAAACGATCGCAGAGATAAAATTTAGCTTACAAGTGA
This sequence comes from Lindernia subracemosa, assembly GCA_028392965.1. NCBI lineage: Eukaryota > Viridiplantae > Streptophyta > Magnoliopsida > Lamiales > Linderniaceae > Vandellia > Vandellia subracemosa. Next base: position 207,848 of record JAQPCC010000165.1, on the reverse strand, counting down.
TAAAACACTTGTAGACAATGGCAACAGGACAAAAGCTTTCACTAGATGAAAATCACAATATGTTCGATGAAGAAAACCATATCTACGAAAATAAAAAACATGTGCGATAAAAAAATAAAAAATAAAAAGATCAATCAAATAAGGAGTGCAAAATGATCAAGAAATCTCTGAGTTCGGATGAACTCTTGATTGTCTCGTATCAAAAGTCTCAACGATCGTTCTATTCTCTGTGTATATATTATTATAACTTATAAGTGCCAATAGAGAAATGAACAGAGCTTTCGTCGTAATCTACTACTCTATTAAATACTCTATTTAATAGGGATAATCATTCCATCAACTCATATGTACTTGTTTAATATTTCAAAGGACAAATCAAATTTTTATTGATATGTATAACTCACATGTATTTGTTTAATATTTTAAAGCACAAATCAACTTTTTAATCGATACACAATTCTATTCATTTTTTTTATCTACTCTTTTTTCTCACAGTACTAAGCGCCATTCACCATTATTCTATTCCTTGCGTTGGAAGCCAAGGGTTTGAAGTGTTCTCTGCTGTGAGAACCTAAAGTTTCAAGGATTTTGGTGGTGTGAGGAGTTAAGGGTTCAAGCTTTTAATCGGTATGTATGCAGCTGTTTTACTAACTCGTTGCCTTTCATGCTACCAAATGCCATTATTCTATTTCGTGAAAAGCCGAGGGTTTTCTTTGCTGTGAGGAGCTAGGGCTTCAAGAGTGTTTCTGCTGTAAGCTAAGGGTTCAAGGATTTCTGTTATCTCTCGACAAGAAAGATTGCGCATTTGGTAAGAACCTTAAGGGTGAGTAGAAATTTCGTTTGTCCAGATGTTTACTTTTCCATGTATTAGTCTCTCGCTAATATTTCTTGGCTGTAGACTTTGAAAGCGTAAAAACTTCTCTGTTTTTGGTTCCCATGTGTACGCTACAAATTTAAGAATTTTTTATGTTTTAATTGATTTGAAATTTTTTTACCGCATTCCCTTGAAATAATGTTGACCTCATTGTCTTGATTTTGTTAATTAGTTTTGGATACTTGAAACATAATAATTGTAGTGTGAGTTTTGTCAAATTGAAAGTAAAGCTGAGTTGGTTTTTCAAATTAAATTGAATACATTATCGGATTGGCGGAAGAATTGGACCGAGCTGAAGTAAACCACAGGAGAAGACTTCGGTATTCATCTATGGATCTTGAAAGACATAATGAACTATTGAATCGCCGCAGATCGAAATATAAACGAAGTACATCATCAGGAAATTTGGGACCTAATAATTCGGAACCAAGATTGAAGGTTCGTCGTTGGACTATTTTTATCATGTATACGACGAATGGTAATGGTTGTGGCAAAGCAAGTTCATCATCTATCGCAAGTCTGCACTGAATACAAATTCCGATGGCGGCAATCCTCTGCAATTGCAAGCTGGAATATTGACTTCTCGAACAACAATGAAAACTTTCATGTTTCATTATACAGAGGGTGGTTCGTAATGATCGAGTGGTAGCCAATAATGATGACAACTTCAATGGTTGTAGCGCCCGTAACCAGTGCAAGTCTGTCGATGATGCTATGGATGATAACACGCCTGATGGTGCACTTTATTGATTCGATTTATCTTTTAAGTTTCTTTTTACAGACAATAAATAAGGTCATTGTTCATAATGCATTCGTATAACACACCAACGTTTTCTCTTTTCTAGATTATCTTGGACATCATTCAACATTAAACTATGTTAATTCCGAAAATGGCCATCCAGACTTATTAGAAGGTTCATTTCTTCTAATCATTCCAATTTTTGTTTTGAAAATTACTACACCTTCTTTTTACACTTTATTTGTGATTCTTGCAGCTACATCATCATTAGGTTCCACAATTGAATATCGTCTTGCTCGACGTAGTCGAGTTAATGATCAATTTTTCAGACTTGATGATATATTGACGAATGAATGGGTGTTGCCTTCTGTATTCCATTGTGCGTATTGTCTCGCTCATCGCATTAAATGGGAATCTCCATCGTTCTGTTGTGGAAATGGTCAGATTTCGTTGGTTAGTCATGAAATGCCCTCTAAGCTGCGTGACTTTTTTGTTGGGACGACACAGGATGCAATCGATTTCAGAAAGTGTTCAAGGACATACAATAACAATCTTGCATTCACTTCCATTGGGATAAAGGCAGATCCAAACTCTTCGTGGGCCAATAAGGGAATTTACTCATTGCGGATACTGTCGGCATAAACGCGTGAAACCGCGTGAAGAAAATTCTTCACGCGGTTCCACGCGTTTTAATATAAAATAATAATATAAAATAATAATATTAAAATAATATTATTATTTTAATAGCTATTAGACGTTGAGTTTTTCTATAAATAGGCACTTAACGATCAGAAGGAAATCATCCCAAGCCACAACACAATATAGAGTGATAAGTAAGATAGAGAGTTTGTGAGATATTTCTCCAACTTTAAAGAGAGATAATCTTTGTCTTCTCCTTTATAGATTGAGAGGTTGTAACTCCTATCATTTCCTCTATAATAATACTTCTTCCTTGCCCATGGTTTTTCAGCCTGATTTGGGATTTTCCACGTAAATTTCAGTGTTATTTTCATCCCATTTTACAACAAGTGGTATCAGAGCTTTGTCTGGGTGTCTATAAAGTCTACTTACCGTATGCTCTGTGGTTGCCAATGATATTGGATCCTCCACATCAGAAAGTTTGTTAGATTATTGTTATTATTCATCCATTTAAAGTTTTCTGGGGAGAGAAAAAAAAAATGAAAAATATGGGAAGTAAACCAAATGATATTGAGAAGTTCAACGGGAGAAATTTCTCGCTGTGGAAGATGATGATCAAGGCAATATTACTGAAAGAAAATTGTCTTGAAGCCATCACCGGCAGGCCTGAAAGAATTACAGATGATAACAAATGGAGGAAAAAGGACGGAAGGGTCATTGCAAATATTCATCTGACATTAGCAGATGATATATTGTCAAGTATTGAAGAAAAAGAAAGTGCGCAAGAAATTTGGGAGCATCTGGAGAAGCTGTATCAAGCCAAGTTACTCCACAGTAGAATTTTCTTAAAAAGAAAATTATATTCTCTAAGAATGGAGGAATCTGTTAGGAATCCATTTCTAGTGCTCAAATGTCATGTTATCTTTGTCTAGGGACCAGATTGTAGTTTATGATAAATAGGGACTGATGTGATATATACCAAAGTATGCTTTGGTATATATAGGGCAAGTGTGCGTATTTTACACAAAAACTTGAGCACACCTTGAGCGAGGCTCTCTCTCATTTTAATATCTCTCTCTTCATCACAGTAGATTAGGCTTAATTGTGGAGAGGTATATGGATTGCTTGTAGAGAAAGCTATTGGATTAAATGAAGATTGATTGATGATTATCTATTGCTTCCGCGCGCTAATTACAAAGGTGAGTCAATCGATCTTAATTCTCAAGTTCAAGTTCATCTTAATTCGTTGGATGTTAAATCTGGAACCTACAGAATCTTCATCAATGACAGAGCACGTCAACAAATTGAATACTCTATTTTCTCAACTCAAAGATTTGGACTACAAAATAGAGCCAAATGAACGTGCTGAGCTTCTACTCCAAAGTCTGCCAGACTCTTATGATCAACTCGTCATCAGTCTAACCAACAACCAAACTGCGGGGGAACTTATCTTCGATAATGTTGCAGCTGCGGTTCTGGAAGAAGAAAGTCGGCGCAATAATAAAGAAGACAAGGTGATTACCTCATATCAAGCAGAAGCGTTGACAGTGACGAGGGCAAGATCTGGAGAACGTGGTCCAAGTGGGAGTCGTAAACGGGCCAGATTAGGAGAATATGGTCCAAGTGGGAGCCAGAGACCAATTCTGAAAAATAAAAAGGCTATAAAATGTTACCACTGTGGTAAGAAATGCCATCTAAAGAAAGATTGTTGGGTTCTAAACAAAAACACCATGGTCCAAGGAAATGTCGTCAATACTTCAGACGATGGATTTGTCATGGTATGTGAAGCTGCAACTACCATCGGAGAGAAGGGAATATTTGACGATATGTGGCTTCTCGACTCAGCAGCTACTTTTCATATGACCTCTTGAAGGGAATGGTTCCATCAATACGAATCAACCTCTGAGGGATATGTGTACAGCTGTAATGATCAAGCTCTGAAGATCGTTGGGGTTGGTACGATTAAACTAAAGATGTACGATGGCACCATGCGCACCATTCAAGCTGTTCGACACGTGGAAGGCTTGAAGAAAAATTTGTTGTCCTTGGGGCAGCTGGATGATCTGGGTTTCAAAATTGAATTGGAGAATAAGATCATGAAAATTTCTCAAGGCGCACTGGTAGTCATGAAGGGCAAAAAGATAGCTGCAAATTTATACATGCTGAAGGGAGAGACTCTACAAGAAGGACAAGCATCTGTTGTCACGACAAATTCGAGCGAAAAGTCTTCAATGACTTGGCACAAGAAACTTGGTCACATGTCGGAACAAGGCATGAAAATTCTTGTCCAGAAGAATCTACTCCCGGGACTCACAACTGTGTCACTACCATTTTGTGAGGATTGCATTGTAAGCAAGCAGCATCGCCTGAAGTTCAACTCATCGAATTTCAGAAGTAAAGTAATTCTAGAATTGGTACACTCTGATGTTTGGCAAGCACCGGCTACATCTCTAGGAGGCGCCAACTATTTCGTGTCATTCATAGATGACTATTCCAGAAGATGCTGGGTGTATCCAATCAAGAAGAAGGATGACGTATTTCCGACCTTCAAAATATATCAAGCACGAGTTGAACTTGAATCCAGCAAAAAGATCAAATGTCTGCGGTCCGATAATGGAGGAGAATATACTGGCAAAGAATTCACTGAATTCTATAAAGGAGCGGGTATCAGAAGACAGTTCACCACGGCGTACGCTCCACAACAAAATGGAGTGGCAGAGCGGTTGAATAGGACCCTGTTGGAAAGAACAAGGGCTATGTTGAGAACTGCAAGTTTAGACAAGGAGTTCTGGACGGAAGCAGTCTGTACTGCCTGTTATGTGGTGAATCGGGCCCCATCTACTGCGATAGAGATGAGGACACCGATGGAAATGTGGACTAATAAACCTGCTGACTATTCAAACCTCCATATATTCGGAAGTCCTGCATATGTGATGTACCACAAGCAAGAAACGACGAAGTTGGATCCAACGTCTAGAAGGTGTCTATTCACGGGGTATGCTGAAGGACTAAAGGGGTACCGCTTGTGGGATCTCACTGACCACAAAGTGGTTATCAGCAGAGATGTTATTTTCTTAGAAGATAGCATTCAGGAGCAAGACAAAGATGATAGCAATTTGGCAAAGACTACATCAGCACCGGGGAAACGAAAATTGGAGCAAGACAATTCTTCTGAAGCTGAACCGGCGCACGAAGAGCTCGACCCATTCGAAACTGAAGTACCGGACCTCTGGCGATCAAAACGCGTGCGTAGGCCGCCAAGTTGGTACTCAGATTATGATACAGAGAGCAATATTGCATACTGTTTTCTAACTGAGGATGGAGAGCCAACCACTTTCCAAGAAGCACTGAACAATTCAGATGCGAGTCAGTGGATTTCAGCAATGCAAGAAGAACTGGAAGCTCTCTATAAAAATTCGACATGGGAGTTGGTGTCATTACCGCAAGGAAGGAAACCCATTGGCAACAAATGGGTGTACAAAATCAAGCGGAATGGTGATGACCAGGTAGAGCGATATCGTGCAAGACAGGTTGTAAAAGGATATGCTCAGAAAGAAGGGATCGACTTCAATGAAATATTTTCACCGGTGGTTCGACTTACAACAGTCAGAGTAGTCTTGTCAATGTGTGCTACATTTGACTTGCATCTTGAGCAGCTGGATGTAAAAACGGCCTTTCTCCATGGCGACTTGAAGGAAGAAATATATATGCTTCAACCAGAAGGCTTTCAAGAAAAAGGCAAAGGAGATCTGGTTTGCAGGCTGATCAAATCTCTTTACGGGCTCAAACAAGCGCCACGATGCTGGTATAAGAGATTTGATTCCTTCATAATGAGTCTTGGCTACAGCAGGCTATATTCAGATCCTTGTGCGTATTTCAAGAGATTTGGTGTTGACGATTACATCATGTTGCTGTTATACGTCGATGATATGCTGGTAGCAGGACCCAACAAAGATCGCATCAATGATCTGAAGACTCAACTGGCTGGTGAGTTCGAAATGAAGGACTTGGGATCGGCAAACAAAATTCTTGGCATTCAAATCTCTCGGGATAGAAGCAACCGGAAGATCTGGCTTTCTCAAAAGAATTATTTGAAGAAATTCCTGCGAAGGTTCAACATGCAAGACAGTAAGCCAATATCTATCCCTCTCGCTGCTAACTTTAAATTGTCCACCGATATGTGTCCAACCAATGAAGACGAGAGGATAGAGATGTCTCGAGTGCCATATGCATCGGCAATTGGAAGTTTGATGTTTGCCATGGTGTGTACCAGACCAGACATTGCCCATGCAGTGGGAGTAGTAAGTCGATTCATGTCCAACCCAGGACGGGAGCACTGGAGTGCAGTCAAGAGGATACTAAGATATATCAAGGGAACCTCTAATCTTGCATTATGCTACGGAGGTACAGATTTTACTGTCCACGGTTATGTTGATGCCGATTATGCAGGTGAAATAGATAAAAGCAGATCCACAACCGGATATGTGTTCAATCTTGCTGGCGGAGCTGTAAGCTGGGTTTCAAAACTGCAATCGATTGTTGTTACGTCAACAACGGAAGCAGAATATGTCGCAGCTACGCAAGCCAGTAAAGAGGCAATATGGTTGAAGATGTTGCTGGAAGAACTCGACCACAAACAAGAGAATGTTGTTCTCTATTGTGATAGCCAGAGTGCGTTGCATCTTGCGAAGAATCCAGCATTTCATTCAAGAACCAAACACATCCGGGTTCAATACCACTTTGTTCGTGAACAAGTGGAAGAGGGAACAGTGGACATGCAAAAAGTTCACACTGCGGATAATCTAGCAGACTTCATGACCAAAGCAATCAACGTGGACAAGTTTATGTGGTGTCGTTCCTCCTGTGGATTGACAGAACCTGGCAAGGTTGAAAGAATGGTGTGAAGATATGATTGTGCTTCAATCAAATCTTCAAGTGGGAGATTGTCGGCATAAACGCGTGGAAACCGCGTGAAGAAAATTCTTCACGCGGTTCCACGCGTTTTAATATAAAATAATAATATTAAAATAATATTATTATTTTAATAGCTATTAGACGTTGAGTTTTCCTATAAATAGGCACTTAACGATCAGAAGGAAATCATCTCAAGCCACAACACAATATAGAGTGATAAGTAAGATAGAGAGTTTGTGAGATATTTCTCCAACTATAAAGAGAGATAATCTTTGTCTTCTCCTTTATAGATTGAGAGGTTGTAACTCCTATCATTTCCTCTATAATAATATTTCTTCCTTGCCCGTGGTTTTTCACCCTGATTTGGGGTTTTCCACGTAAATCTCAGTGTTACTTTCATCCCATTTTACAACAGATACAAGGTGTTGTCTACCACTATCTTAATGATCTAAACCCTGGAGAAGATTTGCATTCGAATCTAACTTTGTATTTCCTTGAGTCTGGAGATGAAGTCTCACAGCGCACTAGACGTTCGCCAAATTTAAAACCTCATATTCTGTCTATGCTCATCGAAGTCCTTCGAGGAAATCCATATTCTTTATTTTTCTGCGGCTTGAGGGAGGCTTTGGAAATTGAAGAATGTCGTATCGTCTTGCGATCTGATCCAAGATTAGATCAAAGAGTTTTTAATGTTCCAACTGTTGCACAAGTTCGAGCAATTTGGTCAGAATCCAGTGGTGCAGAACAATTGTCTCGTGACATTAGGATTTTTGTTTCCGGAGGACGTACTCATAAAGTACAATATTATTTTGGTTGTTATGATTCGCTTCAATACCCATTTCCACGTGGTGAGCCTGGTTGGCATGCAGGCATTGCTAAAATCCAAATTAACTCTACGTGGCAAAATGATTGGAGGCAAAGTGTAGGTGCAAACATATTGCTGGATCCCGCGAATAATGAGTCAGTTGAAGATCTTCTATTACATGAGAAAGAAGGTAAATATTTAATTTTATTTGGTAATAGCTATTTATATGCATGACATGTTATTGATTTTTCATAATTGATTATATTTGTTGTTCTCAGGTGCTACTGATTTCCTTATTTTCCAAAATTTGATTTGCCATGGATAATTTATGTTTACCTTTTTTCCCCCTAATTTCAGTGCATGAGAACAACAAAAGGCGCAAGATGTGTGTTTTGATAAGAGAGTATTATTGTTATCGATTTCAAATTCGTGATGGAGATAGGTCGTGTTTGGTAAACTCTGGACGCTTGGGCCAACAATATGCAATAGATATGTATGTCAAACTAGAATGTTCTCGTCTTGATTACTATCAAAGTGAGCAGCGACAACAAGATTTGAGAATTGAATCATTTCAAGGACTTGTGGATAGCTTAGCACGGGATGGTGAGGATGACCATCTAAGGTTGGGAGAAGAATTGTTTTACCTGCTTCGTTTATTGGTGGTCCGCGCGACATGAAACAGAGATATGTGAATGCAATGGCATTAGTTCAAAGATTTTGGCCTGAAATTACATCACGCTTGAAGGATTTTGAAGAGCCACACGACAGACCAGACTTGATTGCTCGGATTTTAAGGCAAAGGTTGAGGAGTTAAAAAATGATATAGTTCGGAAAAAAATATTTGGCGATGTTGCAGCTTATGTATATGCTATTGAATATCAGAAGCATGGTTTGCCACACATACATTGGTTGTTAATTCTTAAAGAAGGCCAAAAGATTTGTTCTTCTCAAGATTATGATCGTGTTATTTGTGCTGAAATTCCGCATCATGAGAATCATCCTTTTCTTCGTTCGTATGTGGTTAATCATATGATGCATGGTCCATGTGGTAATCTGAATCAAGCAAATGTTTGCATGCGTGATGGGAAGTGTAAGAACCGTTATCCTAAACCATTCTCTGATAGAACGGTTCATGGTTCGAATTCTTATCCCGTATATAGAAGGCGGGAGAGTGGGGATTCAGTTCTCGTTCGAAGACATGCTCTTGACAACAGATGGGTTGTTCCCTATAACCCTTTCATTCTTGCAAAGTATAATTGTCACGTTAATGTTGAAATTTGCTCAGACATTAAGTTAGTCAAATATTTATACAAGTATGTTTATAAGGGTCATGATAGGATTGCATACACCATTGTCGAGCAGACGGACAATCGTGATGAAATCCATGAATTTCAAGCTGGTCGTTGGATTTCTGCTCCTGAGGCGTATTGGAGAATATATGGTTTTCATATGAGTGAAATTTATCCTCCCGTTGTCATTCTACAGGTCCATTTACCTAACGAGCACTACATCAGGTTTGGTCGTGAGAGATCGATATCAGAGATTCTTGAAAATCCAATGTTAGAGCGGACGATGTTAACTGAATTTTTTAAATTAAATGCTACCGATCCAAAGGCCAAGAAGTTGAACTTGTTGTATAAGGAATGCCCAGAGATTTATGTTTGGAAAACAACTACCAAAAGTTGGTCTCGTCGAAAAAAGAGGACTGTTATAGGCCGGTTAGTCACCGTTCGACCAAGTGAGCATGAAAGATTTTTTTTAAAGATTTTGTTGAACTGCATAAGATGTCCGATATATTTTGAATTTCTGCGTACCATTCAAGGTAATGTTTGTAAGTCATTTCAATCTCCCCCTTAGTGTTCAATTGTCATTGAAGCGCCGGTTGTCTTTGTCTTTGATAATCTTCAGTCTTCATTATCATTTGAACACAACAGAAAGATTCCTAACAATCTTCCCCTTTGAAAATCTCTGCCTTTGTGTTCAACTTTGAATTTGACACGGTCTTCTGTTGCTGTTTGAAGAAAATAGCTGAGAGCATCCAGAGAATCTTCAGTCTCCCCCTATTTACATGCACCCTCTTTTTCTTCTTTGCAATTTAAATATTCGTCACCTTCTTGCATATATCAGAGTCGCGTGGATCGTTAACATTGACTTGTCGTGTATGCTCGAACCATGGAGAGAGGTCTTGTTTGTTGCGGTTCAGCACGTGCGTTGAAAACTTGGCTTCTTTAATGAGTTCACATGTTTGGCCTCCTTGATATACTTCTCCTCCTCATGGCGATTCATTTGTATCGTCATGTTGTGTGATCAAGGTGAACCAGAGTGTATGCGGAACGTGTTGGCGTTGAATTCCGGATGAAGTATCTGAAAACGGTACAGACGACCAATCATTGTGAAACATCCCTTGATGTCACTCTTGGTCGTGGATGCAAAGTCACACAGACTTGTATTTGAAGGGGCTACGGGGCCACATAGGCAACCCGTTGACATCGTTCTAGAGTCGTGCTCCAGAAGATGACCTGCTACCGTTGTTGTTTTGATGTTGCAACGGCAGGACTTCCTTCTGATCATAGAAGCACATAATTTAATGATGCGTCTACAGAAGTTTTGGCATGGTCACGTAGACCTGTAATATGTGTGTAAAAGAATGTATGTGTCCTAGAAAATTTTAAAAATATTTAGGCTATGAGGACACACTAGACATTTACGTGTTCAAGAAAGTCGTGGTTTGGGGCTGTGGAGCACTTAGTTCAATATCTCCTGCTTCCAAATGAAACGGTGATAGCATATGCGGTTCCCCGTGAGATATTGAAACATCTGTCTTTAGGGAGACAAATGAGTAGTTTGGAAAGGGTATGCATGCGCTTTTGGACCAGATGAAGCGTCTTCTACCCGGGATCTGATAAATCAGTCATGTACCTACTACAAAAAATCTTATTTATAGTTACAACTTTCCTAGTGGTAACAATTATGCCATCACTATAGATATAGATATAGTGACAGAAAAATATGATGTCACTAATTGAAAAGCATAGTGACAAAAAAATTTCTATCACAGCTTCTTGTCACTAATGATGAACAAAAGTGACAATATCATCTCATGTCACTATTAGTTGACACTAAAATCTTGGCATCCTATTGTGTAAAATGAATGTTGTCACTAATGCAAACCAAAATAGTGATAATTTTATTTGTCGTCACCTAATTACATATAGAAATATTTTAGTGTCAACATGATATCATCGCTTAAAAAATGACAAAATTATTGATAATTTTAAGTTATCACTAATTAGTATAAGTATATTGTGTCGAGATTAACTGTCATTAATGGTGAACGAAATTGACAAAATTATCTCTTATTAATAATTGTTATCACCGACTATTAAAGACAAATTATTATTGTTAATTCATCTATTTGTTTAAATTATTTGTAATTTATCTATGAATTATAGTAGATATTGCAATGGGGCGGTCCGGACCTGCCCCGAAGGAACCGGATTTTGTTACTATTCTTCGGGTCTCGGAGCGGGTTGCAGGTCTTAATGGAGAAATCCGGTCGGGTTCGGAATGGGTCCAGGGTCTGGCCAACCCCACCCCGAAACCCAACCCAAAAATATATATAATAATATATAAATTTATTTTTATATACATTAAATATATATCAATATTAAAATTGTTAACAAAATATTATTTGACTCAATGGTTAGGTTCTAGTCTGAAGAAGGGTAGGTTGTGGGTTCGAACCCCATACATTGCATATTTCTATATGAATTTTAAACAAAGAAAATAAATATAGCGGGTCCGACTCGGGGCTGGTCCGGACCTGAGGCAAGTCGGGCCCGATCTCCGATCTTTAAAAGCTTGGTCGGGTTGGGTCTTGGATCTCGGGACAATATTTTAATTATAGCGACAATAAAGTGCGTGACTAAAAGATTAATTTATAGTGACAAAATTGATTTGAGGCTAAAAGGTTGGATTATAGTGGCAAAAATATCATGTCACTAAAGTGTCACTTTATAGTGACGGAACTTCACGTGGTTAAATCATTGATTTTTAGTGACGGAACTTCACGTGGCTAAATCATTGATTTATAGCGACGAGTATGCTAAGTCGTCACTAAATTATTTAGTGACGGTGTCTATAGCAACGACACAGTGACAACACTTAAAGTCGTCACTAGCTTATTATAGTGACAATTTTACTACATATAGTGACGAAAAAAGTTGTGACTGAAGATCATTATTTTTGTCTATATTGGTTATGACCCGGATAGTTTGTAGTTGAGTTGTGATAATTACACCGTGATTCGCTCAAAACCCTCACATACACTCGGGGTTGTTCCTGGGATAGGTGCAGTTGGGATGAACTGAACCATGTGAACAGGTATGTGAACAACTCGTATTGTCCATGCGCTGATTATCGTTGACACTCCCTTAAAGCTTGAAGTTTGTCTTCAGGGCATTCTGTCTTTGAAGCTCTTGCGCCTTTTTAGGTAACGCTCCCTCTCGTATTGTCCATGCGCTGATTGTCGTTGTCCCTTAAAGCTTGAAGTTTGTCTTCAGGGCATTCTGTCTTTGAAGCTCTTGCGCCTTTTTAGGTAACGCTCCCCCTAAATTGTTGCGATATTTTGAATCCGATGCAATTGCTCCTCCTAAATAGATGCGCTTTTTGTGAAATTGCATATTACAAAAAAATCAAGCGCCTTTTGGATTCAAAGTGACACTTCCCAATAAATGTGCCTTTTGCACTTATAAGTCTCACTCCCCCTAAAGTATATGCGCTTTTTATATTAGAACTATGGTAATACGCTCTATTGAAGCTCATGCGCCTTGTGTATCTATCTATCCACTCCCCAAAAAGAATATAGAATATGAAGACCGAATATTCTGTAAAGGTAAGCGCTATTTATAATAAGTCGAACTCCCTATGAAAATCAAAAACTTAAAATATAGAGTTTGACTCCCCTGAAATTCAAGCGTCTTTGACTTTGAAATCGGCTCAGCCTTCTTTAAACATTGAAGCTCAAACGTTTTTTTTTTTTTTTTTTTTTGTTTTTTTTATGACGAAACAATAAAAATAAAAACAATGTCAAATCAAGAGCTTTGGAATAGTCTTGATTTGGTGTGTTTGCTCACGTCACATACCGATCACGTGTGTGGAGCAAACCGAATACCACACGTGTCGGGGTCTTGTGCGACTGCTCATCATCGCATACCGACCATACATGTAGAGCAATCGTCGTCTATTTACCATGTATGATCGGGACCTGCAAAACAAATTATCGGGACTTTGGTACCCATTTTTGGACGGGTCCTCCCTGATTAGTAGATAACACTTTAAGCATAGAAGGTTCAAATTTGGAAACAAAATTATCACATGGAGTAGTCATAGGAATCCACATTTATTGAGGACTACTTATTACCATTTTTAGCTTAGGTTTCCAAATTTGTCGAACCTTTTCGAAATTTAACGTTTCAGCATCGGTGAATGTGTGTCTTTTTGTAGGAGAGGAAATTTTCTCTTTCGCCACTCGCTTAAGATGCAATTCGGATTTGACTTTGACCGGGTACTTGAGAGAGGAATACGAGCTTATAGAATTAATAGCATTAAGTATAGAAGTGTCGTATTTCCTACCTTCTAGACTAACATCATTCACTTTGTAATGTGTATTAAATGAGCTACTTTTATTTAGAAAATTATTACTTTTGGACGTTTCAGTTTTAATAGAGAATGTGTAATCATTTTCTGCTTTAGTTTTAGTAGCTTCTTTCTTAAATTTTGATTTTAGAATGACTTTGGGTATCTTTGGATTAGGAATAGAGGTAGAACCAAATTTAGTCGTGGCAATAGAAGGTGATTTGTCTTCCTCTATTTTTTCTTTCTTGATAGCTTTAGTCATTCTTGTGCCTTTTTGAGAGGAATTTTTGAGAATTAAATTCTCCTTTAAAAGCTTATATATTTGAGCTCGAAACTCGTCTGGAGTGCAGCAATCCTTAGGTTCGGGTTTTATTGATAGTATAGAATGTTCATCGGTTGACACTGACTCAATTGTTTGAGTCGACTTCTTTAAAGACGAATTTTGCTCAAGTTGATATTTCTTTGCAAGAAGAACCTCTAGTTCTGTAATTTTAGAGTGTAATCTAGTGCGTTATTCAGAAAGACCTTTACTTTGAGCTTGATAATCTTTATTTTCCTTTAGTTCTGTTGTTTCAGAATTTGATTTAGCAATATCATTGTTAAGTTTAGCTATTTTCTCATTAGCTAATTGAAACTTTATTCCTAGATTGGCTTCTTCTAATAGATGTTTTCTTAGGACAACTTCATTATTGGCTAATCTTGCTTCTAATTTCTTGACCATTTCTTTTTCATTATTTGTGGAGAGAATTTTTGCAACATTGACTTGTTTGCTTCATCACAGGCAGACAGACTTGTTTTCAACTCACATATTTTTTATTCATGTTATGTGGTCTTAGTCTTCAACCTTATAATCTCATCCTTTGCATTGGTCAATTGACATTCAAGACTAGCTTCAATTTCTAGATATTTTCTTAAGACACGCTCGTTATTAGCTAGCCTCGCTTCTAGTGTCTTGATCATTTGTTCGTGAAATAAATCCATTTTAATCTTTTCAGTTCAAATATAGAATTTTGAAAATTTAAGTTCAAATAATGTTGGTAATTAAATTCTATATAGAATGTTGGTTTTTTAAATTTTGTTCAAATAAAATTGTTGGATGTATATTGATCGTTGACGTGTTTTAGAATTGATTTAATTATTTTTTTTTATTTATCAATATTTTCGATTCTGTTTAAAATTTTAATTTTTGATATTAACCGCAAACTTTTGATTTCAGTTCAGTTCATAAACTTTTCAGCACAGCAAAGTTTAGATACAAAATATTAATTATCAGTTTTGTATCTTAGACTTAGTATATTATTAAAAGAAAAGTTTTTCGGTTCAGATTTGACACTGTGTTGGTTTACGAATGAAAGAAAGCTGTAAACAATGCTTTTTAGTTTACGAGTAAAGAATGTTTACGAATGAGAATCGTTCGTAAACTTTGAATCGTTCGTAAACCTTGAAGAACTGTAAACAGTAACGTTCGTGAAGTAAAGTTTAATCGTAAACCTATAGCGCTTGTTCACGAATGAGAATTATTCGTAAAGAGTTGAATCGTAAACTTATATCGCTTGTTTACGAATTAGAAAGGTTCGTAAACCTTGATTATAGATGGTTTACGAATGAAATAGATTCGTAAACAGTAGATCTTTAAAGGTTTACGATTGATGTCTAATCGTAAACAATAGGCTTAGGATGCTTACGATTGCAGATGATTCGTAAACAAGATTAATGAGGTTTACGATTGAGATTGATTCGTAAACAAGAGTCTTATGTGGTTTACGAACGAAATAGATTCGTAAACCTCTTCCTAGATGAGTTTACGAATGAAAACTATTCGTAAACCTTTGCCATAGATGGTTTACGAATGAAATAGAATCGTAAACAATAACTTTACGAATGGAAACTAAATGGACCGTAAACTTAAGTGTTTGACCGTAAACTGTAAAGCTTTGACCAATTTTGAAAACTTTCTTATGTGAGAGGCTCGTAAACCTTTTTGTTCGTAAAGTTTTCGTCCGCAAAGTTAAATAACAGACTATTGCAAAGTTAATATTCGTAAACATTTTCCTTAAAGCTTTTACGAATGAAAAGTATTCGTAAACCTTTCTTATTGATAGTTTACGAATGGGATTTATTCGTAAACAGTAGATATGTGTATGTTTATAATCGAAATAGAATCATAAACAGTAACAATTGTAAAGTAAAGCTTTGAAGTTTACGAATGAATGAGAGCAGTAAACAGTAAGTTCCGAAAAGTAAGTGTAAGTTTACGTTTGGCTTGAACGAAATGTTAAATGCGCGGAAGCTTAATTCAAACCTTAATCGTTTGAGAACCGTTCGATCTGGGCAGAGTGGATCCGAAACCTACTTGATTATCGAGCAGCAAATCCAGATGATAATCAAGAGGTCTTCAATTCATCTTCGATCGAATTTTGTTTGTGTTTCAGATAGAAGGTTTACGGGTCTAAGTTTGTATGAAAAGGTTTTCGCAAATGATTTTAAAATGATTTATACGAAAAAAATTATACCGAGAATAATTTTTGTACTGAAAAATTTTACTGGACTAAAAAAAATTTCTTTACCCAAAAAATTTTCTAAGCCTCAGAAAACCTTTGAAAAGTAGGTACAAAAAAAATCTCGTAGCAGCAAAAAATTTTTAGGACTTACCGAAAACCTTTTCAAATGTTTACGGGTCCTTAGGTTTACGGGCAGAATTTGTTCGTAAACCTTGTTCGTAAACGAGTTTACGAATGAAAATGATCCGTAAACAGTGCCATTATAGTTTATGAATGAGATATGTTCGTAAACAGTGCCTTGACCTGGTTTACGAATGAAAAGTATTCGTAAACAGTGCCTTCGTAAAGTAACGTTTATGATTGAACAGCTTTCGTAAACAGTAGCTTCATAAAATAAAGTTTACGATTGAAAAGTATTCATAAACAGATCACTTAGATAGTTTACGAATGAGATATGTTCGTAAACCGTGCCTTGATATTTACGAATGAAAAGTATTCTTAAACAATTCTTTTTACTGGTTTACGAATGAAACTGATTCGTAAACAGTAACCCGTAAAGTAAGGTTTACGATTGAAAAGTATTCGTAAACAGTAACTTTGTAAAGTAAAGTTTACGATTGAAAAGTATTCGTAAACCTTTACACACTGTTGAGATCGTAAACAAGGTTTACGATTGAAAATCTTTCGTAAACCTCTGGTTGACCGTAAACTTAAATGCTTTGACCGTAAACTGTAAAGCTTTGACCAGATTTGAAAACTTTCGTATGTGAGAGGGCCGTAAACTATAAACTATTGCCCGTAAAGTTTTCGTTCGCAAAGCCTTAATCAACAGAGTTTTGCAAAGTTATTCGTAAACCTTAGATTCGTAAACTTTCATTCGTAAACTTTGCACTAAAAATCAAACTCGATCAAAAACACTTAAGTTTTCAAATTAAGCTCAGATAATCGATTAAACAGATTAAAAGCAAAATATAAGCCAATTTCGAGATTTTCACATGAACAATTTGAAGATCATGATGAACATTTCGATCAAAATTCAACAATTTGGTACAAATTCAGCTCGATCAAGTAATATAATCACAACTAACAATTACTTTAATCATTGCAAACAATGATCGACCATAGCAAACAGCTCAAACAATGTAAACAGTAAGCACACAGCTCAATCAAACACTATGCGATGAGTTTTAATCGTAAACTACAATTCATCAAAATCAAGCATCGTAAACCGTAATTTCAATCAATTCAATCACACGTTTGCTCTGATACCAATTGTAATTCCCAGATTTCATCCAACGAATATAAACTTGAGAATAGATCGATGAAGAATTACCTTGTAATTAACGCGCGGAAGACTTTGGGTAATTATCAATCAACCTTCATTAAACCTCAAGCTTTCTCAACAAGTAATCACTTTCTCTCTCTAAAATTAAGCCCTAATTATGATAATAATGAGAGAGTGTTTCTAGTGAGAGAAAGCTAAAACTCAAGTTATGTGTATTTTACACACACTTGCCCTATATATACCAAAGCATATTTTGGTATATTTTCAATCTAGTCCCTATATTTACATAAAATACAATTGAATCCCAAGACAAAGATAACATGATTATTGAACACTAGAAAATATTCCTAACATAAAGTAATTAAGAAAAAAATAATATCAATATTACTCAATATTTGCAATATCTTATAAGTGCATTCACCTTGATCTTACAGATATCATAGCCGTTGTTATCGACAAATTACCAGAAAGGTCTTTAGTCATTGATGGAAGAAATGTGCAGGTCCAAGATTTTGTAGTGGTGGATGAAAGGTATTATATCTTTTTTTATCTCATTTCTATCTTATGTCAGATTTAATTAATTTTTTTTTATTGTGTTTTGTTGGTTAATTTTTTTTAATTATTAAGCTGTAGTTTGAAACCTTGTATCTTAACTCTGTGGAATAACATTGCTACAAATGAGGGGTCAATGCTTTTAGTTGGAGAGGATAACATGCCAGTCATTAAAATGAGTCGTGCAGTTATTTCCAGTTACAATGGTAAACTCTTATTTTCTTACCGTCGATATACACAATTTCCCGGTGGAAATATGTTCTGCAATTTTTATATAATGAATCTTTTTCCAGGCATGTCTCTTGGTTCCACCGCATCAACTGCAATTGATATTAACCCTGAAATTCCTTCAACAATGGCTTTGAAAGAATGGTATTTAAAAAGCAAATGGGATATTTACTGATCTAATATTCTTGCTTATGTTGAATGACTAATGTTTGACTTTGTAAGACTTGTGATATTTGCTTTTGTATAGGCGAAACAAGAATCGAGAAGTTCTGAAATCAATCGTAGATGTCCGATCCTATCTTATCCGACCATCTTTTTCTGAGATGGTGTCTAGCGTTTCCATGGAATCCGTAAAAGATGCTCAGAATAATATGACCCTTGTATGTATCTACAACTTTCTTGTTCAATATTAGTATTATATAACTTTTGACATCATTTACACGATTTTATATAGGGAGCTCGAATCAATCTTAGAGTAAAAATAAAAATTGTTGATACTGCGCAACGGTTCTTTTATATGGCTTGTGATGGATGCGGAGCTTCTACCGTTGCTGCATTTAATTGGAAGTTCCAATGCATGAAATGTCAGAAGACAGTTGTGGCAAAACCAAGGTACAATTAACCACTTAGTTACATGATATCTTTTAAATGTATTTTCCCATCAGTTTTCATATGGAATTATGAAATGTGAATATTTACTTGCAGAGCAAAATTGACAGCGATGGCATTTGATGAAACAGGAGAAATTGAGATTTTGGCATTTATATATTTTGCTTATGTTCATATGATACTTTTGACAAACAGTTCATGCTTTGCACATATGATGATGGAAGTAGCATGAAATATTTCAATATGTATATGAAAAATACATGCTTTTGGGTTTTTGCTATGTATATATAAGAAGTCGTTTAACTTGGTCTTTACTATGTATATATTAGAAGTCGTTTAACTTGGTCTTTAAAACAATAGGGTAAAGTTAGTATTGTATAGCTTTTATCTTAAATGTTGCTTAGTTCTTATTTGGAGCATTTTGTTGTTTGTATGTATATCATTTTGAAACAATGCATTGCACTAAAAAAAGAACATAAATAACACCAGTCGAAACGACCACAACTATTTACAACGGGCAACCGATCCGACCTCACCTCCCCTCGCAGCCACCCCAAACCACTATTTACAATCTCACTTTTTTACTATTGTTATATGTACATATCTAACTTAATTTAGAAATATTGTTTTCTTTGGATTATACTTTCTATCTAATATGTAAATTTTTGTTTTCTAAATTAACTTTAAAAACATTGTTGAAATTTAAAATGTATGAATTAATAAGTTAAATTATTAAATAACAAATTGATTAAAAGAAAAAACATGCTGATAGAAAAAAATATGGGCCTTTATGCCGCGCCTTGAGCGCCGCTACAAATTTTCTAGTATATATATATATCTCGAAATGAACTCCCTCGTCCGTCTTATAGAAGAGCTTCTTTCCGCTGATTTCTTTCCACGTTCAATTATTTCCTTTCCATGTAGTGAACCTACTTGGAATAGGACAAATCAAATCAAGATAAAATCTTATCATAAAATACTATTATTGCCTTCCATGTAGGAAACAAAATCATATCATTGACTTAATATATAATATATTTTTCCATGTAGGAAATATAATCAAATCATAGTCTAAAGATATAATATATATTTTCTATGTAGGAAATAAAATCAAATCATACACTAAATATATTATATTGCATTTCAGAAAAAAGCAAAATAAATGAAAAATTAACACGATAGAAAATCGTGTTCAACAATAGGACTAAATAAGTTCATGTAATAATTTTTTTTTTCTTTTTTTGTTTTGTTTTGGCTTCTGTAAGGTACAAGCCGATAAATACGAGATTTCGTTTTTAGTGGGTCGTCACAAGGGATTATTGGAACGCGTTACTTAATAGTCATGGCGAGTAAAGATATTGAATTCAATTTAGTCTATGCCAGTTGGGTAGAATTCGGTTTATTCTATGCTACCCAGTTGGATTATCCAACTGAGTTTAAGATTGTGATACATATGACACCCTCTCAATCCAGAGTGTTAATCTTAACACCATCTTTTAGATGTGAATACATGTTATAATCTCAACCTACTTGGTTTTATACTCAAGTAGGTAGGGTAGCAAGGACCACTGAATTCACGATGGACGAGCTAAGAGGCCTCTCTAACTCTTGGGAAACCCCGGGTGTCCCGAATCAAATCTCCGAGCCCAGTTTAAATATGTGAGTGTGATGCCTCGGTCATTTTTGTTCCATTAGCCCTAGTCCTGGCCAAATGGGCCGCGGGCCCATTTCCGGATCGCGGTTCCGGCGGATCGCGGTTCCGGCGGTTTGGCGGTTCCGGTTTTGGTCGTGGAACCGCGGCAAATTTGGAGAACCGGCTCGCGAACCGTTTGACCTTAACGGTTCGCGGGCCTGTTCGCCCAATTTTTTTAATACTTTATAGTTTATTTTATAATAAATATAATATTGAATAAAAAATTCCGAAATTTTTATTGAAATGTGACAAAATTAAGTAAAAAAATTACAAAAAAAAATTACAAAAAAAATAAATCAAGTAAAAAATTATAATAAAAAAATTTAAAAAAACAAGTAAAAAATTACAATATTAAATTACTCTTGATCCCTATTTATTAATATTATTCGAGACGCCTCTTCATCGGAGTCAGAGCTAGAAGCTTGGAATTCGTCGATAGTGTTCTCCCTCCGGTTCTTCGATTCGGCCGAAAACCAATCCTTTAATAAGGTTAGCATGGCAAGCAACGTCGGGCAAAGGCTCGTTCGCCAATCTCCGATAATGCGACCCGAGGTGGAGAATGCCGACTCCAAAGCGACACTCGACGCTTGCACGGCCAGGAGATCTCATGCCATGGCCGCTAGCGTCGGGTATAGCCTAGCGTTCGTCCTCCACCAATCGAGAACAAAAAAGTCTTCGGGCACGTCGAAGTTGTTGCTCAAATAGAGTTGAATCTCATTTGAGTTAGCCCGAGAAGTTGCGACCGATTTTTCCTTCTTTTGATTCCTTAAGGCTCGCAAGATGCTATCCGTACCGTCACGTGAGCTAACATTCGATGAAACGTCGTGCGCCTGAGTCGTCGCGTCGTTTTCCTATACCCTGCTGAGATGCATAAAAAGAAAAAAGTCTGTGGAGAGAACGATTAATTGACGCCTTTTGGTCGTCAACGTCCCTTCCAAGAAAGTTACTGTAATCCTCAAAAAAAATATAAAAAATATCAGTACCACAGGTTGGGTCGAGCAACGCCGTTAAGCCGTGGACAATTGAGATATTTGCCCAATATTTCTTGAATTTCGCTTCCATACTTTCGATGAAAGTGCCCAAGAATGGGTTCCTTCGATATTCAAGAAACTTATAGCACATACCAAATAACCTCGGAATAAATTTCGAGGATGTGTGATAGTGAACTCCAAAAAATTGTACAGTATCCAACTTGAACTCTTCAAGTTAGGATACAGTTACTTCCAGAATATCCCAATCAAGCTCTTCTAATTGAATAGAAGAGTCGCCACCGAGACAGATTGCGGTGTTGTTCCAAAACGGAGTCAATAAATCCTTATAGCGCATAAACACTTTAAGGAGATCATACAAAGAGTTCCACCTAGTCGGACACGGTAGGGGAAACTTCTTAAATATAAGACCGCTTGTTTGGATAGAAAATTAGTCATTTACGAAACTATCCTTAATATATACACTATACCACAAGCACTAATTTTGTATCGTCCCTTATTGGTACTTGAAAAGAAAAAATGTTTGTGAAGCTTTAAGGTGAGAATCCATAAGAACTCGGAATGCACTTTAAGAAGCATTAGAGCATATACTCTGTATTTTCTATAGTTGCCTAGGAATTTATCATCTGATTCTTTTGTTAAGCAATTCAATTCTTTTTTATGTTTATCTTTGGGATCTGCTTTTACGATGTTGCTTTGATTTTCTGAGTTGTTTTATAGATTTTATGAAGGTTGTGTTATTACTCCTAGATTTTTTCGCACCCATTTCAGTAAGGTAAGCCAAACTTACAAGCAATATGTCGTTACCTACATGCATTTTCTTTGAACTTTTCAGTGTTTTTAATGTCACATGTTACGAAGAAAAATGACAAAATATTTTGTTGGACTTTAACGAACTGAGATGTAAATCGTTGTTCTGCTTGGTATGATTAACGGTATAATCATGCATAATAGACCATTTTTTTAATAGAGGTTGTATGCGTCCTATGAAATACTACACGGCAGAAAAAATCCTTATACAAGTTAAAAATGTTAAAGACATTTAGTTGAAGTTTCCGATGTGACTTGTATAATTCACTTCCAAATGAGTAGAAACGTGTTTGCATCACTCACCTATCGAATAGAACATATTAGAGGGTTAAGACATTCTAAATACTAGTATCATATCAACACTCTATAAGTGTGCTCTTATAAATAAATATATATGATAGTACTTTATATATTGAGTTATTTATAATTTAAAATATTTAATATATGAAATTATAATTTAAAATATAATGATGTATAATTTTTAGCGAGAATTACATTGAAATACCTAGAAGTATAAAAATCTATCACATAACTCCCTTGTCATAATTTTATATTATTTAAGGACTAACTGGAAATATTCCATACACATAAGAACTAATAATTATGAAAAAACAATATTACCCCTTGCTTTATGAGTTTTTTTTATTTTTTCTCTTTTAATAAAATTAAATGTTAAAAACACAAAAAACAGGAATAAAAGGAAGTAAAAATAAATGGATAGCGTGGAAAGAGAGAAGAAGAAGAGGAGGAGTCCAGCGCGATTTTCTTGTTCCAAGCTAGTCTACGTGGATTTTCTCTATCCGCAATTTCGGGGAAGTTCAGAGGGAAGATTTGGGAGGCAGCTGGAACAAGTGAGCAGAAAGTGTGATTTGTGAGGGACGAGTTTGTTCTCGTTGAGGAGAATCTTCTACGATGCGTACTTAAGTGTTTGATCGGGTGCATATTCGAAGGCCTGAAGATGGACACGGTTTCCTTCTCCATAGAGCATCTAATCAGTGTAAGGATGCTGTGAAAATTCAGCATAAATCCATCATTTTCACGATCCAGTCCTGCTCAGAATTGTTCCATCCAAGTCGAGGTTGGGTTGCCGGAAATTAAATCTAAATTGACCCAGTTTTTGAGGGTCTGCTCGATGTAGGTTAGTCTGTTAGGAATCCATTTCTAGTGCTCAAATGTCATGTTATCTTTGTCTAGGGACCAAATTGTAGTTTATGATAATATAGGGACTGATGTGTAATATACCAAAGTATGCTTTGGTATATATAGGGCAAGTGTGTGTATTTTACACACAACTTGAGATACCAAGCGAGACTTTCTCATCTAGAAAATCTCTCTCACCATTATAGTAGTCTAGGCTTCATTGTAGAGAGGGAGTTGGATTGCTTGTAGAGAAAGTCAAGTGATTAAATGAAGATTGATTGATTATCTCCTTCATGTCTTCCGCGCGTATCGAACAAGGTGAGTCAATCGATTTAATTCTCAAGTTCATCTTCGTTGGGTGTTTAATCTGGAACCTACAATTGGTATCAGAGCAAACTTGTTTGTTGATTCTGTGTTAAATCTGCTTTGATTGAGCTTAATTTGCTGATTTGAGTTGAATTGCTGATTTTGAATGACTTTGGGTTTGTCACTGTTGCATTCTGATTTTCGCCTGATTTCTGTGTTAATCCAGTGTTAATTGTGTTAATCGAGTGATAGGTAAGCTGCGTCGATGCCTATTGTTCGATAATTATGTTCTGATTAAGCAGAAATTAGGATTTGAGTGAAAATCAGAACAGTTCAGTGGTTTTCGCCACAAGAACAGTGGTTTTCGCCACAAGAACAGCGGTTTTCGTCAGTTGAACAGCTGTTTTCGCCAGTTGAACAGCTGTTTTCGCTACATGAACAGCGGTTTTCGCTACATAAACTAGTATTTTATAAGCTAAATCGGTGTTTACTTGTTTAATTACGTGTTTTTTAGCTGATTTGACTTATTAGCGAAAACCAAACCTTTTCAGCGAAAACCAGTTTTCGCTAGATTTATTGGCGAAAACCTTAAAGCTTTTCGCCATATACTGTTTTCAGCGAAACCTCAAAAGTTTTCGCCAGACACTCAGCGAAAACCTAAACTTTTCGCTACATTACTTAGCGAAAGTTCATTCCTAGGGAAACCAGTGGCCAGCGAAAACTTAAAACTTTTCGCCAAACACTGTTCACACGAGAAGTTTTAGAGTTCACAACTTAGCGAAAACCTAATCTTTTCGCCACTTAGCGAAAACCTCAAAGCTTTTCGCTACATACTGTTTCAGCGAAAACCTAAGCTTTTCGCCAGAATTAATAGCGAAAACCTAAAGCTTCTCGCTAATACTGTTCACGCGAGAAGTTTAACTTTTCATCACTTAGCGAAAATCTAAGCTTTTCGCCAGAATTAATAGCGAAAACCTAAAGCTTCTCGCTAATACTGTTCACGCGAGAAGTTTAACTTTTCATCACTTAGCGAAAATCTAAGCTTTTCGCCAGAATTAATAGCGAAAACCTAAAGCTTCTCGCTAATACTGTTCACACGAGAAGTTTAACAGGTCATTTCTCAGCGAAAACCAGAGCTTTTCGCCAGCTACTGACATAGCGAAAACCAGAGCTTTTCGCTAGTTACTGTTTGATCGAAGACCTGAAGCTTTTCGCCACATATAGTTAGAGCGAAAAACTAGAACATAGCATAAGTTGACTAAAAGTCAAAATAAATTGAAAATCAAAATAAATCAGCTAAGACTTTAAGTCAATATTTTTTTTTAATCAACAAAACAAGACGATCAATATAACATCCAACATTCTATACCAATTACAATTTTCGAACTTTAAATTGGTTTGAACTGAAAAGATAAAAAAAAAAATGGAAACATATATGAGCTCTCATGAACTAACAATTAAAAGACTCGAAGATAGACTAGTTAACAACGAACGTGTTCTTAGAAAACATTTACTTAACGAGTCTAGTCTTCAATGTCTTTTAACAAATGTACAAGATAAAATCACAGACCTTGAACTAAAATTAGGACGTTATGAAATAAAAGTCTGTGAACTTAAAAAGAGCCTTAATACATATGAGGAAGAAAACAAACAGTTCAACAAAAATTCTCATCCACAAATAACGAAATGGTCAGAAAATTAGAAGCTAGGCTATCTAATAACGAGCGTGAGTTAAGAAAACATTTAGAAATCGAATCTAGTTTTGAATGTCAATTGACCAATGCTAAAGATGAGATTACTAGTTTGCTATCTAAGGCAGAAAATTATGGACCGAATATTTCTGAATTAAGAACAAACATAGCTGCCTATAAAGAAGAAATTAAAAATCATAAAGCTCTGAATAAATCTCTTTCAGAAGAATGCAATAAATTACGCATTAAAAATAAAGAACTCGAAATACTTATTGCAAAGAAAGAAACTGAGCTAAAATTGTCTCAAAATAAATCCACTCAAACAAATGAGACAATGCCTATCAAAAAGGAACATTCTATACAAACTATAAAACCCGAATTTAATTGTGAAAATCCAGAAACCGAACTCAAAATTGCCGAGTTAAATTCTCTTCTGGAATCGCAGCAAAAAGGGTTTCAAGCTAAAATTGATGAACTTCAAAAGGAGAATACATTTCTCAAAAATTCCTACAAAATAGGCGCAACCTCAACTTCTTACTCTGTTAAAAGCGAACCATTAAAAACATATCTCCAAAACAGAATAAGAAAACACCACGAATGACTAAAGCTATCAAGAAAGAAAGAATTGAGGAAGATAAATCATTTTTTATCAAAACAAGCGAAAATGTTTCCTCCTCTATTTCTAAAAAGGTAATTTCTAAAGTCATTCAAAAGATAAAGAAAGAAAGAATAAAGAAAGAAGCTACAAATATTAAAACAGACAATTCTACATTTTTTACTAAAACTGAAATATCCAAAAATAATAATTGTCTGACAAATAAAAGTAACTCATTTTATGAAAACACCTATGTGAATGATGTGATTCTTCCTAATAGGAAATACGACAATTCTATATTGAATGCTATTGATTCTATTAGTTCGTATTCCTATCTCAAGTACCCAGTCAAAGTCAAATCTGAAAAACATCTTCAACGACTGGCGAAAGAGAAAATTTTCTCAACTAACAATAGACACACATTCACCCGTGCTAAAAATGATAATTTCAGAACGGTACAAATTTGGAAACCTAAGCTAGAAATGGAAATAAGTAGTCCTAAACAAACGTGGCTTCCTATGACTACTTTATCTGCTAATTTTAATTCCAAATTTGAACCTTATGAGCTTTATAAGATTACTGCTAATCAGGGAGGACCCGTCCAAAAATGGGTACCAAAGTCCCGCTAATTTGTTTTGCAGGATCCCGATTATGTGTAGGTCCTCGGGTTGCTTCACACGCATAATCGGTATGAGCTGCAAGCAACCACCAATTCCCGACACTTGTGGTATTCGAGATTGCTCCACACTCGTGATCGGTATGAAATGTGAGCAATTATACTATATAAATAAGTATATTTTTAGATTTTGCACCATTTAAAAAAAAAAAAAAAAAACAGTTTCAGCGAAAACATTTTCAGCGAAAAGTCTAGTGAAAAGTTTCACTGTTCAGCTAAAACAGTTTTTAGCGAAAACTTTTACTTTTCGCCAACTCAGCAAATTTTTTTTAGCGAAAACCTAAGTTTTTCGCCACATTGTTTTCAAAACTTCTCGCTGAAACTTGTCAGCGAAAACGTTATACTTTTCGCCACATGAAAAGTTTTGTTTTGTTTTCGCTACATTTTCTTTTTTATATATATTAGGCCAGCGAAAAATATAAAAAAAAAAGAGAGGCCATATACATATATAAATATATATAGGCCTGAAAAAGAGATAAAAAAAAAAAGAAAAAAATAAATAAATAAATAAATCTGAGCTTCATTTCTAAAAGAAGATGACTTGAATTTCATTGTCAAAATAGGTACATTACTGTCATAGATATTAGACTTCATCTTTAGTATTGAGTTTCAAAGGAAGTCTAATGTATCATTCTTAGTACCTAAAAAAAAAAAAAAAAAAAAGAAAGAATTTGTCTATGTCATCTTTACATTCTTTATATATTTAGATGGGGAGTGGATAGATAGATAGACAAGGTACCTGAACGTCAAAAAGAGCGTATTACCATGGTTCTCATATAACAAGCGTATATGGTTTAGGGGGAGTAACACTTATGAGTGCAGAAGGCACATTTAAGGGGGAGTGTTACTTCATGTATAAAAGACGCTTGATTTTTGTAATATGCAATCCTCAAAGAGCGCATCTATTTAGGGGAGCAAGGGCATCATATTAGAAATAGTGCACCATTTTAGGGGGAGAGTTACCTAAAAAGGCGCAAGAGCTTCAAAGAGAGAATGCCCTGAAGATAAATTTCGTACTTTGACGGGGAGTGCTACCTCAACCCAAATAGCGCAACGACACAAAAAGAGGTGTTCACATACCTGTTCCCATGGTTCAGTTAATCCCACACTGTACCTATCCCAGGAACAACCCCGAGTGTATGTGAGGGTTTTTGAGCGAATAACGATATAATCTTTACACCTCAACCACAAACTATCCGGGCCATAACCATTATAGGTACAGGACTGATTTTTCAGCTCCCGGGTAGAAGACGCCTCATCGGGTCCAAAGGCGCATGCACAACCCTTCCTAGCTACTCATTTGTCTCCCTAATGACAAGTGTTTCAATATCTCACGGGGAACCGCATATGCTATCACCGTTTCACTTGGAAGCGAGAGATATTGAACTAAGTGGTCCACAGCCCCACACCACTGACTTCATTCTATGCACTTAACGTCTAGTGTGTCCCATAGCCTAAAAAGTTTTCTATTTTTTTTTTTTAGGACACATACATTATTTTACACACACAAAGCAGGTCTATGTGACCTTGCCAGAACTTCTGTAGACACATTTTTTACAAATGTGATTCTATGATCAGAAGGAAGTCCTGCCGTTGCAATATTAAAACAACAACGGTAGCAGGCCATCTTCTGGAGCACGACTCTAGAACGATGTCAACGGGTTGCCTATGTGGCCCCGTAGTCCCTTCAAATGCAAGTCTTTGTGACTTTGCATCAACGACCAAGAGTGACATCTAGGGATGTCTCACGATGATTGGTCGTCGGTCCCGTTTCAGGTTACTTCATCCGCACTTCAACGTCAACACGCTCCGCGCTTACACTAGGAATCACCTTGATCCGAAGACATGATGATACAATTGAATCGCCATGAGGGGGAGAAGTATCTCAAGGAGGCAAAGCACGTGACATCATTAAAGAAGCCAAGCTTACAACGCACGTGCTGAACCACAACAAACACGACCTCTCTCCATGGCACGAGAATAAACGAAGAGTCAATGTCCTTAGATCTACACAACTCTGATCTATGCAAGAAGGTGATAAAAAAATTCAAGGTTGCAAAGAAGAAAAAGGGGGAGCATGTACATAGGGGGAGAAAGAAGATTCTCCAGAAGCCCTCAACCTTTTCTTCAAGCAGCAACGAAGAACGTGCATAATCCACAATTGAACACAAATGGGGAGATTGTTAGGAATCCATTCTTGTGTTCAATCGATGATGAAGACTGAAGATCATTAGAGACAAAGACTATTGGCGCTCCAATGACATTTGAACACTAAGGGGGAGATTGTTAGGAATCCATTTCTAGTGCTCAAATGTCATGTTATCTTTGTCTAGGGACCAAATTGTAGTTTATGATAATATAGGGACTGATGTGTAATATACCAAAGTATGCTTTGGTATATATAGGGCAAGTGTGTGTATTTTACACACAACTTGAGATACCAAGCGAGACTTTCTCATCTAGAAAATCTCTCTCACCATTATAGTAGTCTAGGCTTCATTGTAGAGAGGGAGTTGGATTGCTTGTAGAGAAAGTCAAGTGATTAAATGAAGATTGATTGATTATCTCCTTCATGTCTTCCGCGCGTATCTAACAAGGTGAGTCAATCGATTTAATTCTCAAGTTCATCTTCGTTGTGTGTTTAATCTGGAACCTACATAGTCCTTAGTGAGTTTGCATGAAATCGCGGGTTTGCACAGTGTGGCGTGGTCTTCATTAGAAATCAAAGTTTTTTTCTCTATCTTTATCTACTTGCACGTTTTTGAGAAGTGAAGCTATGCAAGTTTGGCTATGACGTCTCCAATGCTTTTTTTTAGATGAATAAAATTGTATTGCCACAAAACTGAGATTACACATTTTTACAACCTCACTACTACCCTTCACAAGATCATTTCATACATAATATATGTATATCTGATTAATGTGTCGATACAATGCAATCTTCCCCAGTTTTGGATTCGACCTGCAACATACCTGTAGTCGGTGCATAACTTCTAGCTTAATTTGATGAACGACTATCTCTATCGTTTGGTCCTCTTCGTTGTGACTTGTGAGCCCGTGCATTTCTTTCTCGCCAGATATGGAATGCTATGACTGAATTTTAATTAGTATGTAAATGCTTGGTTTTTACTGCTTTGTTTTACATATTTATTATGCAGTACTAACTTTATGTATATTGTGTATTAATTGACATGTTGTTATTTTACCTATTCACTTATTACGACGTACCTTTGTAAGGTCGGCAACAGTTTCTTGCATTGGGGCTAAAGACCATTCGCAGATTAATTATTATTGGTGGATGTATTTTGATTACAAACTTAATTATTGAATGATTATAGTTTATTTATTGTGTGACATCGTATCAAGGTATACCAAGCTTTTTGTATAGAGTACCTTATCTCATGTTTGTTTCATTGTATTACCTAGACAATAACTGATGGTGGTGAATCAAAATGCAGGTGGTTATGGGGTGGCCGCAGGCGTGCCATTGGCTTTGGGTCTGTGTTACAACTGAGACCGAGCCACAATTTTTGCGATGGCCTGTACAAATATGACTATCCATTTACGATATGAACTAACTTGAGGTCAGATAATGTTGTCTGATCTTTTCTGGGATTGGGACATGCCTAGAACCAGAGAAGGCTTCTACAAGAGACGCGATCTTTTAATAATTGCTCCTAGGTTTTTACGATTGGGAAGTTTATCATTGCAACTCATGCGATTTTATTTCCAATGTTTAAATATTACTAAAAAGGGAGCTTCCCTGTATTTTTGATTAAACATCAGAAATAAACAGTCCCAATTGGATATGGAATTCATTCTTAATAGAAATACAAACAAAGAACTGTTACAAAAAAGAATTATATCAATCAATCTTTATAAATGTGTGAATGCGTAAAAATCGCTATTAATATCAATAGTTTTATCAGAATTTTCCTTGGATATAGCTGATCAAGTTCTTGTCCACCCGAAAAGCCTTGGCGAGAACATCGGACGAAATAGGAGGATCGGAGCCAAACACTGCGTTCCCGACTGTAATAACTCCTGGGTTTTGGCTGCTTAGACCAGCAAAAGCCACAGCGTTAGTCGTCCCAACATTAAACTGGAAATGGATCAGACCCTCGGGAAAGACAAAGACGTCTCCTGGATTTAAAATCTTTGTGAAAAGCTTGTTCTTCTCGTTCGGATTGGCGGGATTTGAAGTCACAAAGCCCACATAAAGGGAACCTTCGGTCACTACGAGAATCTCAGTTGCACGAGGATGAGTGTGGGGTGGGTTCAGCCCATATGGTTTGTAGTCGATCCTTGCTAAAGATATCCCAAGAGTGTTTAATCCCGGAAGTTGATTCACGTTAACGGGCGTGACTTTTGATCCGAGTTGATTGGACGTGTTTCCAGGCTTGTTAAGACCGGCGAAGAAGAAATCATCCGCCGTGACCATATTAGGGTTTTTGCAGATTTTTCCATTCACGATAGCTGCAATTTGTATAGAAGAACAACATTTAACTTGATTATATAGTCCGAATACAAATAGGATGTTAATAGCGTAATAATGAACTTCGGCCAGCACTTACCTGAAGCTTGAGTATCATTAACAGCTACGCAGAAGTCTTGAAGAGGACTTGGATCAGAAGCGTAAGCTAACGATGTAGCCAAAGCAAGGATAGTGCTGATACATAAAAGAAACCTAAGAGACATTTTCCCCCTTCCAAATAGGATGTGATGTAGCTTGCGTTCAATGTTGAAGATGAGAGCTAGGTTGATAGTTTGATGAAGAAAATGCAAGTGAAGCATGCGTGTATTTATATACAATGTAATGTGAATCATTCTGATATATTTTTCCATTTTAAAATAGTTTACGAATTGGTCTTTTGGTCTCTCTTACACGATAATGGATGTCATGATTTGCTCTTCAGCTTCTTGACGAAGTATATGTCTTCTGACTTTCAAATAATTTTGTTTGTGTAAAACTTGGGTAGTTGGAAGAACTCAAAACTTGTTCAAAGAGTCACTAAACAAGTAGCCATAAGGGAAATTTCTTGGAACGGAAAATGTCTTATATTATTATTGTATGTGAATTGTGATGGTTATTTGATATCATTTATATTAGTAATAAATTCTTTCAAAATAACATTCAATTGTTAAGAGAACATATCATTGTGCATTTATTTATTTTATTTCCAGTATTATTCAATTCAATTACATATCAATCAATACGCTGGAGAAGATGAAGTGCGGATTTTCATTAGTTAATTTTCATGTAGCAAGTTCTTTGATTGAGTCAATATATGACCATATCTTCTTGAATAGGCTGTTATTTTTTATCCAGATGGAAGCTTCGGAATTTTAAAATCTATGGGAAGCAATATGATAACATATTAATTAATGAAGTCTCTTATTCTATATTCGTCTCCTAATAGTCATACGTTCAACAAGGGTTGGGCGGCTCTAAGATGCTAATCTTGGCATATTTGCGAGGTAATATTTTTTAAACGCAAGTGTCTTTAGTAAAATATTAAATATTTATAATACAGAATTAATATAATGAGTAACTAACTATATAAACGTATATTGCTTCACTATGCATTCCCCCGTAAAACAAATTATATCTTAGCACTCTACATTCGAACATTTTCGTAATTTTAACTATTCATCAGGGCCTCTTTGATGTCCTCGATTAGACCAAATAAGACAAATAATAGCCGATTTAATTCGGTTTGGTTTCTGTTTTTCAAGTCCGATGTTAATACAAAGCCTATTAAAAATTTACGGACTTGTTTATAAATAATCGGACTGAAATGGATTAGCTAAATATTATATCTGGATAGAAAAATGGTCATTTACCATATACACCATACCACAAACACTAATTGTGTATAGTCTCTTATTCGTACTTGAAAAGAAAAAATGTAAGTGAGAATTGCGAAGAAATCCGAATGCACTTTAAGAAGCATTAGAGCATATATACTCTATATGTTTTCTGTAGTTGCCTAGGAATTTATCGTCTTAGAGCAATTCTTTTTTATGTTTATCTTTGGGATCTGCTTCATACCGTACTCGTACGCTGTTGCTTTAGTTTTCTGAGTTGTTTTATAGATTTTATGAAGGTTGTGTTATTACTCTTTCTAGATTTTGTCTCACCCATTTCAGTAAGGTAAGCCAAACTCAAAAGCAATCTGTCGTTACCTGCATGCATTTTCTTTGAACTTTCCAGTATTTTCTAATGCCACGTACTACAATGAAAAATGACAAAAAAATATTTTGTTGTACTTTAACCAACTGTGATGTAAATCGTTGTTCTGCTCGGTATGATTAAGGGTATAATCATGCATAGTAAGCCATTTTTTAATAGAGGTCATATGCGTCCTGTGAAATTCTATATGGTAGAAAAATCCTTATACATATATTAGACATTTAGTTGAAGTTTCCGATGTGACTTGTATAAATCACTTCCGAACGAGTCGAACTGTTTGCATCACTCACCTATCGAATTGAACATATTAGAGGGTTCTAAAGACATTCTAAATACAAGTATCGTATCAGCACTCTATAAGTGTGCTCTAATAAATAAATATATAAAATAGTACTTTATATATTGAGTTATTTATAATTTAAAATGTTTAATATATGAAATTATAATTTAATATAATGATGTATAATTTTTAGCGAGTATTACATTGAAATACCTAGAAGTATTAAAATCTATCATATAACTCCCTTATCATAATTTTATATTATTTAAGGACTAACTGGAAATATTTCATACACATAAGAACTAATTATTAATAAAAAAACAATTTTACCCCTTACTTTATGATTTTTTTTATAATTTTTTTCTCTTTCAATAAAATTAAATGTTAAAAACACAAAAAAAAAAAAAAGGATTAAAAAGAAGTATAAATAATTGGATAGCGTGGAAAGTGTAGGTTCCAGATTAAACACCCAACGAAGATGAACTTGAGAATTAAATCGATTGACTCACCTTGTTAGATACGCGCGGAAGACATGAAGGAGATAATCAATCAATCTTCATTTAATCACTTGACTTTCTCTACAAGCAATCCAACTCCCTCTCTACAATGAACCCTAGACTACTATAATGGTGAGAGAGATTTTCTAGATGAGAGAAAGTCTCGCTTGGTATCTCAAGTTATGTGTAAAATACACACACTTGCCCTATATATACCAAAGCATACTTTGGTATATTACACATCAGTCCCTATATTATCATAAACTACAATTTGGTCCCTAGACAAAGATAACATGACATTTGAGCACTAGAAATGGATTCCTAACAATCTCCCCCTTAGTGTTCAAATGTCATTGGAGCGCCAATAGTCTTTGTCTCTAATGATCTTCAGTCTTCATCATCGATTGAACACAAGAATGGATTCCTAACAATCTCCCCCTTTGTGTTCAATTGTGGATTAGACACGTTCTTCGTTGCTGCTTGAAGAAAAGGTTGAGGGCTTCTGGAGAATCTTCTTTCTTCCCCTATGTACATGCTCCCCCTTTTTCTTCTTTGCAACCTTGAATTTTTTTATCACCTTCTTGCATAGATCAGAGTTGTGTAGATCTAAGGACATTGACTCTTCGTTTATTCTCGTGCCATGGAGAGAGGTCGTGTTTGTTGTGGTTCAGCACGTGCGTTGTAAGCTTGGCTTCTTTAATGATGTCACGTGCTTTGCCTCCTTGATATACTTCTCCCCCTCATGGCGATTCAATTGTATCGTCATGCCTACGGATCAAGGTGATTCCTCGTGTAAGCGCGGAGCGTGTTGATGTTGAAGTCCGGATGAAGTAACCTGAAAACGGGACCGACGACCAATCATCGTGAGACATCCCTAGATGTCACTCTTGGTCGTTGATGCAAAGTCACAAAGACTTGCATTTGAAGGGACTACGGGGCCACATAGGCAACCCGTTGACATCGTTCTAGAGTCGTGCTCCAGAAGATGGCCTGCTACCGTTGTTGTTTTGATGTTGCAACGGCAGGACTTCCTTCTGATCATAGAAGCACATTTGTCAGAAATGTGTCTACAGAAGTTCGGGCTAGGTCACATAGACCTGCATAGTATGTGTAAAAATAATGTATGTGTCCTAAAAAAAATAGAAAACTTTTAGGCTATGGGACACACTAGACGTTTAAGTGCATAGAATAAAGTCGTGGTGTGGGGCTGTGGACCACTAGATTCAATATCTCCCGCTTCAAAGTGAAACGGTGATAGCATATGCGGTTCCCCGTGAGATATTGAAACACTTGTCTTTAGGGAGACAAATGAGTAGCTAGGAAGGGTTGTGCATGCGCCTTTGGACCCGATGAGGCGTCTTCTACCCGGGATCTGAAAAATCAGTCTTGTACCTATAATGGTGATGGCCCGGATAGTTTGTGGTTGAGGTGTAATGATTATATCGTGATTCGCTCAAAACCCTCACATACACTCGGGGTTGTTCCTGGGATAGGTACAGTTTGGGATTAACTGAACCATGGGAACATGTATGTGAACACCTCTTTTTGTGTCTTTGCGCTTTTTGGGTTGAGGTAGCACTCCCCGTCAAAGTACGAAAGTTGTCTTCAGGGCATCCCCCTTTTTTTTTAAGCTCTTGCGCCGTTTTAGGTAACTCTCCCCCTAAAATGGTGCGCTTGTAACAATATGATGCCCCTGCTCCCCCTAAATAGATGCGCTTTTTGAGGATTGCATATAACAAAGATCAAGCGCCCTTTATACATGGAGTAACACTCCCCCTTAAATGTGCCTTCTGCACTCATAAGTATCACTCCCCCTAAGCCATATACACTTGTTATATGAGAACTATAGTAATGTGCTCTTTTGAAGTTCATGCGCCTTGTCTATCTGTCTATCCACTCCCCATCTACATATATAAAGAATGTAAAGACGACATAGACAAATTTTTAGGTACTAAGAATGATACATTAGACTTCCTTTGAAACTCAATACTAAAGATGAAGTCTAATATTTAGGACAGTAATGTACCTATTTTGACAATGAAATTCAAGTCATCTTCTTTTAGCAATGAAGCTCAGAGTTTTTTTTTTTTTTTTTTTTTTTTTTTTTTAAGGCCTATATATTTATATATGTATATGGCCTCTTTTCCCTTTTTTTGTTTTTTGTTTTTTTTTTTTATATCTTTCTTTGGCCTATATATATATATATATATGTAAAAAAGAAAATGTAGCAAAAACAAAAAAAAACTTTTCATGTGGCGAAAAGTATAACGTTTTCGCTGAAAAGTTTCAGCGAGAAGTTTTGAAAACAATGTGGCGAAAAGCTTAGGTTTTCGCTAAAAAAAAATTTGCTGAGTTGGCGAAAAGTAAAAGTTTTCGCTAAAAACTGTTTTCGCTGAACAGTGAAACTTTTCACTAGACTTTTCGCTGAAAATGTTTTCGCAGAAACTGTTTTTTTTTTTTTTTTTTTTTTAAATGGTGCAAAATCTAAAAATATACTTATTTATATAGTATAATTGCTCACATTTCATACCGATCACGAGTGTGGAGCAATCTCGAATACCACAAGTGTCGGGGATTGGTGGTTGCTTGCAGCTCATACCGATTATGCGTGTGAAGCAACCCGATGACCTACACATAATCGGGATCCTGCAAAATCAATTAGCGGGACTTTGGTACCCATTTTTGGACGGGTCCTCCCTGATTAGCAGTAATCTTATACAGCTCATAGGGTTCAAATTTGGAATTAAAATTAGTAGATAAAGTAGTCATAGGAAGCCACGTTTGTTTAGGACTACTTATTTCCATTTCTAGCTTCGGTTTCCAAATTTGTACCGTTCTGAAATTATCATTTTTAGCACGGGTGAATGTGTGTCTATTGTTAGTTGAGAAAATTTTCTCTTTCGCCAGTCGTTGAAGATGTTTTTCAGATTTGACTTTGACTGGGTACTTGAGATAGGAATACGAACTAATAGAATCAATAGCATTCAATATAGAATTGTCGTATTTCCTATTAGGAAGAATCACATCATTCACATAGGTGTTTTCATAAAATGAACTAATTTTATTTTTCAGACAATTAT
Source organism: Lindernia subracemosa (assembly GCA_028392965.1). Classification (NCBI taxonomy): domain Eukaryota; kingdom Viridiplantae; phylum Streptophyta; class Magnoliopsida; order Lamiales; family Linderniaceae; genus Vandellia; species Vandellia subracemosa. The sequence goes on along the minus strand of JAQPCC010000165.1, from coordinate 171,115 downwards.
TATTTTTAGACATTTCAGTTTTAGGAGAGAATGTATAATAATTGCCTTTCAAAGCTTTAGTAGCTTTCTTGACCTTTGGAATGACCTTAGAGATGTTTGTAGTAGGAACAGAGGTAGAACCATTTTCGTTCATTTTAATATATAATGATTTTTCTTCCTCTATTCTTTCTTTCTTGATAGCTTTAGTCATTCGTGATGTTTTCTTATTCTGTTTTGGAGATATGTTTTTTAATGGTTCGCTTTTAACAGAGTAAGAAGTTGACGTTGCGCCTATTTTGTAGGAATTTTTGAGAAATGTATTCTCCTTTTGGAGTTCATCAATTTTAGCTTGAAACCCTTTTTGCTGCGATTCCAGAAGAGAATTTAACTTGGCAATTTTGCGTTCGGTTTCTGGATTTTCACAATTAAATTCGGGTTTTATAGTTTGTATAGAATGTTCCTTTTTGATAGGCATTGTCTCATTTGTTTGAGTAGATTTATTTTGAGACAATTTTAGCTCAGTTTCTTTCTTTGCAATAAGTATTTCGAGTTCTTTATTTTTAATGCGTAATTTATTGCATTCTTCTGCAAGACATTTATTCTGAGCTTGATGATTTTTAATTTCTTCTTTATAGGCAGCTATGTTTGTTCTTAATTCAGAAATATTCGGTCCATAATTTTCTGTCTTAGATAGCAAACTAGTAATCTCATCTTTAGCATTGGTCAATTGACATTCAAGACTAGCTTCGATTTCTAAATGTTTTCTTAACTCACGCTCGTTATTAGCTAGCCTAGCTTCTAATTTTCTGACCATTTCGTTATTTGTGGATGAGAATTTTTGTTGAACTGTTTGCTTTTCTTCCTCATATGTATTAAGGCTCTTTTTAAGTTCACAGATTTTTATTTCATAACGTCCTAATGTTAGTTCAAGGTCTGTGATTTTATCTTGTGCATTTGTTAAAAGACATTGAAGACTAGACTCGTTAAGTAAATGTTTTCTAAGAACACGTTCGTTGTTAACTAGTCTATCTTCGAGTCTTTTAATTGTTAGTTCATGAGAGCTCATATATGTTTCCATTTTTTTTTTCTTTTCAGTTCAAACCAATTTAAAGTTCGAAAATTGTAATTGGTATATAATGTTGGATATTTTAATTTTGATTCAAAATATGTTGGATGTTATATTGATCGTCTTGTTTCGTTGATTTAAAAAGATATTGAGTTCTTTACTTTTCGCTATGTGAAGTGGCGAAAAGTTCTTTACTTTTCGCTGAAACAGTATTCTTAGCGAAAAGTTTTGAGGTTTTCGCTAAAGGAAGTGGCGAAAAGTTTCAGGTTTTCGCTCAAACAGTAAATTGCGAAAAGTTTCAAGGTTTTCGCTAACAGAAGTGGCGAAAAGCTCTTTTCGCTAATCACGATAATCAGTATGTGGAGAAAAGCTTAGGAGGTTTTCGCTAAAAATTCTAGCGAAAAGTTTAGATTTTCGCTGAGTGTTAAAAAGTTAAACTTCTCGCGTGAACAGTATTAGCCAGAAGCTTTAGGTTTTCGCTATTAATTCTGGCGAAAAGCTTAGGTTTTCGCTAAGTGATGAAAAGTTAAACTTCTCGCGTGAACAGTATTAGCGAGAAGCTTTAGGTTTTCGCTATTAATTCTGGCGAAAAGCTTAGGTTTTCGCTAAGTGATGAAGAGTTAAACGCGTGAACAGTGTTTGGCGAAAAGTTTTGAGTTTTCGCTGGCCACTGGTTTCCCTTGGAATGAACTTTTCGCTAAGAAATGTAGCGAAAAGTTTAGGTTTTCGCTGAAACAATATATGGCGAAAAGCTTTGAGGTTTTCGCCAATAAATCTAGCGAAAACTGGTTTTCGCTGAAAATGTCTGGTTTTCGCTAATAAGTCAAATCAGCTAAAAAACACGTAATTAAACAAGTAAACACCGATTTAACTAAAAAAAACTCTAGTTTATGCAGCGAAAACCGCTGCTCATATAGCGAAAACCGCTGTTCTAGTAGCGAAAACAGCTGTTCATGTGGCGAAAACAGCTGTTCATGTAGCGAAAACCACTGTTCTTGTGGCGAAAACCACTGAACTGTTCTGATTTTTCACTCAAATCCTAATTTCTGCTTAATCAGAACATAATTATCGAACAATAGGCATCGACGCAGCTTACCTATCACTCGATTAACACAATTAACACTGGATTAACACAGAAATCAGGCGAAAATCAGAATGCAACAGTGACAAACCCAAAGTCATTCAAAATCAGCAATTCAACTCAAATCAGCAAATTAAGCTCAATCAAAGCAGATTTAACACAGAATCAACAAACAAGTTCGCTCTGATACCAATTGTAGGTTCCAGATTAAACACCCAACGAAGATGAACTTGAGAATTAAATCGATTGACTCACCTTGTTAGATACGCGCGGAAGACATGAAGGAGATAATCAATCAATCTTCATTTAATCACTTGACTTTCTCTACAAGCAATCCAACTCCCTCTCTACAATGAACCCTAGACTACTATAATGGTGAGAGAGATTTTCTAGATGAGAGAAAGTCTCGCTTGGTATCTCAAGTTATGTGTAAAATACACACACTTGCCCTATATATATACCAAAGCATACTTTGGTATATATCACATCAGTCCCTATTTATCATAAACTATAATTTGGTTCCTAGACAAAGATAACATGACATTTGAGCACTAGAAATGGATTCCTAACAGAAAGAGCGAAGAAGAAGAGGAGGAGTCCAACGAGATTTGCTTGATCCAAGCTAGTCTAGGTGGATTTTCGCTATCCGCAATTTCGGGGAAGTTCAGACGGAAGATTTGGGAGGCAGCTGGAACAGGTGAGCAGAAAGTGTGATTTGGGAGGGACGAGTTTGTTCTCGTTCAGGAGATTCTTCCACGATGCGTACTTAAGTGTTTGATCGGATGCATATTCGAAGGCGTGAAGATGGACACGGTTTCCTTCTCCATGGAGCATCTGGATTCTGATTTGATCGACGAGCATCTAATCGGTGTGAGGATGCTGTGAAAATTCAGCATAAATCCATCATTTTCACGATCCAGTCCTGCTCAGAATTGTTCCATCCAAGTCGAGGTTGGGTTGCCGGAAATTAAATCTAAATTGACCAAGTTTTTTAGGGTCTGCTCGATGTAGGTTAGTCCTTAGTGAGTTTGCATGAAATCGCGGGTTTGCACAGTGTGGCGTGGTCTTCATTAGAAATCAAAGTTTTTTTCCCTATCTTTATCTACTTGCACGTTTTTTAGAAGCGAAGCTATGCAAGTTTGGCTATGACGTCTCCAACGCTTTTTTTTAGATGAATAAAATTGTATTGCCACAAAACTGAGATTACACATATTTACAACCTCACTACTACCCTTCACAAGATCATTTCATACATAATATATGTATATCTGATTAATGTGTCGATACAATGCAATCCTCCCCAGTTTTGGATTCGACCTGCAACATACCTATCACACCTAAACTAATAAAATCTTGGCCCAAGTTTTCAATCCAAGTCCAAAATAGGTTTTATTTTCAGTTCAAGTGATAACATTCCATAGCCCATATAAATGTTTTTCACCATTGCCATGCTCATATTTATCTCATACTTACTTCATTCCTAAGGAACAAAACGTCAAGATAGAGATAAGCAAGCAAAGTTCATTTCCAAAGCTTGATTCTATAGACTTCTTGCTTGATCAAAACTTTATTAAGGTAAACAAACAGTTAATCTTCTTCAAACTCATTCTTTTTGCTTCTGTTAGTTGTTTTGCTGTGCGCAGCCTCTGTAATACACGATTTTGACCTAGCTAATGTTCTTCGAATCTTATGAACGTTGATTCCATCGAAAGCTAAGTTTCTCAGGTTTCCAGAGCCACTTGAAGCATCAATATCCGACACTTATACGATGTTTAGTGAATTTTTGGATGTTCAGCTGTGATTTTAACCGAATCTGTGCGCCATCTCTATTTTCTATGATTTTGACATAGTTACTGCTCCGAATTCTTTAACCCCGATTTCGTTAGAAAGCTAACTTCTCAGGCTTTTCATATCCACTTGAATCATCCCGTTCCGAAATTTCTACGATCTGTTACGAATTTTTGAGTGTTTGGCGTCTAGACCAAAAAAATCATGTTTCTGCTACTTCTGTGTTGTTCAGTTTTACCCTGCCTATACTGTTCCAATGGTTTTGAAATTAATCTTTCATGAAAGCTTAGATAATTGTCTTTCTATAGCCACTAGAAACAGCTCAATCCCAGCATTCTATGTTTGTTATGGAATTTTGAAGTTTCTGCCGCAAAACAGGAAATTTTCAGCAAATAGTTAGATTATTTTGAAATTACTCATGGCTATCTTCTTATTTAGGCGAAGGAACTTTGCCAAGGGACTTGCGGTCAGCTTCAGACGTCGGCGAAAGCTAGGACTTTACTGTGAGTTGATAGTACGAGGACCCTTCCCTTCGCGAGATGTGTGAACCTCGCGATGGATCATTTTATGTCGTTTTCACTAGATTATATGTTATTATTGGATTATGCATTAGTGGGCCTTGCCGGCTCTAGGATGTTCATATTCTTATGTTGATGAGAACTTGGGCGTTTATGTTGCTTCGTGAATGGTGTGAATAAGTATTTGAACGTCTATATGCTTTGGTGAATTGCATTCATGATTTCAGGGATATGTGACGTGACGGCATGTGACTATTCCACGTTGTTGATTTGATTTGTGGAGTTATGGTTGTGATGCCGATGATTTGTTGATGTTGCATATACTCGGTTCCGAGATGTAGTAGCCCGAATGGCCACGTTCGGGTGAGTGAGAGTGGCATATCGAGTAGTAGCCCGAATGGCCACGTTCGGGTGAGTGAGAGTGGCATATCGAGTAGTAGCCCGTGGCTTGGCAAACCCAGGTGAGTGAGGCCCAACGAGTGCACCCTTCCAGTGCCATTTGTTGCTATTGATTATCGTTGAAGGGTGGTCGTTGGGGAGATTATTTTGGCCAACGTCACCGTGTGTGGGACATGCATGTTATAGTGGTTGATACGTTAGTTTACGGTCCATGGTCTAGAGTACGGTGACGGACTCGTCTGACTCTCGACGGGGAGCTCAGTTCGAGGGAGGATATGGCTACCCACGCGTCTATATGTGCTATTTGATTCCTTTGATATCTTTGTGATGTTGTTGTGATTTGGATGGTTGTGATGGTGTTCATCGTTGAGGGTACACCTTCTGTGAATAGAAGGTGTGTCTGTATTATCTTCTCACTGAGCTAGTGGTTTGCTCACCCCATATATATATATACTTCTTTTTATCCAGGTTGCTGATATTTTTTTGTTCGGAGGTTTGCCATACTCGATCTTCATGTCCGCTGCTGTTTCTACCATTTTGGGTACAGTATCATATTCTTATATTGGATCCATTGGCGGGGATATTTTGGAAGGAGGTTTTGTTGTACATTATTCCTTCGTTGATGGATGTATCGAGACAGTTTATATTGTATACCTCATTTGATATCTATATATATTTTCCTTTATTGAGTACCGTTTCTTTCATGACTATGAGTTGATATCGAGCCTTGCGTTTATTGAGAAATGCGGCGGCTGTCGCGCCTTCGACGCAGGTCGGGGCGTGACAGTTTCGGTGGTATCAGAGCCTGGTCTTATTCATTTCCTTTCTTCGTTCGTATAGCCAATGGATCCATTTCTTTCATCTCGTTGTATTGAAGAAATATTATTTCATTGATATGGGTTTTGATTTTTTTTTTTTGATAGTCCTTATGGCACCTCCAGCTCGTACTCGAGGTCGAGGGAGAGGACGCGCTTCTCATGGTCCTCCGAGTCCTCCTCCTTCTTCTGCTCCTCGTAAACCTTGAGGTCGCACTATTCGTGTTCCTACGACTCCTGTCGAGCAAACACCAGCACCAGTGCGAGTTGAGCAAATGATGACGCCAACGCAATATCAAATGTATTACGATTATGTTCGTATACATGGAGTTCCACCACCTACGATGGGTCCTTCGACTTCTGCTATACCTCAAGGTCCCGATATGCCGTTCTTTCATCAACCTGGAGCTCAGAATGTTCTGCCTCATAGTGAACCAACTCTACCCTCATCGTGCATACCTGTTCCTCATTCAGATACGACACCTGGAGGGTCTAATCCTAGGAGTGTACGTTATATTCCTGATTTGGTGAAAGCCGTCACTGATATGGGAACTCCCACATTTGAAGGCGTAAGAAATGCTACAGAAGCGGGTGCTTGGCTGAAGGATATCACGGAGACGTTCGATACTTTGACGATCGATGAGAGTCATCGTGCAGTGATTGCGACGAAGCTCTTGGGCAAGGATGCGCGTCGATGGTGGCAGAATCTTAAGGAAATATTTCCTGAAACTATTACTTGGCCTATCTTTGTAGAGAAGTTCAAAGATCGATACTTTTCTCAGTACAGCAGAGATCAAAAAAGAAAGGAGTTCTTTAGCGTTTATCAAGGCAATATGACGGTCGTCGACTATGAGAGCAGATTCTTAGACTTGCGGGAATTTGCTCCAGAATCCTATACTACGCGGGATTTATGCAAAAGGTTTGAAGATGGTCTCAATATAAATATTCGTGATCGCTTGAAGTCGGGTGATAAGTACGATAGCCTTGACGAACTCGTGGACGAAGCAATTAGAGTCGAAGGCTTAATCCAGACAAGACATAAGCTAGCCGAACGATCTCAAAAGAAAAGAGAAGGCGGAGCACTATCAGGGAATGCATCGAAGATGAGTAGAAGTACGGAATTTTCCCGTAATATTCCTTCATCGGTGGCATCTGGTCCCTCTCATCCTCGTGAGCAGCCGAAGAGAGGCGAGAGCGTAGCGTCAGGATTTGCTAGTGGAGGTAATAGGTGCCGAAATTGCTTACAATTCCATAACGGTCCCTGTAAAGCTCCACGAGTGTGCTTCCAATGCCGACAATCGGGACATATGCGCTCAGCTTGTCCCCAACTTGTCAGGACTAGTAGTCAGAATTTTTCTTATCCTCGTGGCAAGGCATTACATCCTCCACCATATTCTACATCCGAGGGTAGTCGACCAGGAGCTCGAGGTAACACAGGTGGCCAAAACACCCGACCATCTACGTACGAAAGGAACCAGACTCGGGTGTTTCATATGACCCAAGAAGAAGCTCGCTCGGATCCTAAAGTTGTGACAGGCCAAGTCTTTATTGGAGACCGTCCGATCTATGTGATCGTTGACCCAGGTTCTGATCGATCTTATATCCGGGACAGTCTTACGTTAAGTCTACCTTATCATGCTTCTTCTTTATCACCTGAGGTTGTTGTTCATACCCCTCTTGGGGAACGTATCGCACGAGACTTGGTGTTCAAAGGCTGTCCCATCTTGATAAAGAATTCTACTCTAGAAGCCGACTTGATACCTCTACCGTTGATTGATCTTGATGCCCTTCTCGGCATGGATTGGCTATCTTATCATCATGCAGTTCTTGACTGTCGAGCAAAACTTGTCACTTTCCATAGGCCTGGACTTCCAGAACTAATTTTTGAAGGTGAAGATCAATCAGCGTCACTTGCTATTATTTCAATGCTTTCGGCCCATAAATTAATACATAAAGGGTGTGAGGCATTCTTAGCTTCGATCATCGATACTTCACACTCTACGACGATGATAGATGATATTCCTGTTGTGAAAGAATTCTCACATGTATTTCCTGAGGATTTACCGGGACAACCACCTGCTCGAGAAGTTGATTTTGTTATTGATACACTTCCCGAGACTACCCCCATATCAATACCTCCTTATCGAATGGCTCCAGCTGAACTTAAAGAACTCAAGACGCAACTAGGGGAACTCTTAGATAAGGGATTCATTCGACCTAGTGCATCTCTGTGGGGTGCTCCTGTTCTTTTTGTAAAGAAAAAGGATGGATCGCTTCGTCTATGTATAGACTATCGTCAATTGAATAAGGTAACAATCAAAAACAAATATCCCCTTCTTAGGATTGACGATTTGTTTGATCAATTGCAAGGAGCAACAATATTCTCTAAGATCGATTTGTGATCTGGTTATCATCAACTCAAGATTAGGGATCTTGATATCCCTAAGTCTGCTTTTCGAACCAGATATGGTCATTTCGAGTTCTGTGTTATGCCTTTCGGACTTACTAATGCTCCTGCAGCCTTTATAAATATTATGAATCGAGTATTTCGCCCATATTTGGATAAGTTTGTTATCGTCTTTATCGATGACATACTTATATATTCCAGATCAGATGAAGAGCATGTTAATCATCTTAGAATTGTACTAGAGACTCTTCGAGAAAATCAACTTACGCGAAGCTTTCCAAATGTGAATTTTGGCTTCGTGAAATAAGCTTTCTCGGTCATCGCATATCCGAGGAAGGAATTTTGTGGATCCAGCTAAAATTCAAGCTATATTGGATTGGGATCGTCCGAAGAACGTGACTGAAATACGAAGCTTTCTGGGATTAGCCGGGTACTATCGGAGATTTGTCAAGGATTTTTCATTGTTAGCTTCATCCTTGACTAAACTGACTCGAAAGGGTGCTAAATTCGAATGGAACGATGAATGCGAGAAAGTATTCCAAGAGCTAAAAAGACGGCTCACTTCGGCCCCTATTCTTACCTTGCCGGATCCGGAGATTAAAGAATTCACTATTTATAGTGATGCATCGAGACAAGGTTTGGGATGTGTTCTTATGCAAGAAGAAAAAGTTATTGCCTATGCCTCGAGACAACTAAAGAAGAACGAAGAAAATTATCCGACCCATGACTTGGAGTTGGCCGCCATTGTCTTTGCATTAAAAATTTGGAGGCATTACCTTTATGTGCAACATGCCGAATCTTTACGGATCACAAAAGCTTGAAGTACATCACCACTCAAAAGAGCTCAACCTTGACAAAGACGATGGATGGAGTTGATTCGTGATTACGACTTAATCATTGATTATCATCCAGGTAAGGCCAACGTTGTAGCCGATGCGCTAAGCAGAAAATCTTCAACGTTGCTTGCTTCGGTTCAATCGGATTATCTTTCGCTCTTGGAGCAAATGAAAGACTTCGTATATCGCTTCATCATGAGGAGTCAAGTGAAGCCTCCTTACTTGCTAAATTTGAAGTTAGACCTACCTTGTTCGAGCAAATTCGAGAAAAGCAGTCGCAAGATACTCACTTACAACAAATTGCAAAGCAAAAACAAGAAGATACGAGTGACTTCAGAACTCGAGACGACGGACTTCTCACCTTTCGGAATCGCGTTTGTGTACCGGCAGATTTAAATCTTCGTAGAACTATTCTTGAAGAAGCTCATTCTTCTGCCTACGCTATGCATCCATGTAGCACGAAGATGTATAGAACTCTTCGAGAATATTATTGGTGGCCCGGTATGAAGCGAGAAATTGCTGAATATGTATCGAAATGTTTATCGTGTCAACAAATAAAGGCCGAGCATCAAAAACCAGCGGGCGTGCTTCAACCTCTTCCTATTCCTGAGTGGAAATGGGAAAACATCACGATGGATTTTGTGTCGGGTTTGCCTCGGACTCAAAAAGGCCACGACTCTATCTGGGTTATTGTTGATCGATTAACCAAATCAGCCCATTTTCTCCCCGTGCATACCAAATATAGCTTGGAAAAATTGGCCAAATTGTATGTGGACGAGGTCGTGAGACTACATGGGGTACCGGTGTCCATTGTATCAGATCGAGACCCTCGTTTTACTTCTCGCTTTTGGCCAAGCCTTCAAAAGGCATTAGGTACAAAATTGTTATTCAGTACGGCTTATCATCCCCAGACCGATGGGCAGTCGGAAAGGACGATTCAGACACTAGAAGACATGTTACGCGCAGTTATCTTGAATCTAAGCGGCAGCTGGGACAAATATGTAGCACTAATGGAGTTTGCGTACAATAATAGCTATCACTTCAGTATAGGTATGGCCCCGTATGAAGCTCTTTATGGCCGAAAGTGTCGAACACCTCTCTTTTGGGATGAAGTTGGCGAGAGAAAAATTGAACAGGTAGAGCTCATTGAAGACGCGACTGAAAAAGTTAAACTTATTCGGGATAGACTCAAAGCGGCTCAGGATAGACATAAAAGCTATACGGATAATAGAAGACGTGAACTGGAATTCAATGAAGGAGACAAAGTTTTTCTAAAGATTTCTCCGTGGAAGGGCGTGTTGCGATTTCAGCATCGTGGAAAGCTCAACCCTAGGTATATCGGTCCATTTACCATTACAGAAAGGATTGGCCGTGTTGCGTATAGGTTAAAGCTACCATCAGGGTTGTCGCAAATCCACAATGTCTTTCACGTTTCTATGCTTCGGAAGTATGAACCTGACCCTTCGCATATACTCGAGTTTCCCCCACTCGAGTTAAAGGAAGATCTTTCCTACGAAGTTCAACCGGTTCAAATTTTGGATCGACAAGAGAAGAAGCTTCGTAACAAGTCCATTCCGATGGTGAAAGTGCTTTGGCATAGCGACAAGGTGGAAGAGGAAACATGGGAGCCAGAAGCACTAATACGTCGTCAATATCCACATCTATTTGATTCGCTAGGTATGTTCACGTTTCGAGGACGAAACTTTTTGAAGGGGGAGATACCTTATCACACCTAAACTAATAAAATCTTGGCCCAATTTTTCAATCCAAGTCCAAAATAGGTTTTATTTTCAGTCCAAGTGATAACATTCCATAGCCCATATAAATGTTTTTCACCTTTGCCATGCTCATATTTATCTCATACTTACTTCATTCCTAAGGAAGAAAACGTAAAGATAGAGATAAGCAAGCAAAGTTCATTTCCAAAGCTTGATTCTATAGACTTCTTGCTTGATCAAAACTTTATTAAGGTAAACAAACAGTTAATCTTCTTCAAACTCATTCTTTTTGCTTCTGTTAGCTGTTTTGCTGTGCGCAGCCTCTGTAATACACAATTTTGACCTAGCTAATGTTCTCCGAAGCTTATGAACGTTGATTCCATCGAAATCTAAGTTTCTCAGGTTTCCAGAGCCACTTGAAGCATCAAAATCCGACACTTATACGATTTTTAGTGAATTTTTGGATGTTCAGCTGTGATTTTAACCGAATCTGTGCGCCATCTCTATTTTCTATGGTTTTGACATAGTTATACTGCTCCGAATTCTTTAACCCCGATTTTGTTAGAAAGCTAACTTCTCAGGCTTTTCATATCCACTTGAATCACCCGTTCCGAAATTTCTACGATCTGTTACGAATTTTTGAGTGTTTGGCGTCTTGACAAAAAAAAATCATGTTTCTGCTACTTCTGTGTTGTTCAGTTTTACCCTGCCTATACTGTTCCAATGGTTTTGAAATTAATCTTTCATGAAAGCTTAGATCATTGTCTTTCTATAGCCACTAGAAACAGCTCAATCCGAGCATTCTATGTTTGTTATGGAATTTTGAAGTTTCTGCCGCAAAACAGGAAATTTTCAGCAAATAGTTAGATTATTTTGAAATTACTCATGGCTATCTTCTTATTTAGGCGAAGGAACTTTGGCAAGGGACTTGAGGGCAGCTTCAGACGTCGGCGAAAGCTAGGACTTTACTGTGACTTGATAGTACGAGGACACCTTCCCTTCGCGAGATGTGTGAACCTCGCGATGGATCATTTTATGTCGTTTTCACTAGATTATATGTTATTATTGAATTATGCATTAGTGGGCCTTGCCGGCTCTAGGATGTTCATATTCTTATGTTGATGAGAACTTGGGCGTTTATGTTGCTTCGTGAATGGTGTGAATAAGTATTTGAACGTCTATATGCTTTGGTGAATTGCATTCATGATTTCAGGGATATGTGACGTGACGACATGTCACTATTCCACGTTGTTGATTTGATTTGTGGAGTTATGGTTGTGATGCCGATGATTTGTTGATGTTGCATATACTCGGTTCCGAGATGTAGTAGCCCGAATGGCCACGTTCGGGTGAGTGAGAGTGGCATATCGAGTAGTAGCCCGAATGGCCACGTTCGGGTGAGTGAGAGTGGCATATCGAGTAGTAGCCCGTGGCTTGGCAAACCCAGGTGAGTGAGGCCCAACGAGTGCACCCTTCCAGTGCCATTTGTTGCTATTGATTATCGTTGAAGGGTGGTCGTTGGGGAGATTATTTTGGCCAACGTCACCGTGTGTGGGACATGCATGTTATAGTGGTTGATACGTTAGTTTACGGTCCATGGTCTAGAGTACGGTGACGGACTCGTCTGACTCTCGACGGGGAGCTCAGTTCGAGGGAGGATATGGCTACCCACGCGTCTATATGTGCTATTTGATTCCTTTGATATCTTTGTGATGTTGTTGTGATTTGGATGGTTGTGATGGTGTTCATCGTTGAGGGTACACCTTCTGTGAATAGAAGGTGTGTCTGTATTATCTCTTCACTGAGCTAGTGGTTTGCTCACCCCATATATATATATACTTCTTTTTATCCAGGTTGCTGATATTTTTTTGTTCGGAGGTTTGCCATACTCGATCTTCATTTCCGCTGCTGTTTCTACCATTTTGGGTACAGTATCATCTTCTTATATTGGATCCATTGACGGGGATATTTTGGAAGGAGGTTTTGTTGTACATTATTCCTTCGTTGATGGATGTATCGAGACACTTTATATTGTATACCTCCTTTGATATCTATATATATTTTCCTTTATTGAGTACCGTTTCTTTCATGACTATGAGTTGATATCGAGCATTGCGTTTATTGAGAAATGCGGCGGCTGTCGCGCCTTCGACGCGGGTCGGGGCGTGACAGTTTCGGTGGTATCAGAGCCTGGTCTTATTCATTTCCTTTCTTCGTTCGTATAGCCAATGGATCCATTTCTTTCATCTCGTTGTATTGAAGAAATATTATTTCATTGATATGGGTTTTGATTTTTTTTTTTTTGATAGTCCTTATGGCACCTCCAGCTCGTACTCGAGGTCGAGGGAGAGGACGCGCTTCTCATGGTCCTCCGAGTCCTCCTCCTTCTTCTGCTCCTCGTAAACCTCGAGGTCGCACTATTCGTGTTCTTACGACTCCTGTCGAGCAAACACCAGCACCAGTGCGAGTTGAGCAAATGATGACGCCAACGCAATATCAAATGTATTACGATTATGTTCGTATACATGGAGTTCCACCACCTACGATGGGTCCTTCGACTTCTGCTATACCTCAAGGTCCCGATATGCCGTTCTTTCATCAACCTGGAGCTCAGAATGTTCTGCCTCATAGTGAACCAACTCTACCCTCATCGTGCATACCTGTTCCTCATTCAGATACGACACCTGGAGGGTCTAATCCTAGGAGTGTACGTTATATTCCTGATTTGGTGAAAGCCGTCACTGATATGGGAACTCCCACATTTGAAGGCGTAAGAAATGCTACAGAAGCGGGTGCTTGGCTGAAGGATATCACGGAGACGTTCGATACTTTGACGATCGATGAGAGTCATCGTGTAGTGATTGCGACGAAGCTCTTGGGCAAGGATGCGCGTCGATGGTGGCAGAATCTTAAGGAAACATTTCCTGAGACTATTACTTGGCCTATCTTTGTAGAGAAGTTCAAAGATCGATACTTTTCTCAGTACAGCAGAGATCAAAAAAGAAAGGAGTTCTTTAGCGTTTATCAAGGCAATATGACGGTCGTCGACTATGAGAGCAGATTCTTAGACTTGCGAGAATTTGCTCCAGAATCCTATACTACGCGGATTTATGCAAAAGGTTTGAAGATGGTCTCAATATAAATATTCGTGATCGCTTGAAGTCGGGTGATAAGTACGATAGCCTTGACGAACTCGTGGACGAAGCAATTAGAGTCGAAGGCTTAATCCAGACAAGACATAAGCTAGCCGAACGATCTCAAAAGAAAAGAGAAGGCGGAGCACTATCAGGGAATGCATCGAAGATGAGTAGAAGTACGGAATTTTCCCGTAATATTCCTTCATCGGTGGCATCTGGTCCCTCTCATCCTCGTGAGCAGCCGAAGAGAGGCGAGAGCGTAGCGTCAGGATTTGCTAGTGGAGGTAATAGGTGCCGAAATTGCTTACAATTCCATAACGGTCCCTGTAAAGCTCCACGAGTGTGCTTCCAATGCCGACAATCGGGACATATGCGCTCAGCTTGTCCCCAACTTGTCAGGACTAGTAGTCAGAATTTTTCTTATCCTCGTGGCAAGGCATTACATCCTCCACCATATTCTACATCCGAGGGTAGTCGACCAGGAGCTCGAGGTAACACAGGTGGCCAAAACACCCGACCATCTACGTACGAAAGGAACCAGACTCGGGTGTTTCATATGACCCGAGAAGAAGCTCGCCCGGATCCTAAAGTTGTGACAGGCCAAGTCTTTATTGGAGACCGTCCGATCTATGTGATCGTTGACCCAGGTTCTGATCGATCTTATATCCGGGACAATCTTACGATAAGTCTACCTTATCATGCTTCTTCTTTATCACCTGAGGTTGTTGTTCATACCCCTCTTGGGGAACGTATCGCACGAGACTTGGTGTTCAAAGGCTGTCCCATCTTGATAAAGAATTCTACTCTAGAAGCCGACTTGATACCTCTACCGTTGATTGATCTTGATGCCCTTCTCGGCATGGATTGGCTATCTTATCATCATGCAGTTCTTGACTGTCGAGCAAAACTTGTCACTTTCCATAGGCCTGGACTTCCAGAACTAATTTTTGAAGGTGAAGATCAATCAGCGTCACTTGCTATTATTTCAATGCTTTCGGCCCATAAATTAATACATAAAGGGTGTGAGGCATTCTTAGCTTCGATCATCGATACTTCACACTCTACGACGATGATAGATGATATTCCTGTTGTGAAAGAATTATCACATGTATTTCCTGAGGATTTACCGGGACAACCACCTGCTCGAGAAGTTGATTTTGTTATTGATACACTTCCCGAGACTACCCCCATATCAATACCTCCTTATCGAATGGCTCCAGCTGAACTTAAAGAACTCAAGATGCAACTAGGCGAACTCTTAGATAAGGGATTCATTCGACCTAGTGCATCTCTGTGGGGTGCTCCTGTTCTTTTTGTAAAGAAAAAGGATGGATCGCTTCGTCTATGTATAGACTATCGTCAATTGAATAAGGTAACAATCAAAAACAAATATCCCCTTCTTATGCAAGAAGAAAAAGTTATTGCCTATGCCTCGAGACAACTAAAGAAGAACGAAGAAAATTATCCGACCCATGACTTGGAGTTGGCCGCCATTGTCTTTGCATTAAAAATTTGGAGGCATTACCTTTATTGTGCAACATGCCGAATCTTTACGGATCACAAAAGCTTGAAGTACATCACCACTCAAAAAGAGCTCAACCTTCGACAAAGACGATGGATGGAGTTGATTCGTGATTACGACTTAATCATTGATTATCATCCAGGTAAGGCCAACGTTGTAGCCGATGCGCTAAGCAGAAAATCTTCAACGTTGCTTGCTTCGGTTCAATCGGATTATCTTTCGCTCTTGGAGCAAATGAAAAGACTTCGTATATCGCTTCATCATGAGGAGTCAAGTGAAGCCTCCTTACTTGCTAAATTTGAAGTTAGACCTACCTTGTTCGAGCAAATTCGAGAAAAGCAGTCGCAAGATACTCACTTACAACAAATTGCAAAGCAAAAACAAGAAGATACGAGTGACTTCAGAACTCGAGACGACGGACTTCTCACCTTTCGGAATCGCGTTTGTGTACCGGCAGATTTAAATCTTCGTAGAACTATTCTTGAAGAAGCTCATTCTTCTGCCTACGCTATGCATCCATGTAGCACGAAGATGTATAGAACTCTTCGAGAATATTATTGGTGGCCCGGTATGAAGCAAGAAATTGCTGAATATGTATCGAAATGTTTATCGTGTCAACAAATAAAGGCCGAGCATCAAAAACCAGCGGGCGTGCTTCAACCTCTTCCTATTCCTGAGTGGAAATGGGAAAACATCACGATGGATTTTGTGTCGGGTTTGCCTCGGACTCAAAAAGGCCACGACTCTATCTGGGTTATTGTTGATCGATTAACCAAATCAGCCCATTTTCTCCCCGTGCATACCAAATATAGCTTGGAAAAATTGGCCAAATTGTATGTGGACGAGGTCGTGAGACTACATGGGGTACCGGTGTCCATTGTATCAGATCGAGACCCTCGTTTTACTTCTCGCTTTTGGCCAAGCCTTCAAAAGGCATTAGGTACAAAATTGTTATTCAGTACGGCTTATCATCCCCAGACCGATGGGCAGTCGGAAAGGACGATTCCGACACTAGAAGACATGTTACGCGCAGTTATCTTGAATCTAAGCGGCAGCTGGGACAAATATGTAGCACTAATGGAGTTTGCGTACAATAATAGCTATCACTTCAGTATAGGTATGGCCCCGTATGAAGCTCTTTATGGCCGAAAGTGTCGAACACCTCTCTTTTGGGATGAAGTTGGCGAGAGAAAAATTGAACAGGTAGAGCTCATTGAAGACGCGACTGAAAAAGTTAAACTTATTCGGGATAGACTCAAAGCGGCTCAGGATAGACATAAAAGCTATGCGGATAATAGAAGACGTGAACTGGAATTCAATGAAGGAGACAAAGTTTTTCTAAAGATTTCTCCGTGGAAGGGCGTGTTGCGATTTCAGCATCGTGGAAAGCTCAACCCTAGGTATATCGGTCCATTTACCATTACAGAAAGGATTGGCCGTGTTGCGTATAGGTTAAAGCTACCATCAGAGTTGTCGCAAATCCACAATGTCTTTCACGTTTCTATGCTTCGGAAGTATGAACCTGACCCTTCGCATATACTCGAGTTTCCCCCACTCGAGTTAAAGGAAGATCTTTCCTACGAAGTTCAACCGGTTCAAATTTTGGATCGACAAGAGAAGAAGCTTCGTAACAAGTCCATTCCGATGGTGAAAGTGCTTTGGCATAGCGACAAGGTGGAAGAGGAAACATGGGAGCCAGAAGCACTGATACGTCGTCAATATCCACATCTATTTGATTCGCTAGGTATGTTTACGTTTCGAGGACGAAACTTTTTGAAGGGGGAGATACCTTATCACACCTAAACTAATAAAATCTTGGCCCAATTTTTCAATCCAAGTCCAAAATAGGTTTTATTTTCAGTCCAAGTGATAACATTCCATAGCCCATATAAATGTTTTTCACCTTTGCCATGCTCATATTTATCTCATACTTACTTCATTCCTAAGGAAGAAAACGTAAAGATAGAGATAAGCAAGCAAAGTTCATTTCCAAAGCTTGATTCTATAGACTTCTTGCTTGATCAAAACTTTATTAAGGTAAACAAACAGTTAATCTTCTTCAAACTCATTCTTTTTGCTTCTGTTAGCTGTTTTGCTGTGCGCAGCCTCTGTAATACACAATTTTGACCTAGCTAATGTTCTCTGAATCTTATGAACGTTGGTTCCATCGAAAGCTAGGTTTCTCAGGTTTCCAGAGCCACTTGAAGCATCAAAATCCGACACTTATACGATTTTTAGTGAATTTTTGGATGTTCAGCTGTGATTTTAACCGAATCTGTGCGCCATCTCTATTTTCTATGGTTTTGACATAGTTATACTGCTCCGAATTCTTTAACCCCGATTTTGTTAGAAAGCTAACTTCTCAGGCTTTTCATATCCACTTGAATCAGCCCGTTCCGAAATTTCTACGATCTGTTACGAATTTTTGAGTGTTTGGCGTCTAGACCAAAAAAAATCATGTTTCTGCTACTTCTGTGTTGTTCAGTTTTACCCTGCCTATACTGTTCCAATGGTTTTGAAATTAATCTTTCATGAAAGCTTAGATCATTGTCTTTCTATAGCCACTAGAAACAGCTCAATCCGAGCATTCTATGTTTGTTATGGAATTTTGAAGTTTCTGCCGCAAAACAGGAAATTTTCAGCAAATAGTTAGATTATTTTGAAATTACTCATGGCTATCTTCTTATTTAGGCGAAGGAACTTTGGCAAGGGACTTGAGGGCAGCTTCAGACGTCGGCGAAAGCTAGGACTTTACTGTGACTTGATAGTACGAGGACACCTTCCCTTCGCGAGATGTGTGAACCTCGCGATGGATCATTTTATGTCGTTTTCATTAGATTATATGTTATTATTGAATTATGCATTAGTGGGCCTTGCCGGCTCTAGGATGTTCATATTCTTATGTTGATGAGAACTTGGGCGTTTATGTTGCTTCGTGAATGGTGTGAATAAGTATTTGAACGTCTATATGCTTTGGTGAATTGCATTCATGATTTCAGGGATATGTGACGTGACGGCATGTCACTATTCCACGTTGTTGATTTGATTTGTGGAGTTATGGTTGTGATGCCGATGATTTGTTGATGTTGCATATACTCGGTTCCGAGATGTAGTAGCCCGAATGGCCACGTTCGGGTGAGTGAGAGTGGCATATCGAGTAGTAGCCCGAATGGCCACGTTCGGGTGAGTGAGAGTGGCATATCGAGTAGTAGCCCGTGGCTTGACAAATCCAGGTGAGTGAGGCCCAACGAGTGCACCCTTCCGGTGCCATTTGTTGCTATTGATTATCGTTGAAGGGTGGTCGTTGGGGAGATTATATTGGCCAACGTCACCGTGTGTGGGACATGCATGTTATAGTGGTTGATACGTTAGTTTACGGTCCATGGTCTAGAGTACGGTGATGGACTCGTCTGACTCTCGACGGGGAGCTCAGTTCGAGGGAGGATATGGCTACCCACGCGTCTATATGTGCTATTTGATTCCTTTGATATCTTTGTGATGTTGTTGTGATTTGGATGGTTGTGATGGTGTTCATCGTTGAGGGTACACCTTCTGTGAATAGAAGGTGTGTCTGTATTATCTCCTCACTGAGCTAGTGGTTTGCTCACCCCATATATATATATATACTTCTTTTTATCCAGGTTGCTGATATTTTTTTTTCGGAGGTTTGCCATACTCGATCTTCATTTCCGCTGTTGTTTCTACCATTTTGGGTACAGTATCATCTTCTTATATTGGATCCATTGGCGGGGATATTTTGGAAGGAGGTTTTGTTGTACACTATTCCTTCGTTGATGGATGTATCGAGACACTTTATATTGTATACCTCCTTTGATATCTATATATATTTTCCTTTATTGAGTACCGTTTCTTTCATGACTATGAGTTGATATCGAGCCTTGCGTTTATTGAGAAACGCAGCGGCTGTCGCGCCTTCGACGCGGGTCGGGGCGTGACAATACCTGTAGTCGGTGCTTAACTTCTAGCTTAATTTGATGAACTACTATCTCTATCGTTTGGTCCTCTTCGTTGTGAGCCCGTGCATTTCTTTCTCGCCAGATATGGTATGCTATGACTGAATTTTAATAAGTATGTAAATGCTTGGTTTTTTACTGCTTTGTTTTACATATTTATTATGCAGTACTAACTTTATGTATATTGTGTATTAATTGACATGTTGTTATATTACCTATTCACTTATTACGACGTACATTTGTAAGGTCGGCAACAGTTTCTTGTATTGGGGCTAAAGACCATTCGATGGTTAATTATTATTGGTGGATGTATTTCGATTACAAACTTAAATATTGAATTATTATAGTTTATTTATTGTGTGACATCGTATCAAGGTATACCAAGCTTTTTGTATAGAGTACCTTATCTCATGTTTGTTTCATTGTATTTACATAGACAATAACTGATGGTGGTGAATCAAAATGCAGGTGGTTATGGGGTGGCCACAGGCGTGCCATTGGCTTTGGGTCTGTGTTACAACTGAGACCGAGCCACAATTTTTGCGATGGCCTGTACAAATATGACTATCCATTTTACGATATGAACTAACTTGAGGTCAGATAATGTTGTCTGATCTTTTCTGGGATTGGGACTTGCCTATCACCAGAGAAGGCTTCTACATGAGACGCAATCTTTTACTAATTGCTCCTAGGTTTTTACGATTGGGAAGTTTATCATTGCAACTCGTGCAATTTTATTTCAAATGTTTAAATATTACTAAAAAGGGAGCTTCCCTGTATTTTTTATTAAACATCAGAAATAAACAGTCCCATTGGATATGGAATTCATTCTTAATAGAAATACAAACAAAGAACTGTTACAAAAGAGAATTATATCAATCAATCTTTATAAATGTGTGAATGCGTAAAAATCGCTATTAATATCAATAATTTTATCAGAATTTTCCTTGGATATAGCTGATCAAGTTCTTGTCCACCCGAAAAGCCTTGGCGAGAACATCGGACGAAATAGGAGGATCGGAGCCAAACACTGCGTTCCCGACTGTAATAACTCCTGGGTTTTGGCTGCTTAGACCAGCAAAAGCCACAGCGTTAGTCGTCCCAACATTAAACTGGAAATGGATCAGACCCTCAGGAAAGACAAAGACGTCTCCTGGATTTAAAATCTTTGTGAAAAGCTGGTTCTTCTCGTTCGGATTGGCGGGATTTGAAGTCACAAAGCCCACATAAAGGGAACCTTCGGTCACTACGAGAATCTCAGTTGCACGAGGATGAGTGTGGGGTGGGTTCAGCCCATATGGTTTGTAGTCGATCCTTGCTGAAGATATCCCAAGAGTGTTTAATCCCGGCAGTTGATTCACGTTAATGGGCGTGACTTTTGATCCGAGTTGATTGGACGTGTTTCCAGGCTTGTTAAGACCGGCGAAGAAGAAATCATCCGCAGTGACCATATTAGGGTTTTTGCAGATTTTTCCATTCACGATAGCTGCAATTTGTATAGAAGAACAACATTTAACTTGACTATATAGCCCGAATACAAATAGGATGTTAATAGCGTAATAATGAACTTCGGCCAGCAGTTACCTGAAGCTTGAGTATCATTAACAGCTACGCAGAAGTCTTGAAGAGGACTTGGATCAGAAGCGTAAGCTAGCGATGTAGCCAAAGCAAGGATAGTGCTGATACATAAAAGAAACCTAAGAGACATTTTCCTTTTTTTTTTTTTTTTTGTGATGTAGCTTGCGTTTAATGCTTGAGGATGAGAGTTTGATGAAGAAAATGCAAGTGAAGCATGCGTGTATTTATATACAATGTAATGTGAATCATTCTCATTTTTTTGTTCCATTTAAAAATAGTTGACGAATTGGTCTTTTGGTCTCTCTTACACGACAAAGGATGTCATGATTTGCTCTTCGGCTTCTTGACGAAGTATATGTCTTTTGACTTTCAAATATAATTTTGTTTGTGTAATACTGGGGTAGTTGGAAGAACTCAAAACTTGTTCATAGAGTCACTAAACAAGTAGCAATAACGAAAATTTCTTGGAAGAACGGAAAATGTCTTACAAAGTATGTGATATTATTTGATATCATTTACAATAATAAATAAGATATACCTTTAGTATCTTTTTTTAGCTTTTTCTATAGTTATATATTTTGTTTAGGGCGAGTCTTGATGGTGAAAAACTGAAGCTATGACCTATTTAAAACTACCACGCGTTGTATGACCAACTCATAACATTCAATTGTTACGAGGACCGTATCATTTTGAATTTATTTATGCAATATTATTTAATTCAACTACATATCAATCAATACAAGTTATATACTGGAGGAGATTAGGTCCTGA
The DNA here is from genome assembly GCA_028392965.1 of Lindernia subracemosa. Taxonomy (NCBI): domain Eukaryota; kingdom Viridiplantae; phylum Streptophyta; class Magnoliopsida; order Lamiales; family Linderniaceae; genus Vandellia; species Vandellia subracemosa. The sequence goes on along the minus strand of JAQPCC010000165.1, from coordinate 149,526 downwards.
TTTTCATTATATTTTTATGTAGCAAGGTCTTTGAATGAATCAATATATCACCATATCTTGTTGAATAATGTTATTTCTTCTATCCACCCCATAAAATAGAAGTTTCGGAATGTGAGAATCTTAAAACTGGATGGATATGAAAGCTATGTGATACAATATGATAAGATTTTCATTAATGAAACCCATAAGCAAAATTAAAGATCTGTCTCTAATTTATGTTAAACAAGAGCTTGACCGTCTCAACTGCTGATCTCAACATAGTCGCGGGGTAATATTTTACAATCTTAAGCGTCTTTAGTAAACTATTGTTGTGCCTTTTTCTTTTATGCCACGTTGGTTGGGAAAAGAAAGACATTGGTATTTTCTTATACCATGTGGTTTATTATTTTGTGTTAATAAGTCACTCTAGAAAAATTCCATTTTGGGGAGAGTATACCAGAATTCCCAACAACTGATACCAGAGAGCTACATGACCTAATTGGCAGCATTGTCCGAAAAAAGATACAAAAAAAAGGTTTGTTCGTGCGATGGAGCTAGTGATGGGTGGAGTTGTGAACGGAGGAGTTTTGGACAGTCTTATCGTTGTTCGGATTTCTGCGACGTTCTTATTCACTAACCCACGGAGATACCCAAAAATAAGATTTTGAATCTGGCGATGGAAAAGATAGAAAAGAGGTTTGTTCGTGCGATGAAGCCAGTGATGGGTGGAGCTCGTGCACTAAGGAATTTTGAACAGTCTTGTTGTTGTTCGGGTTTTTGCAACGTTCTTGTTAAGTAACCCACGAACACGGAAATAGATTTTCGAATCTGGTGAGATTTGATGTGGAGAAGTTCGACGGTGGAATCAATTCTGATTTGTGCAAGTGAAGGAGATTTTGATTCAATCAGGGATAATAAAGCTTTGAAGAGCAAAAATATTCTCTAGCAGCACTGAGGAAACAATTGGTGAGAGAAAATCTGAATTAGTGATGATGATTGGCCGGAACTAAGAAGTGGATAGAATTCCCAATAACTATTAATAATACAAAATTAATGTAATGAGAAACTAAAGTTTCACTCAGCACTCTCCTGGATAAATTTATATCTTAGCACTCTCCATTAAACAATTTAATAGTTTTAACTATACATTGGACAAAAATAACTATGAAACAACTATCACTGTTACTATTGCCTATCCAATTATTAAAAAAAAATTCTAGACGCAAAACTCATCTTTCTCGCTAAAAATGTTTATATCAAACCTTCCTCAAATCTAAATCTCTCTCTCTCTCTCTCTCAAGTAGGTATCCCCATACAATGTCACTGTAGTTTCCACACTCCGATTTGGTTTGGTCCAATTCGAATCCAAACCTCATCGTTGGTTATGCGACGACTACGGCTTCCAGCGGGACAAATTATCCCTGATTCATGAGACTCACCCCAAGATTTCACAAACAACGATAGTCAAGGTCCCTAGAGGATTCGGACCCTGACCTCCCACTTGAAAGGTCAGGGACCGAATCGCTAGATCAAGCCCACGGGGGCTCTCTCTCTCTCTCAAAATAGCAGCATTCAAGATCACAGAACATTTCTAACTCGGAGCTGCGCAATATCATCGACCCAAAAGATTTCATATCACTTAGGGTACTCAATGGATTTGCTACCATGGTTTCATTTATGTAGTATGAAACTTTTTTCTTATTTTTCTATTTCTGCATATGTTGCCGAATTATGGTTTTATTTTTCGTCGATTTGTTTGATTGTAGTGTGGTTGATGTATTAACTACTAGACAATAAGGAATTATCATTTTAATGTGTGGTATCTCATTGAGTAAGACTATCCATAATTTCAATGTAACTGAGAAAATCTATCTTTGATCAACATTGCCTATCAATGATACACCACATACATACATTAACATCCCCTTGGAGTATGCAGATTCCGAATGTCCAACTTTCCAAGTGTGTTAGTAAGGATGGCTGTCAACATTTTATGAGTGGAAACATGACGACGAGCTACAAAAGCCGCACAAAGAAAGTAACAATTAACATAAATATGCTTAGTGCAATCACGAAAAAAAGGATTGGCAGTGAGATGCACTGCAACTTGGCTATCACAGTACAAAGTCCATATGTCAAAGATGGGCGTCACCAAGAATAGCTAAGAGACCCTTCAACCATTTCAACTCGCACGTAGTAGTGGTGGACATTGCTCGATATTCATCTTTAGCAGAAGAGCAAGCGACACCATGTTGCTTCTTCGTATGCCTTGAAATGGGAGACTACCAAAGTTGAATAAATCAACTAGTGAGAGAACGAGTAGTTGGACAACTCCCGCAATCACAGTCACACCATTCAATCAATTTTAAATCACTATGGAGCATAGAAAGATTCATTGACGAGGATTTTCTTTCAAGTATCGAAAAAGGAGAGAGCGGTTATCTACTGTTCTTGCAAAAGATGATGCAAAAACTATGCAAGAGTGAGAACAAAATAAGTGAGCGTTGGTCTAGTCACAACCAAATAGATGAAACAACTAATACGACGATGATTACGCTTAGGAACAGGCAATGCAGTGCCATTAACAAGCACATGATTTTCTTCCATTTAAAATGCAACATGCTTACTCCGTAACAAACCAACCTCAAAAAGAATTTTCAGAATATATTTTTCTTTGGCAAAAAAGTAAGTCAGCGGAATTCTGAGCAATTTCGATCCCCAAAATATTTAAAACACACGTCTTTCATCTGGAAACAACTACTCAGAAAACTCCTAAGTGTCTGAAGAGAAGCACTTTCATTTCCAGATATTATCAAGACCTCAACGTATTCCAAGACATTCAATGGACATGATCTCGCTGAAAAATAAATAATGAATAATTAGTTAGGCGGTAAAGAAGTAATATCACATGTGTGATTATTTTCTGAAACAGTTATTTCAGTCTGCATAGCAACACAACAATGTTCATCTTTCATCATTCAGCAAAAGTCTAGAGTTTTACAACTGTATCTAAGACTGTAAGAAAACGTCGATGTGCCAAAGAAATGAATCAAAATTAACATAGTACGCTATATGACAGGGCGTACCTGAGGACAATGACAAAGGAGAAGAGTTTGTAGATTGATCAGAGAGGACAGATAGTGTGATGCACATAATCACGATTCTTTAAGAATTTTCTTACTACGGTGACCACGCTCAACAACTTATGCAAATGAGTAGCATTAGAATTCCCCATGTCGGTTGTAGAGTTAGGATCAAGAACATCGTAAGAATCAACACTCAGTGCGTGAACTATTGGAGCAATAATATCAAAAGCAAGACTAATGTCATTATTCTTATCAAGGATCGCATCAGCTAATCCAACAAGCACAATGGACGTATGCTAGAGTACACGGAAATACCGATTCACAAAACTACACATTACACAACAAAAAAAGTTTCTAATTCCAAATTATAAAAGTACCACTCCTTTCGCTCAAACGGATATCCCACAACCACATACTTTATGTACGATAAATAGATTTATCACATTGGCGATTCTAATTCTGAGTATAACACAAACAACCAAAAGCACATTAATGACTAAAAAAGGTTGTTTGTTATACAACATTTCAAAATATGTTTTACTGCTCAAAACAACAATGGAGGTCCTATAAGTTAAATGTCCCGCAATCAACACAAAATGCCCCAAAAATTTAATATGTAAAGAACTTGAAAGAGAAAAGCACGAGCAACATTCAAAATATGTTGATGTTTCAATACGACCAATCTATTGTGGGGTACCAACACTCGAGATTTCATGAAGAATCTCATTCTCAATGAAATTACTGTCTATGCTCACGAATTCTATGTCATTATAACTACGTACCACTTTAACTTACTTGTCAATTGTTGATTTACCATAGCGAAGAAAGAATATAAAGTGCAGGAAATTCGGGTTTGATCGCTAGCGTGCGTGCTATGTAAAATACGTAGATGCAAGTGCGACAAACAATAATGAAAACGAATAACGATGACTAACACCAACGCGCGATGAGAAGTACACGTATCGTTTATAGTGCATTTCAAGCGAGTATCTGAGTATCGATCACAAGGAATATATTTGAGTACCAGTAATAATCTATTGATCTGATATCTAGCCTAACAATTGAGAGATTTGGTTCGCTCTATGTTACTACTACTAAAGTCAAGCTAACATGAAGAATGAATAAAAGGTACAACTAAAGAGAGTATGGAATGATTCAGATTAAGAGATGTGCTCGGAATTTTGAATCCCGCTAGTTATCATTGATTATGCCGTAGATTATCGTGCCTACATGAAATTGCTAACTAAGTCGCAGTAATCCCTACTCACTCTTAAGTTTGTTGTCGCCCTAAACTTTTGTGAGAATCTTAATCATCACATACGAGTTATGATAATAGACGTAAGCCTATTGCGATGATCCGATTATTAGATGTCTCTCTTTAATCGAATTCCTACGTTTATGAGTGGTCTAATTGTTATTTAGTTGTCGCCCTCAAACAATACATCAAGTAAATCAAATCAACACATAGACATATCAAAGTGAAAATAAGAACTCACCAACACAACTTAAGATCAATTCACATGTTCACGAGTAATCCATGACAAAATATCGAATCTACCCAGCATTCATCTCATTCCAAACACAAACAAATTTAGTTGCTCATGCGGGAGGAAACAATGACTAAATTAAGGAACACAAATGAAGAAAACATAATTTCTTCCCTACACGTTGATTCCCTATTGATCTCATCGATTCCCTGCGTTCTATGTTAAACTCTTCAATAAAGCATCGTTGAACTCATTCTCTTTCGCATAGAAATTAATTAGAGATGATTTCTAGGGTTCGTAGTCATCACTTTCGTCTTTTAGGTCGGTTCTCTCGAAAGGTATGATCAGATCAGCCATTTTGGGCGAAAAATCACGCTATTTATACTAAGTCGATTGTCTCTTCGTCATAGGTATATATTTCTACGATCGCAGACATGTATGTCCCCCGGTCGTAGACAACGCACGTCCTCAATTCAAAATACTGTCATAACAAAGATGGTGAGCATTTGGTACCACTCACTCACGGCTAGTTAAATCGTTTGCACTTATTTATCTCGTTTTTTTTTTACCTTTCGAATTAAAACCCATATCTCTAGCTACAGAAGGAAGCCATCTCTCCCCTCTAATCTTCTTCAGTCCAGCTATTCTATCTTCTTCTCTTCTTGCTGCTTCTCTTGAAGCTAATTCTCTTGCTTCGAGCCTTTTCATTGATCTTTCACAAGCAGCCTTTGCTGAAGCCAGCAAGTCAAATCCATCAACAGCAACTGATTTAATTTGCTTCTTAAACTGCGAAAGGGTGACAAAATTAAAAACAGAGGAAAAAAAAAAAAAAAAAAAAAAGAGGAAAATGATTATCAAGGCTATTTTTTATCATCAACCTTTTTGGATTTTTCATCTAGCTCCTCTCCACGGCCGAGTTTTGGCTTCTTCTTGGGTCCATGAATCTCCTCTGGGAAACAATAATTCTTGATGATTAAGCAGCAGACGCTCTACTGAAAACCATGGCGATTTGATTATATGAGATGAGATCTAACCTCTGAGATTAAACAATATTCCACGTGGAGCATATTGGAAGAGTCGGACTCCTTCATCAACGTTGGCAGAGGCATTCTCAGGTGAAAGGGTCCATGTGAATGATTCAAACCTCTTCTCGAGAATTTCGTCGAGCAGCTTATGAGCCTGTAATAACCAGGGATAAACAGAGAGTAGATCATTTCAAGAGACTCCATAGCAGTCTCAAAGAACCAAACTTAAATTATGTCACGATTCTGGTGAAGGAGAGTTCTCCGGCGAATTGACTGACATACAATGCATAAATTCTGATTAAAATAATACCTTAATCTGGTAATGTTTAGGGATCCGAGGTTTGTGCCTTGCACCTTCATCGTCATCATGAGTTCTTGCTGAGCCATTGTTAAAGGTTACGGCACTGGAGGTAATGGAATCTATGGCCGCCTTCCACGTGGCGTCGCCGTCATCTTCGCCGCTGCTTATGTTTCCGTCCATTATTGAAGAGCACAGCCAATATTTGCGTTTAGGTTTTGAAATGTTTTGACTAAAATAACAGTTTTGTCCCAGGGTTTTTAAGAACTTGTGCGGTATGTAAGTTTATACCCCTCGCATTCTTAATGGAAGTTGTTTTACATTTATTTTTTATTTTTTCCACTATTACCTATCATAAATAAAAGAACAAAATATTAAGTAGGGTCAAACAATTAATAAGGGCATACGAGACATTTCACTTTATTTCTTAATAATTGTGTAATTTACTTAAATGTCATTTATTAAAAATCAGGGGAGTATTAAGGATTGTTTAAATTAGTAAGGTTTATTTAAAATTAATTAATAAATATAAAATAAAGTGCGCGTTTGATTAATGGGTTTACCGTAACTAATCTGATAGGTTTGTTTATCTAAACCCGTATATATGAATTTAGAGTTGTTATATATAAACCTATATTTTATAGAAATCCGCGAACCAAATACATCAATGTGTTAAACCATTTAAAATACTTAAACCTTCCAACCAAACAAGAAGTAAATAATAATAATAATAATAATAATAATAATAATAATAATAAAGAAAAAAGAAATACAACGAATGAATTTGCAAACGAAATGACATTTTCATTTCATCGTTCGATTACGTCGTGCAACTCGAATATGCTACGGGCCCCAAATTAGAGGAATCATTAAGTAAATAATCTCTGAACAACCTGATTTAAAAGAAAATAGCGCTTTTAAGTGTGAAAGATTCTTGTACTATTACTAACTAAGGACTATATAACGGACTAAGTGGTTATGTTAAACACGAAGAATTTAATACTAGGTGGGCAGCGTGTAGAACAATTGTTGTGTAGTCAGTCATCCAACTAGTATGTCACGGACTCCAATTTTTTTAATACGGATTCTCTGCTATTTAAGAGGTTCTCAGCATTCTACAACTCAATATTTAGAAGCTGAGAACCTGATTGTAAAATGACAAAATACCCTTAAAATTAAGATCATTGACTAAAAAAATCGGTCAACCAGACTATTTTCAAAAAAAAATTAGTCGACTTTTTTAAAAAAAAAAACATGAAAAAAAAGCCTAATGGACATGTCTTTTTAGTCAATGGCCTTAATTTAAGAGTATTTTTCTTAGAGTGTTTTTGTTATTTTATAGTCGGATTAGAAACTCATTTTCAAGTTAGAACCCACAATAGGATTTCTGATTTATACGAGTTCTCAAGTCTCAATTACAGAGTTGAGAACCTAGTGTACAGTTGAGAACTTACATTCAATTCTCTTCTATATGTGGCTTTTCAGCTATATATTGGATTCCGAGCACCATAATTTGAGCAAAGAACCAATTATGCAACTCGGAACCCTTTAAAAAAAATTACTCTAATAATGATTTGAACACATGACATATTACAGGACGACTGACTACGCAACAATTGCTCTACATCACACCCACCCACCAGCATTTAAAATAACCACATAGCATGTTATTACCCTATTAGTAATAGTCTAATAGATTTTATACACTTAATGGCTATTTTTTTTTAAACCATCATGTTCAAAAGTTATTTCCCTAAATATTATCAAAATTTCTCCATCCTTAGTCATACCCTTGTTCAACCTTCATATTTTCACTAAAATTATAATAATTATATTAAGTTTTATCTCTTAAAATTAATTTCAATATAAAAGAAAAAAAAATTTGTTTCATTTTTAACCGTAAAGTCTATTTTACTAGTATTGAAGATGAATGAATTCTTTCAAAATATTAATTTTTAAGTTGTGTGAACATATTTTTAAATTAATAAACTTGACATTGTATGAGAAAATAGATAACGTATTGACAAGACGAATATATAAATTACATAAGTATGCCAACGGCGAATGTCTAATAAGTCGAAACTCAATTGATCTACTAACTATGGTTTCATTTCAAATCAAGTTTAAATAATTCTTTTATCAATCTATACTCATCTTGCCTTATAAGTCTTTAAATCATAAATTATGAAAAACATAAAAATTTCAGTTATTTTAATATAAGCGTCGAATTCAATGTTGGCGAGAAATAAATCTCCATATACAATAGCACAATACGCAAAACATCCCTTTTGTGATTATACAACAATAAAAGGATAAATCTAAGTAAAGCATAATGCATGCAAGACTACTATCGTGCCTCAAGTTCGACGATTAGTCACGTACTATTGCAATATGAAAATTCTTATTCGACATAAAAACTTCTAATTATGAATTTTCATTAGTTCAATGAACTTGTTCCCTAACAAGGATATGCATATATGCATTTGTGTCCGCACACTAATATTGATGGAACATAGCATTCTCGTGTAACAAGCATGTTTTATATGCACAAGTCTTTCAGGATTATTCAATGTACTATCTTGAAATACCAATCGACTCAGAACTTATTTAAGATCTTATCTTTAAAGACATATTCCATGATTACCATCAAATGCACAACCTCATCCTATCTTATAATGATCTAAGGATTTTACCATGTACACAAATAAATTAATCAATGCATAAACATATGATAAAAACAATGCCTCTTATATCATATGGGAAATCGACACATATTCTCGTTCTCCTTTGAGGTTCCATTTTAGTGCATTGTGTTAAAACAAAATATATACATCTAAAACTTTTCAGAGGAAAATATCTGGCTCCTGACCATAAATCATTTGTAACGGGGAGATATCATGATAACTTGATGGCCTGATACGAACTAGTATTGTTTCATGTAATATAGTATGTCCCCAACATGATGAAGGAAGTTTCGACTTTATCAATAATAATCTTGCAATTAATTGTTGTCATTTAATCAACGATCCTGCAAGGCCGTTTTACGTATGAATATCTGTCACAAGATGCTCAACATTAATTTTTTTATTGGATAATCTAGAAAATGTGCTCTTAGTTGAATCAACTGAGCAAAAAATCTCGGCAACACTACGTTTCTCATTGATAACAAACATACATGAAATCACCGCGTTCATGCATCAATCACTACCATGAAATATCTAAATGATCTACATGATGAATGTATCGGTCCACAAGTATCACCATATATACTCTCCAATGGTGATGACTTAATAATTAACTTCACTTAGAGCAAGCAACATATGATAAATTATTAGACTGAATAATCCTCCGGTTCCAAATTAAATGCCCACGGAATTTTCATAACTTTTTGCATCATAATTCAACCGATATGGACCAACCGATCATTCTAAACAATAAATATATTGTCATTACTAAATTACTTATTTACGATAATATATGATTCAATTGTTATAAGATATTTGTATTATAGTTCAGAGTCAAAAGAAATCATATTTTCAAAGTTCGTTCACCATTCGAACTCACCTTTGTGATTTGCAAATGTTCAATATTTTTCTTGTTTCTGCAGTCTCAACATGATATACACTATGCAAATTTCTTTAAAGCCTAGTAAATATAACATTCATTTGCAAACACATAATAATCATCAATAAATATTACTGAAAATAAAATTATGCATATCTTCAAACAATACATAACAAAGCATAATAATAATAAAACATATAATAATACATGAAAAGTTATATGTAAGCAATAGATGTTCATAATTTAAACAAAAAAAAAAGTAGTAAGAGATTCTATTTTAATATTTTAAGGACATCTTATACTTTATATGAGAACAAATTTAAATTTTTTTGTTGAATAATTATTATTTAAGCTCATTTCTTCGATTATATAATCAGAATTGGTTAATTGTTGAATATAAGACTAAGTATTCAACTAATAATCATAATTTCTATATTGGAAAAAAAATATTTAATGGATCATATGGATTATCTAGTAAATAAATTATTAGTAAATTCAAGCTCATGGATTCCTAAATATATAAATTTAACGATTAAAAAATATAGGGATTGTTGAGAGTATTTGGAGGGGGTGAATAAACAATTCAGCCTATGTACTCTTTTAGGCGGTTTTAATTGGCAGTCTATTCAATTTGAATTCACTGTCGGTGATAAATCTAACAGGGAGGTTCAAGATGCGGAAGTTAACCACTCAAATGTGAACCAACATGTGTGTGTGTGTGTGTTGTGTGAGTGTGAAGACCAACATTTGTTTGTGGAATTTCGAAGGCTAATTCCGTTTACATCTCTCTTTTTTTCACATTCGAAAGGATTCCGATAGAAGATTTTGAAGCATTCTTGTACTATCCACCTAGCAAGACCCTAAACTCCTAGTAACTTTCAAAGCAGACTTAGTTGGTCTTGCGTTCTACAGAGTTCTAATCTCTTAGTTTCTCGGACTCTCTGTAAAAATACTTGGTTTGGAAGTTGTAAGCAGGATTGTCTAGTGTTCGAAAGTCAATCCCTCAATGTTGATCTTCGGGTATTTATAGGATGAATGTTTGAACTAGTAGCTTGAGTACGGACAAAATATCTTTAATCTTCATCTTCAAAATTGGCTTCTGAGCGCACATTAAACGTGGTTTCCCGAAATAACTATGGTCACCTTGTAGCGTCTGATCTAGGTTTTTTTTTTGTTGAAATGGGGCTAAACTCCAAGCATAATGGCTCTTTAATCTGCACCCTTAACTCTGATTATTTTCAGACTCTTAATGCAGGTTGTCTATTTTAATTCAAACCTTGATCGTTGAGTTGAGTCTTTGAATCCAATCTTCTTGACCGAATTCGATGATATGTTCTGTTGTCCTTGCAGACCTATTTGATGTTAGTTTGTATCTGGATCAATTCAGTTTTAGCACATACTCAATCCAGTTTTGGCTTCAGTCACTAATTTCATATTGAAATGATCAGTCTTTAGTCTTGATCTTATGTCTTGGTTTCAATTTTTGATGAGCTTCATTTACCGGTTTATATCTGTGTTACGGTATCACTCTTAGGTTTTGAGTCCAGTCCAAGTATCGGTCCATTATATTCAGTCTTCGGTGTTTGGTCAGGTACTGATCTTAGTCTTGTTCAGTTTTAATTTTTAAGTTTTGTATATTCAATCTCCAAAACTGATATTAATCTCACATGAAGATAAATATTCCCAATAATCTCTACATATAAAAATCAGACAAATATTGTGAGAATTGAACTCCTAAACATCTCATGTGCCAGCATGTACTAATGCTCATTACCACTAAGCCAAACTTAAAATTATACAAGAATTTTGAGATTATTTCTCTCATATCTTCTCTTATCACCAATTCAGACGAAACCTTCATTTTAAATGAGATCAGATCATGTTCGATCAGTGTGTTATCATATGCTTGTTTGACCGCCATCCGATTTGATATGTCCACTGTTAGGTTTTGAATCATGTGCCACACGTGAGGGGACGCGTTGAGATTATTTGTAATTAGCCCTTTATTTTGCAAATAAATAATTTATTGGATGTTGTATTATATATATATGTATCTTTCTATTTTATTATTGGTGATGATCTTATAGTAACGGCTGCTTTGGTGTGTCAATATAATTTGAATAATTACTATATTACCCTTATTTTAATTATTTATTTTAATTTAAAAAATTATCCCTTAAATTTATAATGTACTATAATTATATCCTTACAAATTAATTTAATATTTTTACATACCAAAAATAATGTATAATTAAATTTTAAATTATAATTTCATCTATTAAATATTTTAAATTACAATTATATTATATATATTTATATATTATAGCACACGCATCGAGTGTGCGTAAAATACTAGTATATATAATGTGCGAAAGCAAGGAGTCATTTCAGATCTAATGCTACGCACACACACGAGGCCGACACGAATTTGTTATATCATTTAGGCTATCTACGAAGAACCTATCGTAATAAATAATTTCGATTTTTAAAGATGCGACCTACTTCTACCCTTTTTAAATAAACATAATAAACTAGAGATTTTCCTCTGAATAGTATTGAAAAAACACATTATTGATAAATATATAGTAATGATGGACTATAAAATAGTTTATTTTAATCATTATCGACTATAAAATGATTTTCTCTCATCTCGTCCTAAATTCATGAAGACAAGTCATAACTATCTTAGGAAACCGACCCAATTTCGTTAAATGTCTCACGTCAAAGGTTGTCAATGTGCGGGAAATGTAGTAAATCTTGATTGTTTGTCGACCAAATTAATGTCTATAAAAAGTAAGAAATTACAAGATAATAATGTCAATTATAATATTCATTTCTACCCGATTAATGTACCCGTTCCTTTTCACATGGGAGCAATAGAGAATATCTATGTATTCACAGCGGATTCATAACAAATGGATAAATTCGTTGGAATAATCAATAATTCCCTTCCAATTAGTTTATGAAAAAAAAATAAAAAAATAGCCAACCTCACATTGAATTGGCATAATTAATAATACCCTTGCACTTAGTTTAGAAAAAGAAAATAGCCAACCTCCAATTGAATTATTGCCCAATGCCCATCCATCGTGGACCCCACTTACATGTGAAAGGAGAGATAAGATCAAAATCTCCTATAAAATGCCAAAACCAAGTAGACACAATACCGAAAATCCAATATCAACCAATAAGAAAAAAAATTAAGGAAAAAAAAACAATGGCGCGAGCGCAAATCTCAACACTCGCGCAAATCTCAACACTCTCTCTACTGCTCTCCATCTCACTCCTAAACCTCCTCATTGCCGCTCAATCCTCCGCCGGAGCCGCCGTGGATCCGACGGCAAACTTCATCCGAGCCTCGTGCCGAGCCACCACCTACCCGGCCGTCTGCTTGCAGTCCCTCTCGAGCTACGCCTCCAACATCAACAAAAACCCCGAAAAGCTCATCACAACCGCCCTTACCCTAACCGTCGACAAGGCCCAGTCGACCAAGACCTTCGTGGCGAGCCTGAACAAATTTCGTGGGCTAAAGCCCAGGGAGAGCTTGGCCCTGAAGGACTGCTTGGAGGAGATAGGCGACGCCGTTGACCGGCTGAGCCGGTCGGTCAGCGAGCTGAAGAAGATGGGGTCTAGCCGTGGACCGGAGTACACGTGGCACATGAGCAACCTTCAGACATGGGTCAGCGCGGCGCTGACCGACGACACCACGTGCATGGACGGGTTTGCGGGCCGGGCTATGAACGGGAGGATCAAGAGTTCGATCCAGGCGAAGATGACCGGATTGGCCCAAGTGACTAGCAATGCTTTGGCTCTCTGTAATAAGTTCGCTCGCAAGTACTAATTATTACTAATATAGTATGTATAATAATATCAAATTTTTTGCTCTATTGTATTATATGGATTTATGTGTGCGTGTAAGTTTCACAATATATATATATATATATATATATATTAGGTTTATATAATTATGTGCCACTTGCTAATCAAGAGTTTGTAATATAAATATGGATTAGATAGTTGATCAAATTTTCTAATGGTTCGTTTGGATACCCGAATTTCGATTTGAAATCTGAGTTTCCTCCAAATCACTCGTTTGAGAATTGAACGGACTTCGATTTTGATTTCATCTAAATTCGAGGATAATTTAAACGTTTGTTTTTTCTTGAATTTGACATTCAATGACAAATGATCCAATTTCGAAATTCAAAATCTAGCCCGTAATAAGTTCGACGGCGACGGCTGCATCGCCGGCATTCAGCGTCGTCGTCGGCGCCTGACGAAATCTGGATTTTGAATTCATAATGTTTGCCAAAAAATGAATTTTGATTTGAAATTCATAATTTAAAATTATATGATTTCGTTCAAATATATGAATGCAAACGCAATCTAAGGAAGTGCGATTTCGTTCAAATATAAGAATTGAAACACCACCTAAGGAATTTCTTGTCTTTTTTGTTTAGAAGTTTCAATCAAAGGATATCATCGTTAAAGCAAATATAATTATATAACGTTATTAACTAACCTTTGCAAGTTTCTCAAAACAAAGTGAAATTACAATTGATCTTGTCTACTTACTACAACCTTCAATTGGTAAAGTTGCATAAACAGAAACGTAAACAATTAACATGGGATTATAACTAACATTGGCATACATTAAACAAAACTAATTGCAGACAAGCATGCATTAGTTAGGCGAGACAACATTTGATATATTTCCTTCCGTTATAAAACATTGAAGCACAATATGGTTCAATCATTGGTTTATTTTCCTCTTCCTTTTTTTTTTTTTTAACAGATTGATTTCCTTTTTTTATTATTATTTTCTTTTGTTTTCAGCTTCATTTAATTTATATAGATTTTCTTTTATTTTCGTTTTGTTTTCAGCTTCATTTAATCTATATAGATTTTCTTTCCCTCGAGGGAGTGTATCACATGTGATGTTAGACAAAAAGGTTGGTGTTGGTCCCAAACATTGTAATTGCAGGCAAAGTTTGATACCAACTCTAATTGCATTAATTTTCTTAGTATTAATTTTTTTTTTTTTTTTTTTGTTAAACAACTTTCGTATACTACTTGATGAAGTGGACAGCATTACATTTTATTATTATTTTATAAAAACGTGAAAGATTAATAAAAACTTAGATGATCGGCTCAACTGAAGCTCAGCTTGAGTTTCGTCGCGTCTGTTCGAAAGCTTACGAGGTGGTCATGATCTGATTATTAGTTTTTTTTTCTGTCTAAATTTAAATTTGAGTTTCAAATTTGACCCCGCACTCGGTTTGTCGAGTAATAAACGAGTTTGTACGAGCCAGCTAATTATTTGACATTGAGCTCGAGCTCTAAAATAGGTAAAACAAACTCGACCTCGAGTCTAGAAAATGACAGTATTCGAACTGTCTCGTTTACACAACTAATAGGAATTAAAAGATATCACGGGATTAAACATGTTTACAAAACATCGCACGGCATCTATTTTATACCAATTAAATGGAATCTCGAGATTGAACAGATTTACCAAACATGGTAGAATGGGTTTTCTTTCTTCGACGTTTATACATCATTTTATCTAGGCTACGTTTAATTGGGTGGATAAGGCAAAATAGGGTTTAACTATACAACTTTATATTGTTCGGTTTTCAATGTCTGTAAAGCCCGACATAATATGAAGGCCCGCTACGATTATCTACTTTGTTCGGTTATTATCGTTATATAAGGGTCGAAGATAAAAATTATGTGTTATTTATATGAGGCCCATGATAAATTATCTCAGCTCATACACCTAGTTTATTTGTATCGGGCGAGTCTAAAATGCGGGCTTTGGAGTTAATAGCGGGCTGGAATTTAAATAATCAAACATGAAATAAGACCATATAATAATATTATATGGGCTTATCTAGGCTTATAAGAGAAATCAAACACAACCGATATATAATCGAAAGGAGTTGGGTGAGATAATTAATCTGACTCATACTAATAAATAACATGTAAATGACTATAACATTCAGCGTCCCATTTCGTGATATTGACACGTGTTATGACTCATAAATTTGCTTTTTATTTTTTAATTCCTTTCTAGCTTTTAATAAATATTTCACTCAATCATAAAATCATCGTTATTTCATCTGATTTATATGATAAAAATAAGTAAACATATCTAATTTATTATTTGTTTCATGACGATTAAATTGATATCCATATATTATATTTTTCGATATTCATAAGAATTATTTTTTTAAAATTGAGAAATAATTTTTTATTAAGATCGGGTTGGAATTACAAATTAATAAGGATGACTTAAGATATTATTATTTTTATCTTGGTAGGTAAAAAAGATAGTAACCTAGTCCTATACAATGCTTAAATGGAAATATGAATGGTATGTCTCATGATATATTATCTCAAGATAAGAACCATGTCGTCTTGTCTCATAAACTAAACGCAAGCAACGTTTAGTTAATCGGATAACTACAGATAAAAGGCAGTAGGCACTCTATAATAAATTTGTGAATCCTAGATAAATTAACTGATGGGATCGATCAAGATTATTTATCCAGCTCAAGATAATTCATCTGCAATGACTAAAATACCCTTCAAATGTCAGCCTTCACCGCACAGAATCTTATGGCATGTGTTAAATTCAGACCACTAGTTTTTTAATCCTTTCCAATTTTTTAATTACATATCCCACCAAATCATTAAATTATTGTTATGACATGCGATTTATTTGATAAAAATAAATAAACATATCTAATATTATTAATTGTTTCATGGTGATCAAATTGATACTCATATCTTATATTTTGAGATATTCATAAGAATAATTTTTTTTTTGTAAAATGCGTATCGATGAAATGAAGGGGAATATGAGAAATCTATAGATGTCATTTTTGTAATTTTACAAATAATACAAGAGATAAGATTTTTGTTTTGTTCAAAGCTAAACAAGATAATAATATAATACATTGTTGTCAAAACTGCAAAGTGAATGCATATCCTGGACAAATGAGAAGATCGTAATCTTAAGATTAAATTGTCTAGATTTTCTTATCCGGGCAACCAAACACGCAATTTATTTTATGCCCGTTAATTAGTTTTATATAAAACTTAATAATTCAAACCCTTCTAAATATAAACCTACCAAACAAATACATAAAATAAAAGTATGGGTAAAAGACTGAAGCTCGAAGTACAACCCTAATGATGAAAATACAAGCATAGCGCAACGTGGTTAAAACCCTTGATCAAACTTACTTAAACATGTCATTTACCAGTAATCAACGATATAGTTTCGAGGGCCTCTAACTTCTAATATAAGTATGGCTTAGACATAATGGAGGGGAGGGAGAGGACGTAAGTTCAAAGCTTGAAATCGATGGACGATCAAGAAAATCACAACATGATCACACACTCAGTTTATATTACGAATTTGGCCAAAAGAATTTGATTTTTTATAGATTCTTTTTTTTTTTAATTGTGGGCTATTTTGTACTCAAGGCAAAATAACTCAAGAGTAAAAACATCCGAGCTGCAAGGATAAACTTACTTTTGAGAAGTCAGTTGATAGCACTAACCGTGTTAGAGAAGATAACTCGCATGTCTCCAACATTGATTAAAAATGAAGAGTTTGACTAGCATATAAGTTGATGAGTTACTCCAACTATCACCAATTGGTTTTAGGATAGAATCCCAAAGCTTATGTGATCAACTCTCCTCCTATATAATGGAACCGTCGCCTATAATACGCACGGTGACTTTTTTGTAATATTTTTTAAATTTTGTTAACAGTAGGCGATGGTTGTTATACGTAACCGTCGCCTATAGTATTATTATAACTATAGGCGACGGTTGTTTATATTCATTTTATTTTTATTATTTGAATATTTTTAAATAAAATGTGACGGTTGTGTTGTGGTCGCACATGCCTTTTTTAACCTAGCCCCAAACTTGATAAACTCAGATCAGCCGTCACTCATCACCCACGTCGCCCTCTCTTTCTCTCCTCCTTCATCACCTACATCTCCGTCTCATCACTTATTACAGCAAAAAATGTGACGGTTGTGTTGTGGTCGCAATGCCTTTTTAACCTAGCCCCAAACTTGATAAAACTCAGATCAGCCGTCACTCATCACCCACGTCGCCCTCTCTTTCTCTCCTCCTTCAACCTACATCTCCGTCTCATCACTTATTACAGCAAAAAAACCTAGCCTCACACAAATCTCGTTTCTCTCGTAATAGGAGGCGAAACCACAGGATGGCGCTACCTGCAACCCTCTCCGCCGCCGAATCAGCCACCGTCCTCCTCCTCAAGCCAGGTGGCCTCCTCCCTTCTAGAAGACGGTGTCTTCAACCATCAACGCTCCAGTCTGTCGTACACGTGCGAGATGGGTTGGACGGGAAGCCCAGAACATAAGATGAAGATGCCCAGCCCAAGCCATGAACGCCCTTCACCTGTTTGAAAAAATGCCTCAATGAAGAAATCTGGCTTGTGAGGGGCTGCGGATGGTCTGGGTCTTGCGGGTGTTGGGTCTGTCTGGCCCATACTTCTTGGGCTGGTGATCCGATTTTGTTGAAACTTTGGAGGGAGACTCATATCAATCGTGCTCGGATTGTTCGGTTCCTCATTTTTGTGATAACCCGCTTTGACATCTTCGTGTATTCCGAGCTTGTAGCTCGAGGTTATTGTGTTCCGAGTTTGTAACTCGACGTTGTTCGGTGTGCTCATCTTGTCGGTGTTGTTTGGGGTGTTTTGTTATTGTGTTCCGAGTTTGTAACTCGACGTTGTTCGGTGTGCTCATCTTGTCGGTGTTGTTTGGGGTGTGTTGTTGGATTGTTGATTACCTCGAGACGTTCTCAGGAGGTGTTGTCCGTTGTATCCGTCGAACTCGGTTTATAGTGGATTGTATCCTTGGATCGGGAGATCGATCTCGTGGTTTTTCCCATTTTGAGTTTTCCACGTTAAAAGTCGCCGGTGTTATTTCCGTTTCCGCTGTTTTGATTGCCGTTTAATCATCATTATTATTGCTCGTTATTTTCGAACACCCAACAAAGTGGTATAAGAGCGAGGTTGTGCCGTGTTGTGTTCGAAGTCATGGAGAGCAACTCCAGTCGAATGGTTATGTTGAACGGATCGAACTATCATATTTGGAAAGGCAAGATAGATGATCTTTTATATGTGAAAGATTATCACTCGCCTGTGTTTGATTCGGCGAAACCAAATGATAAAAGCGACAAGGAGTGGGAATTGATTCATCGTCAGGTGTGTGGCTTTATACGACAATGGGTCGACGATAATGTTCTCAACCACATAAGTGACGAGAAACACGCAAGGACCCTATGGAGCAAGCTTGAGCAGTTATACGCTCGAAAGGCCGGGAACAACAAGCTTTTTCTAATAAAGCAGATGATGGGTTTGAAGTATCAAGAAGGGAGCAACATGTCTGATAACTTGAACACATTCCAAGGAATCATCAATCAGCTAGCTGGAATCGAAATCAAGTTTGATGATGAAGTGAAGGGTTTGTGGCTTCTTGGTACATTGCCAGACTCGTGGGAGACATTCAGGTTGTCACTGTCTAATTCGGCTCCAAATGGAATTTGTTCGATTGAATTGGTCAAAAGCAGCGTACTCAACGAAGAGATGAGAAGAAAGTCACATGGTTCTTCTTCACAGTCCGATGTCCTAGTCACGGAGAACAGGGGGAGGAGCAAGAGTCGAGGCCCGGGTGATAAAAGCATAAGCAAGAGCAAATCCGAGAAGTATGCCAACGTCGAGTGTCATTATTGTGGTAAGGGGCATATTAAAAGAGTTTGTCGAAAGTTTCCAAGAGAGAACAAGAGTGCAAAGAGTCACGATCATCAGACGACGGATGCTGATAAGGTTGATAAGGTAACCGCAGTCACGACAGATTTTTTTATTGTGTGCGATGACGATACTATTAATCGAACTAGTCATGAGACCAGTTGGGTGATCGATAGCGATGCTACGATACATGCTACACCTCGACGGGATTTCTTTAGCTCATATACCTCTGGTGATTTTGGAAGAGTTATTATGGAAGACGATGGCATTGCTACAGCCATCGGTATTGGCGACGTGCGCTTGCAGACTGAGAACGGCAATACATTGCTTCTGAAGGCCGTGAAGCATGTCCCGAAACTTCGCATGAGTTTGATGTCCACCGGAAAGCTCGACGAGGCAGGTTTTCATAGTCACTTTGGAGATGAAAATGGAAACTCACTAAAGGCTCGTTAAACGTAGTGAAAGGAGAAAAGACTTCATCTCAGTTATATGTGACACAAGCAAAGATTGCAGATTCTTCTATTAATGCAATCGAGGATAGTGGCGTGACGGAGCTTTGGCATAACAGGCTCAGTCACATGAGCGAAAAGGGTTTGATGATACTAGCCAAGAAGAATCTTCTACCCAGCTTGAAGAATCATTCCTTAAGAAGATGTGATCATTGCTTGGCTGGAAAGCAGACTAGAGTCGCGTTCAAGAACATTTCTCAGTCACCAAAATCAGGTACACTTGATCTTATCCATTCTGATGTGCGTGGTCCTATGAAGACAAGAACACTTGGTGGTGCTGTGTATTTTGTCACTTTTATAGATGATCATTAGAGGAAGCTCTGGGCTTATACGTTGAAGTCCAAAGACCAGGTGTTAGATGTTTTCAAGCAGTTTCACGCTTTGGTAGGGAGGCAGACCAACAAAAAGCTCAAGTGTATCCAGACGGACAACGGAGGCGAATATTGTGGTCCTTTTGATGGATATTGCAAGAGATATGGCATTCTACATCAAAAGACAACTCCGAAGACGCCTCGGTTAAATGGTGTAGCCGAAAGGTTAAACAGAACGTTGATTGAGAGAGGCCTCGGTTAAATGGTGTAGCCGAAAGGTTAAACAGAACGTTGATTGAGAGAGTAGATACTTGCTTTCGCAGTCACAGTTGCCGAATTCTTTCTGGGGTGAAGCTTTAAATACCGTTGTTCATGTTTTAAATCTCACACCTGCTGTTCCTTTGAGATTTGAGGTACCAGACAAGATTTGGTCGGGAAAAGAAGTCTCGTATGCTCACCTGCGCGTATTTGGGTGCAAGACCTTTGTTCACATCCCGAAAGACGAGCGATCAAAGCTTGATGTGAAGACAAGACCGTGTGTATTCATTGGCTATGGTTAAGATGAGTTCGGATACAGGTTTTATGACCCCGTGCAGAAGAAGCTTATTAGAAGCCGAGATGCTGTGTTTATTGAAGATCAGTACATACAAGACATCCACAAAGAGAAGTCGACTGTGAAGTCCAGCGGTGATCTCACAGACTTAGATCCACCGCCTGCACGTGTAGCATATCCTGATCACGGGGGAGATGTTCCAGACTCTAGTGATGTCGGCAACGATGAAACTCCTGCAACTGATGATGTTGAACCAACATAACCTGTTGATGAAGCTGTTCAAGAACCTTCAGTTGAACCTCAGTTGAGAAGATCTGCTAGGGAGCATCGTTCATCCACGAGTTACCCGTCAGATGAGTACGTGATGCTAACAGATGCGGGAGAGCCTGAGAATTACCAAGATGCCATTTCTCTTGACGAGAAGAACGGGTGAATGGAAGCCATGTTCGAGGAGATGCGATCTCTTCATGATAACAACACTTACGACTTGGTAAAGTTACCTCAAGAAAAGATGGCTCTCAAGAATCGATGGGTTTACCGATTGAAGTTCGACGAAAATAACTCTCGACCAAGGTACAAAGCTCGGCAGGTCGTGAAAGGCTTCGGTCAGAAACGAGGCATTGACTTTGAAGATATATTCTCTCTAGTGGTGAAGGTGTCATCGATCCGAGTTGCTCTTGGTTTAGCGGCGCGCTTGAACTTGGAGATTGAGCAACCTGATGTGAAAACTACATTTCTTCACGGTGATTTGGAAGAAGAAATTTACATGGAGCAGCTCGAGGGATTCAAAGTCAAAGGAAAGGAGCATCTTGTTTGCAAGTTGAACAAGAGTTTGTACGGCCTGAAACAAGCTCCACGACAATGGTACAAGTTCGACTCCTTTATGACGAGTCACGGTTATAACAGAACTTCATCGGATCACTGCGTATTTGTTAAGAATACTCCGATGAAGATTATATTATTCTTCTCTTGTACGTTGATGATATGTTGATCATCGGCCATGATACTAGAAAGATTGCTACGTTGAAGAGAGAATTGAGCAAGTCTTTTGCGATGAAGGACTTGGGAACGGCGAAGAAGATTCTCGGCATGAAGATTTCTCCTGACAGGAAAAATCAAAAGCTGTGGTTATCTCAAGAAGACTACATTGAGAAAGTCCTCGAGAGATTTCACATGAGTAAAGCCAAGGCGGTTTGTTCTCCACTTGCAGGTCATTTCAAGCTCTCTTCTGAGAAATGCCCAAACAGTGAAAAAGAAAAGGCAAACATGAGCAGGGTTCCTTATCAGTCTGTTGTTGGTAGTTTGATGTATGCCATGGTTTGTACTCGACCCGATATTGCTTATGTCGTCGGAGTGGTTAGCCATTTTCTCTCTAATCCCGAAAAGGAGCACTGGGAAGCCGTGAAGTGGATTTTGAGATATCTCAGAGGCACTTCCAAGACATGTTTGTGTTTTAGCAACGGGGAGCCTATTCTAGTTGGATATACCGATTCAGACATGACAGGTGATATTGACTCTAGAAAATCTATTTCGGGTTTTTTGATGACTTTTGCAGGGGGAGCTGTGTCGTGACAATCGAAGTTGCAGAAGTGCGCTGCGCTATCTTACCACAGAAGCGGAATACATTGCAATTACTGAGGGTTGCAAGGAAGCTTTGTAGATGAAGAAGTTTCTTGAAGAACTTGGTCTACGACAAGACAAGTATGTTGTCTACAGTGATAGTCAAAGTGCTATCCACCTCTCCAAGAACTCGTCATTCCATTCAAGATCCAAGCTTATTGACGTCAGATACCATTGGGTTCGAGATGTGCTAGAGTAGAAGCAACTGTATTTGGCGAAAGTACATACAAGCGAGAACGGATCAGACATGTTGACGAAGACTTTGCCGAAGGAGAAGCTCGAGACTTGTCGGCGAAGAGTGGGCTTGCTGGAGCCCAGCATATGAGCCGGAGTGGGAGTTTGTTGGGTCCGGCCCATACCTATTAGGCTGGCCCATATACATAATATACAAAAAAAATATCTACACTACACACAACACACGCACGAGAGAAGAGTGAAAAAGGCAGTGAAGAGAGAAAGAGAGGGGAAGAAAAAGTGAGAAGAAAAAGTCCCGACCCGACGATCCGGTGGTCCGATTTCGTTGAAACTTCGGAGGGAGACTCATCTCAACGTGCTCTACGCATCTACTGGCTCGGATTGTTCGGTTCCTCATTTTTGTGGTAACCCGCTTTGACCTCTTCGTGTATTCCGAGCTTGTAGCTCGAGGTTATTGTGTTCCGAGTTTGTAACTCGACGTTGTTCGGAGTGCTCATCTTGTCGGTGTTGTTGTTTGGGATGTGTTGTTGGATTGTTGATTACCTCGAGACGTTCTCGTGAGGTGTTGTCCGTTGTATCCGTCGAACTCGGTTTATAGTGGATTGTTTCCTTGGATCGGGAGATCGATCCCGTGGTTTTTCCCATTTTGGGTTTTCCACGTTAAAAGTCGCCGGTGTTATTTCCGTTTCCGCTGTTTCGATTGACGTTTAATCATCGTTATTATTGCTCGTTATTTCCGAGCACCCAACAGCGGGCTGCATGATGGTATGGGTTGTGGGATGGTATAGGTCTAAGGGACGTTGCCGGCTCGTCGAGGCTGCGGGTCGGCTTGGCTCGACGATGATGGTGACGAGGAACGAGGCGGTCAGGACAGCTCGTCATACATATTTTGAAAGTATCCTTTATGCTCTAAGCTTGATGAGAATCCAATAATTGTGCTGATATTTGTATCGCGCGTTACATGTTGATTAGGTGTTTCTCCCTCATGTGACTTACCATCGTTGCTCATCCTTATCTGATTCCTGTTTTCTTTCATTTTTCTTTTCCAAACATTCTATAATTTGGCAATGTTCATTAAAAAGTATTGATACAGATGGTGGTGTGAGAATTCCTGCTGCAGAAGAAGATAACGGAAAAGTGCTTGATTGGCTCGTGAAATCTACTCAAGAGGCTGACGAGAACATGCTTGATTGGCTCGTGAAGCATCTCAAAGTAAATATAAGAACTTTATTAATTGTAAAATTTTATTTCATATATTTAATTAGTTTGTTATTTAACTTTTAAACTTATAAGTTGTAAATTTGTATATTTTCTCGAGTGATTAATTTAAACTTTATGTGTTGATGTATATTGTCTTTTTTATGAAATCTATATTATTGATTTTATTGTGTAATTGCGTGTTGGGGCTTAATTACAAGTTACATATAAAATAGACCAATTATTTATAAAAAAAATAATTTGAGTGACGGTTGTTCCATACAACCGTCGCCCATAGCTTAGTATTGGCGACGGTTATTGACAACAACCGTCGCCCATTCTTCAGCATATGTGACGGTACAACCGTCACCCATTCTTCAAAATGGGCGACGCTTAACAACCGTCGCCTATTGTCGTGTTATGGGCGTCGGGGCTCTAGGCGTCGCCAAGGAACCGTCGCCTATAGTCCCATAACAACCGTCGCCTATGATCCATTTTGTACTAGTGAATTTCACATGCATACCATGTGAAATTTCGTCATTAGGCCTATGCACACGTCGCCCACTTTGTCATGACAACCATCACATATTTTTTAATTTTTTTTTAAATATTCTATTTTTTTCAATATCTAACATGTAATCAATCCAACAATTCTCCCAACAACAATAGATATAATCCAACGACAAACAAATTTCAATAAAACATGACAAACGAATTCAACTATTCAACAAAGTAATAGACAACAAAAGTTTAACAACAATGTTTTCAACTATATTATACAAGATTACTCAAGTCACTTTATTATACAAACAACACTGAAGTACTCAGCCCACAACTCTGAATTTCTTGAATGGATGCGTTGTTGTCAGCGATGCCTTCTAATATTTGTGACATTGAACAAAAATAATTATATTAAGATAGTTTTATTTTCATACATTTAGCATGTTGTCCCTCTCGCCCCGACACATCTGATAATATCGTACATACATCGCATGACGTAGAAGCCACATAATTCAGTACTGGATGGTTGTCGTGGTACTAAGTTTAACAAAGAACAAAATATAGAATGTCAATTATAAATCATAAATTACTTTGAAAAACCACAACAATACGAGTCTTGCAGGACCAACTAAGAGGGGATGCCTTCTTCTTATTTTGCGTGCACCCATGAAAGTCGTCGTCTTTATTGCCGTGAAATTCAATAGTATGTAACAAGATTATTATATAAACTAAAATTGCTAATATGAAGTTCGCGGTCATGGATACCTATCTTCCTAAGATCAACATTTGGTGCCAATGGTTCGAACACAAATACGATGTTTGCGGAAAACTCGATGACCAACAAAATCCAATGTTGTCTAAATAAATATAGAAATTGTCATGTATGACATAAACTGTTAATCAATGAAAGAAAATACCACAGGAAAGTTGAATCACTGGAGAATTCAAACTCATGAGTTTGATTAAGTCTCGAATATCCTTGACGTCGATGAACATTTGATAGTTCTCACTTCCTGAATTATAATACGCATCTTCCATATTGAATATGCATGCAATCGATCCGCGTGGGACGTGAGGGTCTCGAGCAGATATTGAATAAGCTCACCTAGACACGCAACCACTCTCGTATCAAGGCGTGCGATACCATCTTCATTTGTCGGAACATTGGAGGACCTCATTGTTGACTTCTCTTTCCGTGAATAAGTCTTTAATGGGGAGAAAAGTAACCACAAAAGGAACACAAATTCTAGTAAAAATTATCAGCATATCAATATATTATTTTTCTTACTTGTGAATGTACCAACTCTAACCTATTATGCACCTCTCCCAACGTCACAAGATCTGTGGTCGATACCGGATGGTGGACCCCCTCCTTTATAGACGCAATGATATTGATCAAAAAAACGATGTTGTCTTTCGCAACTAGGATTGTATGAATGATAGCATGTCCTCGACGATCGTCCTAAAAGCGACGACCTAAAATTCCCTGTCGATGTTCATCATTAGTCGAACCTTAGAATATTATTCAATTCCAAAAGAATAAATAGTTAATACGAAATATATTAAAACATTAAACAACATAAGTCTTACTGACACGCCCATCTATGTAAAAAATTGATAAATAGCCGGTCTGTGGGAACTCTGAATAGTGTAGGGGGCATCAGAAGCAAGTTGTCCACATTCACTTCTTGTTCCAAGGTAGGCATCAGAAGTCCCATTTGAGCGAACATGACCCTCATCTGACTCGAAACCCGAGCTGCCACTCGAGTCTCCGATGCTCCATCCGGCCATCATCTTCTCCCTCAACCGAGCCTCCATCGAGGCCCCTATGTGATCCATAGAGATGTTAGTCGAATAACATCCCCCCGATCCTTTGGATGGGTTGCTGAATGCACTCTGAATCGTTCCGTACTTTCCAACACCTCTATCTCGCCCGGGATGATTGGATTTTTCGATAGCATTGGACTACACATTGTGATGCCTCACAAGGACAAATTTCCCTTGACTCTGATGTTCGTGGATGTGTGCTTGTCCCCATGTTATATAATATTATTAAAATACGTATAATTCATGATATATTTGGGTAACAAAAATAATTAATTGTAACACTTACAACTTTTTCGGCTAGGTCCCGAGTGGCACCACCACCAATGACATAGCTTCTCTAACCAGACTATCAAATATGGGAGCCTGTTCTTCAAACTTCTCTTGAACATCACGCAACATGTCCTCAATACGATCATTTTCGTCAGAAGAACTATCAACTAAGACATTGCCATCTGCATTAGGTGACACTCACGTACTAGTTCATTCCCCCGCAAAACTAGCTTCAATGACGGTCTCACCGTGCTATATCCAATTAGTATATCCATATTTAAAATCGATGATTATCAGATGTTCCCTAACATTGTCACTATTCCACCACCTTAGATTATTACAATCACGACACTGACCAAAAAAATTCGATTGCCTTTTTTTCTCATATTCTTCTCTGCACATTTCACAAACTCCTCAACGCCATTCAAATACTCAGCCGTTGGCCGCATGCTAGACATCCAACTTCGATCCATTCCAATCACCTAAACTATAACAAGTAAATTTATACAAATAATTCACAAAAGTAAATATAATTCACACATTGAGGGTTCGTATCTCTCCAACCTAACTCATCGTTAAGCATTCACTATTCACTAGCAAATGTCTGTAACTGTCTTGATATTGATAAAAAATTTGACATCATTTTCGCTTAGTTCTCCCAGTATACGAAAAATATGAGAGGATATATATCCAAATCATATTGAAGTTCAAACGCACATTTACAACTTAAGCGATATTGAACATTTAAGAAAGATCACAAAATGCGGACCATTCAAGATTTACTCCTAATGAGCAAACCTTGAATGAACATCTAAGTTAATAAAAGCAGTATATCACATAAATTGCAACGATTAAGCACACATTCACATAGGGAAAGCAATTAGGGAATAAAAAATTTACCGTAATCGTCCGAATTTAGCTCAAAGAAGCTCGAACACAATTGCCCAAGCAAGCAAGACCAACTCTAGCAAGCCTCGGCAAATAATCCTCAATCAAAATTGCCCCCAAATCGCCAAAGCCTCGGAAACCTTAATTTTCGAACCAAAAACACCCAAAATCAAGGCAGGAAGCATAATACGAAATCAACCGAATAAATTGAAATCGAATTCGCCCCCAAACCGAAAATCCTTATTTTTGAACCTAAAAATCCCGAAATCATCATATTAACAACAAAATAGACCTTCATAACAAGAAATCAATCGAATGCACATAAGAAATGAAATGAAATATCCTCAAAATTGAAAAAAAAATTGAAATCAGTTTGAAAAAAAAAAAACACCCGACAATTACCTTAAAATTGAATGATTCTGACACCACCGTCGTCGATCATTGGAGTCGTCGTGTCGTCGAGCTTTGGTGTCGTCTTCGTGTCGCTGGAAATCGCCTTGAGTCGCCGTAGTCGTCGCCTTTCACTTTGGGTTTCATGCATTTAAAAAATAAAGTTATAATATCTAATTAATATTTGATTAATAAAATAATAAGATTAGAAATAATTATTAAAAAAAATAATAATTATAAAAGTACGGTGCGGTTGTTCGGTGCGATTTATACCAAAAATTAACTTCGAACCATTTTTATGGTGCGATTTGGTAATTAGAATTAAACCGCGGTTTAGGCAGTTAATTTGATAAATCGATGTGGTGTGGTGCGTGCAGTTTTGTCAAATCATTGCACACCCTACTCCGAACTGTTGCTCCTCCTTCACTCGGCTGCTCTTCGCTTCTCTCCGCCTTCAGCAAAGTATCTCTTTCAGTTCTTACTACTCCAACTTGATTCGATCTCAGCTATCGACGCCTCCTCGGCTCGGATGTTCCTGCATGCTGCAATAATAACGCATTAGGGGAGCATCGATGTTGTTCCCGGCGCCGCTCCTTCGACTTGAAGTTAGTCTCCTATCCCCTCTTGTCTCAGTGTGACAGCGTGTGTTTCCATTAACAGAAAGAACTTACCTTTCTTCTTCGAGTGGCGAGAGAGATATTCATAGAGAACCAAACATAACAGGCATCCGATGCCAGCTGGAAATGCGACTTCATACGACATATATAATGAGACTCCTCCATGCGGAGTGCATGACTTCGTACTCGAGACTTATCCTTCGCTGTCGAGCATTATTGCTAATCAAGTTCTAACCAGGTAGGTCTTTCTTGCCAGTTCAGTTTCTGGTCTAGTTGGGCATTCGTGCTTTTTCTGATATATTACCGTTGCCTGAGTTGGTTATACGCGATTATCTATTTTGGTTAAAGTTTCGTATTTCTCATTTTGTTTTTCCAACAACGACATACCTTAGTTGACTAGGATGTGCTTCATCAAACAAACAGAAACTGATTTGCATCATTTTGGTTTTTGCTTGAATGTTGAAACAATTAATATTACAAGCAGGCAATTCCTAATATATATTATATGGAACGGATAATAAATAAATAGATAAATAAATAAAGGTCTGTGTCTCCTTAAAACCCTAGTTTTGCGGTCGCGGAGCTTACTAAAGCACATGGCTATAACCAGCAAATCGATTATCGCTTGATGCAGAAACGTTGTTTAAAAAATGGATAACCATGTTTGAATAATGTTTCTTATTTAAGAATTAAATAAAGTATCGAGCATTGCATGATGTACGGAATGGTACGTCATACCAAAATACTCTTTTATTCCTTAATATCTTGAAAGCCGCTGCATGTAAATTACTCCACCTTGGCCGTCGCGCAAATTTAGTGAAGCAAATAAATTGGTGTTGCTAATATGCTACGTTTTATAATTTGGCTTTTTATTCGTTAACGTCTTGAATTATATATATTCACTAAACATTGCCTTGGATATTTTTCCATGGATGTTTACTAACTAAAGGCACTTAGCACGATGACTTTAGGCCAAAAAGTCCTACTTGCTTATCGCACTAAAAGGAACAAAGGATATCGTCATTCGAAAGACACTTCGATATTCAACGCTTTGTTAAACTTTCAACTTCTTGCAATCTGTCTATTTAATCTTAAAAGATCCAACTTCTATATCTCTCCATTCTCTAAGAAATACGATTGAATCATTACCATGATCATGCAACATTAAAGGAAACGCAGTCATGAACTCCAAACTCTTACTATTGCAAATCTTTCTATATTTTGTCATGTTCTTACATGATGGAAAAGTAGGCCTAGCCAACAAACAAGACATCTCCTATTGGTGCGACACGACTCCCCACCCCGACCCATGTAAGTACTTCATGGCCCGCGACCCCACCCTATCCAACCCTAGATCCCAAGCCCACTTCCGAACCCTAACCATCCGAGCCGCCCTGGACCGAGCCTTGGACGCGCAAACCCTAGCCGACCAGACCAAAACCAAGTGCCGTAGCAAAAGAAAGACCTTAGCCAACCGAGACTGCAGCAAGCTCATCGGTCACACCATTTATCAGCTGAACACAACCCTAACCAACATGGAAACCAACTCCACCTTCACAGACTTCGACGCTCAGACATGGCTCAGCGCTGCACTGACCAACATCGAGGTGTGTCGTAAGGGCTCGGAGGACCTCAACATCACCCAATTCGCCTCCCCCATACTCTCGGGAAACGTGTCCGAGATGATAAGCAACAGCCTAGCCACGAACGGTTTCCTCTTGGAAAACTCAACCATGTCTGATTCTTACGATTTTCCTTTATGGGTCTCATCCCATGATAAGAATTTATTGCAAGACTCAGCTCTGGCCTCGAAGGCCATTGTCGTGGTGGCTCAAGACGGGTCGGGGAATTTTAAGACTATACAAGCCGGTATTGACTATGCAGTGAATAAGCAGATTGGCAATGGAAGGGTCATCGTTTACGTGAAGAGAGGGGTTTATCGGGAGAACGTCTTGATTGGTGGGGCTATGAACAAGGTGATGCTGATCGGCGATGGGGTGAAAAAAACCGTGATCACGGGCAGTCGAAGCGTGTCGTCGGGCTTCACTACGTATAGTTCTGCCACGGTTGGTAAGTTCTTTTTCCGAGTTACATTCTACAGATTAAAAGAAATCTTACGTAAAATATTATTCCAGTAATTATAAGATTCATCATTTTGATGCGATATCAATAGCATATAAGTTCAATTGAATTTATACCCTAATCTCCAGGCATTGATGGGATTGGATTCATAGCCCGAGGAATTACCTTCCGCAACGAGGCGGGCCCACAAAGTGGCCAAGCCGTTGCCCTTCGCTCAGCTTCGGACCTCTCTGCGTACTATGCATGCTCATTCGAAGGCTATCAAGACACTCTCTTCGTGCAGTCCCAGCGTCAGTTCTACAAGTCGTGCTATATCTATGGCACCATAGACTTCATCTTTGGAAATGCAGCGGTGGTTTTTCAGAACTGTGTGATCTACGTACGAAAACCCTTGCTAGGGCAGGCTAGTATGGTCACGGCACAGGGCCGGGGCGACCCGTTTCAGAACACGGGTATTTCGATCCAAAGCTCGAGGATCGTGCCCGCCCCGGATCTCAAGCCCGTGGTCGGGTCGTTCAAGGTTTATTTGGGTCGACCCTGGCAGCAGTATTCGAGGACGGTAATCATGAAGAGTTATTTGGATGGATTCATAAGCCCCGACGGATGGTCGAGATGGGATACTACTAATTTTGCTCTGAGTACTCTATACTATGGGGAGTACAGGAATTTCGGGCCTGGATCAGGGATTGCGGGCCGGGTTAAGTGGCCCGGTTACCACGTAATAACAGATGTCAGTGTGGCGGATAAGTTTACGGTGTCGAGGCTTATATCGGGCAGGGCTTGGCTGCCCTCCACCGGGGTGCCGTTTGTGCCTGGTTTGTGAGCCGTTTGGTTACAGTGTTTGTTGGTTGTGTGAATGTATTGCGTACTTTTTTTTGTTTATATATTATTATTGTGTGTGATTTATTCGTTTATTTGCATATATAATGCCTTCAGGACATTAACTATTTTGCCCTCCTTTCGTGCAATTGTGTTATGAAAATTTATTGGCATATAATGTTAACTAGTAATTCATGCGCATTATAAAAAAAAAAATTTAATTTCTCAAAAAATTGATTTCATATAATATATAAATTTTAATTTTCTAGTTACTCCAAATAATTTATAAATTATATTTATTAATTTTCCATTAGTTAATAATATTACTTATTAAATATAAGAGTAAACGACAAATTTGGTGCTTATACTATACCAAAGTCTCACTATTGGTGCCCAAGCTATCAAATATGCCGTTTTGATTCCTAAACATTGTAAAATCTTTTCTTTTTGGCTATTTTGACCTAACTAGCCGGTAAAGGAACCAAAAAGGCACGGTTTTGCAAAGTTCAGGAACCAATAATTAAAACTTGTTTTCATACATACATAATATTATGTAAAGTTAATATAAAATTTAGCTTCGATTAACACAATATATTTTAACTTCTTATTTTTTTTTTGCTTTAAGATTTATCTCAACACAATCACACGGTATTTTTCACACAATAATATGTACATAATTTCCAGACAAAAGTTTGGGATTACGGCGTGATTGTGCTGGGATAACTCTTGAAACAAAAAAATTCAAAAATCTCGTTTTTAAACAGAAAAATAAGAAGTTAAAAAATTTTGGTCTGATCGAAACAGAATTTTATATAAACAGAAAAATAAGAAGTTCAAAAATTTCGGGTTGATCGAAATAGAATTTTATATCAAGTTTATATAATAGTATGTATGTAAAAAATAAGTTTTAACTATTGGTGCTCAAACTTTCAAATGTATCGTTTTGGTTCCTGAACTTTGCAAAACCGTTCATTTTTTGTTGTTTTACCGGTTCGCTAGATCAAAGAACCAAAACGACACATTTGAAAGTTTGAGCACCAACAGTAAGACTTTGGTATAGTATAAGTAGAGCAGGCTAAAAGGCCCGCGGCCCGCGGGCCAGCCTGCCCCGCCCCGCCAAAGGGGCAGGTTGGGCCTGTATTTTTCAGGCCCGCCAATGAGCGCGGGCCACGGGCTTTGGCGGGGCGGGGCGGGCTAGCCCGCGATCCGGCCCGCCTATTATTTAAAATATATATATTAAAATTTTTAAATTATATTATATTAATTAAATATTGGGTTGTTTAATTTGGACTTTATTTTTTTAATGGGCTAATAGATTTATAATAAGTTATTGTATTGGGCTTTGGATTTTATTTTTTTAAATGGATTAATAATTTAAATTAATAATTATTATTATTTATTTATTATTAGCGGGCCGGCCCGCCAGGCCCACAGCCCGTCGACGGGGCGGGGCGGGCTACCATTTTCTGGGCCCACCAAGTGGCGGGCTTTGGCGGGCTGTGGGCCAGCCCGCTCCGCCGGCTCGTTTGACAGCTCTAAGTATAAGCATCAAATTTGTTATTCACTCTAATTATAAATAGCAACTATTAAATGAAATACCTAATTGATAGTTTTTATGAGGTCTTACCTTACGTAAGCTATTAAATGATTGTCATGGTTCGGTTATAGTTTCTGCAAAATAAAAACCGCAATCGGCCGTTCAAACAGGAGATCAAACCGATAGCTCAAGTCAAAAATCGTCGGTTCAAATCGTGAACTGTCATCTTTTGATTATTAAAAACTTTTTTTAAATATTTTTTGCAAAACAAAAATTAAATAATAAAAATGGTTGGAACCACCGGTTTGAACCATTTGTTTGTAAAAAAAGAGAAAACGGTTCAACAGTGAAACGGCGGATTGAACCTTAACCGCTAGTTCAAAACCGTAATCGTAGCCATTTGGAGGAAGGTTCGGTCGCGGTTAGGCCGATTTCAAAATCGTAACATTCGGTTTTGAACCGTAAATCATAACCGTGAACTGTATAAAGTCGTCTCATTACTGTATTACTTTACGTAACAGTTATGTTGCAGCAAGTGCTTATCACGAAAATGCTGGATCAACTACGTTTCTCTAAGTTTATCTCAAGTGCCTTCACTATCTTCAAATCTTAACCTGATTCAATAACGCTTTGTAAATTAGTATTAACGGGTCGAAAAGTATTTATTATATATATATAATATAAACAACATAAATATCTTTGAGACGTCAGAGCCGTCAAAACGGGCCGGCGGGGCGGGGTGGCCCGTAGCCCGCCAAAGCCTGCCTCACCATTCAGCGGGTATGGCAAATGGAAGCATGCACGCCCAACTGGCAGGCCGGCCCGCCCGTAATTAAAGAAAAATAAATTTGAAATTAATCAAAATTATTAATCCATTGAAAAAAATAAATCACAAAACCCCAACAAAATAATTAATTAGACGTTCATTAACCCATTAAAAAAATAAAACTGAAAGCTCTAAATAATATTTAATCAATATAAAAAAATATTTAATATATATTTAACAATAGGTGGGCCGGCCCGTGAACTAGCCGGCCCCACTACACTCCAATTTCTATGAATTGTCATTTCTATTATCATTTGCTAAGATTCATTTTGGTCTGTGCGATCTGGATCATCCAACAATCCAAATCGCTCCCTTCTGCCGCGACTCATCACTTCAAAACGCGACAAATCACACCCCTTCTGCCGCGACTCATCACTTCAAAACGCGAGATCGGGTCGGTCCATCACCAACAACTTTATCGCAGTAAACCCTTTTTGGCTATTTTGACCTAACTAGCCGGTAAAGGAACCAAAAAGGCACGGTTTTGCAAAGTTCAGGAACCAATAATTAGAACTTGTTTTCATACATACATAATATTATGTAAAGTTAATATAAAATTTAGCTTCGATTAACACAATATATTTTAACTTCTTATTTTTTTTTTGCTTTAAGATTTATCTCAACACAATCACACGGTATTTTTCACACAATAATATGTACATAATTTCCAGACAAAAGTTTGTGATTACGGCGTGATTGTGCTGGGATAACTCTTGAAACAAAAAAATTCAAAAATCTCGTTTTTAAACAGAAAAATAAAAAGTTCAAAAATTTCGGGCTAATCGAAACAGAATTTGATATAAACAGAAAAATAGGAAGTTCAAAAATTTCGGGTTGATCGAAACAGAATTTTATATCAAGTTTATATAATAGTATGTATGTAAAAAATAAGTTTTAACTATTGGTGCTCAAACTTTCAAATGTGTCGTTTTCGTTCCTGAACTTTGCAAAACCGTTCATTTTTTTTGTTGTACCGGTTCGTTAGATCAAAGAACCAAAACGACACATTTGAAAGTTTGAGCACCAACAGTAAAACTTTGGTATAGTATAAGTAGAGCAGGCAAAAAGGCACGCGGCCCGCGGGCCAGCCCGCCCCGCCCCGCCAAAGGGGCAGGTTGGGCCTGTATTTTTCAGGCCCGCTTGGCGGGCCAGCCCGCCTGGGCCACGGGCTTTGGCGGGGCGGGGCGGGCTAGCCCGCGATCCGGCCCGCCTATTATTTAAAATATATATATTAAAATTTTTAAATTATATTATATTAATTAAATATTGGGTTGTTTAATTTGGACTTTATTTTTTTAATGGGCTAATAGATTTATAATAAGTTATTGTTTAAATTAATAATTATTATTATTTATTTATTATTAGCGGGCCGGCCCGCCAGGCCCACAGCCCGTCGGCGCGGCGCGGCGGGCTACCATTTTCGGGG
Organism: Lindernia subracemosa; assembly: GCA_028392965.1. NCBI lineage: Eukaryota > Viridiplantae > Streptophyta > Magnoliopsida > Lamiales > Linderniaceae > Vandellia > Vandellia subracemosa. Next base: position 114,720 of record JAQPCC010000165.1, on the reverse strand, counting down.
CCCACCAAGTGGCGGGTCGGCCCGTGCCCGCCCCGCCAAGTGGCGGCCGGCCTGCGGGCAGCCCGCCCCGCCGGCTCGTTTGACAGCTCTAAGTATAAGCATCAAATTTGTTATTCACTCTAATTATAAATAGCAACTATTAAATGAAATACATAATTGATAGTTTTTAGGAGGTCTTACCTTACGTAAGCTATTACTCTTGTGAATAGTTTCCATACTACACTTTAGATCCGTAAGAGAGAATATTTACAGCAAGCATCCTTATCACATAATTCCTAGAGAATGGTTACAATGTTGGATGGAGGTGTTGAAATGTTCAGAAAAACCATAGCAGAACAGTTCAGGTAACCGTGATCAACAGCTAAGGTTCCAACCGTAACTATAACCATGATTGTCATGGTTCGGTTATAGTTTCTGCAAAATAAAAACCGCAATCGGCCGTTCAAACAGGAGATCAAACCGATAGCTCAAGTCAAAAATCGCCGGTTCAAATCGTGAACTGTCATCTTTTGATTATTAAAAACTTTTTTTAAATATTTTTTGCAAAACAAAAATTAAATAATAAAAACGGTTGGAACCACCGGTTTGAACCATTTGTTGTAAAAAAAGAGAAAACGGTTCAACAGTGAAACGGCGGATTGAACCTTAACTGCTAGTTCAAAACCGTAATCGTAGCCATTTGGAGGAAGGTTCGGTCGCGGTTAGGCCGATTTCAAAATCGTAACATTCGGTTTTGAACCGTAAATCATAACCGTGAACTGTATGAAGTCGTCTCATTACTGTATTACTTTACGTAACAGTTATGTTGCAGCAAGTGCTTATCACGAAAATGCTGGATCAACTACGTTTCTCTAAGTTTATCTCAAGTGCCTTCACTATTTTCAAATATTAACCTGATTCAATAACGCTTTGTAAATTAGTATTAACGGGTCGAAAAGTATTTATTATATATATATAATATAAACAACATAAATATCTTTGAGACGTCAGAGCCGTCAAAACGGGCCGGCGGGGCGGGGTGGCCCGTAGCCCGCCAAAGCCTGCCTCACCATTCAGCGGGTCTGGGAAATGGAAGCATGCACGCCCAACTGGCGGGCCGGCCCGCCCGTAATTAAAGAAAAATAAATTTGAAATTAATCAAAATTACTAATCCATTGAAAAAAATAAAGCAAAAAACCCCAACAAAATAATTAATTATACGTTCATTAGCCCATTAAAAAAATAAAACTGAAAGCTCTAATTAAAATTTAATCAATATAAAAAAATATTTAATATATATTTAACAATAGGTGGGCCGGCCCGTGAACTAGCCGGCCCCACTACACCCCAATTTCTATGAATTGTCATTTCTATTACCATTTGCTAAGATTCAATTTGGTCTGTGCGATCTGGATCATCCAACAATCCAAATCGCTCCCTTCTGCCACGACTCATCACTTCAAAACGCGACAAATCACACCCCTTCTGCCGCGACTCATCACTTCAAAACGCGAGATCGGGTCGGTCCATCACCAACAACTTTATCGCAGTAAACCGTGAGGCCCTATCGATCCCTTTGATTCAAGTTTGTTGTATTCGTAGTTCCAGTCTCAACAAAGATCCAGTAAATACTGTTTATTAATTTATTTTATTTGATAAATAGACTATTTACCAAGGCCTCAAGAATGGGTGAAACGAATACGATAGATACCTTTCGGAAGAAGTCCTAGCAAGATTGGATTAAATTGAATATATAATATTTTAAATTATGATAATCTACTCACTACTCAGATCCTAAGATGTTTTTAAGTGGAATCCATACATAAAAAAGAAAAAATGATAAGGAAATATCAGTTACTCAAGAATGTTAAACGACATTTAAGACGTAGGAAAATTCCATACTCCTCGTAGAGGACAAAGGGATTTCCGAAAACCACACACATTATTGCCATGTCGCCATACTCTATTAACACAATACTCATAGACTAGTCAACATTAACATGGAACACATCACTCCTCTCCTCATCCTTGATCTTGGGAACAAACACCTTCAACACCCCATTCTTCATCTCAGCCTTGATGTCATTCACCTTGTACAGCTTCTCAGGCAGATCGATCCTGCCGGAGTATCTTCGTCCAGCACCCTCTTCATCATCATCACCTTCAAACTCCTTTTTGCCCTCACCTCGGATGATCAAAGTGTTCTGCTCCACCGAGAGCTTGATGTCCTCCTTGCCCAGGCCGGGCATGTCCATCCGCAGATGGAGCCCGTCCGCAGCTTCTCGAGCAAACCAGTTCCGGCGAACAGTGGAGGACACCGGCGACTCAGCAAACTGTTCCATCATGTTCAGGATTTGGCTGAGGCTGTTCCTAGTTGAGAAGGGACCAAACATATCTGCATAGGGTAGGTACCACCAGGCAAGAAGAAATGACATACAATCAAACAGCAAATGCAAAGGCTCAGATCAGATCTTATCTTCGGTAGGAACAGAGTAAAAGTAAAATACTACTACATTGACTCAAAAAACAGAGAACACAAACACTGATGTCCAACGAACGATTTCAGATCATCAACATTTAGACGCTAAAAACAAGCGCCAGAGCTCACCCAAGCCCATACAGTATCTCAGTCACAGAGCATCCATAACAGACGTAACAGATACACAGCTTAAACATAGCTGATACATCAAAAATCACCTGAAACATAAAAAGAGGAGATAGAAACATAAAAAGAGGAGATAGAAGAATACTACCTGCAAACGGCGAGAACACGCGCCGCTCGCCACGTCGATCACCGGCATCGACATCTCGGTCGTCGCTGTCGTACTCCCTCAGCGCGTTGCTGTTGAAAAGCCGAGCAGAAGCTGGCTGAGCTGCCAATCGCACCGTACGGAGCGGGCCGTAGAGAGCGTTGCCCGACGACAGGAGTCTCCTCAGAGCTAGCGATGGAGCCATTGCAAAACGATCGTAAAATGGTAATTGCAGTGGAGTAGCTTTAGCTTGGCGTTCAAGTTTGTGTGGGTCGTATAAGGGAGTGAGGCAGCTTTAATAGTGAAGAAGAAGGAGGTTCTAGAGATATTTTTCGAGAAGGTTCGCTCGATAGATAGATCTCACTTTTATTGGGCCTTTGGATTGGATTCTGGCCCAATTAAAAGATGTATTCGAACATTCCCGAGAGTTCTACTATCTTCAATTTCTCATATATTTGTTTGGCTTGATGTTTTTTTTTTCCGTAATTTAGGGGTGGCGTCGTAGGGACAACTAATTTAGGGGTTCGCAAAATACGGAGAATAACTTTCGAAAAAACGGCAATTTATGGACATTATACGCTTCGACCCTGTATTTTGACCCAACCCACTGATATAACGTCCGACCCGCTGACATGTGCGCTTTAATAGCTCGACACGTCATTAAAAGTATCCGACGTGACACCACGTCATCGTCTGAAATTAAAAAAAAATAAAAACAAAATCGATTTTTTGTTTTCGCGTCTGAAACCCAACACCGTTGATCGCCTGAAGCACCCCGACAATCATTTTTTTATTTCAAAAATCGATACATCAGCGGGTTTGGGTCAAAATACAGGGTCGCAGCGTATAATGTCCATAAATTGCCATTTTTTCGAAAGTTATTGTCCGTATTTTGCCAATCCCTAAATTAGTTGTCCCTATATGGCCACCCTCCCAAATTACGGGACAAAAAAAACATTAATCCATTTTTTATTTTTATTTTTTTGGGTATTTTTCTTTTTGTTTTCCCCCATAAGTCTTCAATTTATAATCATATGTATATATAGTATAATTCATAACTAATCGGCCAGGTAAATCGAAAATTATTAATAATTAAGAAAACAAAATAGGATATCTAATATATACTTAATGAACTCATTGGTTATGAATCCAATTAATAGATAAAACAACGAGCCGTGTGATTTTGTGAAAAGCATCAAAATTTCAATTATTTCGTGAATTTTTTATATATCACGTAAAACATTTACATCACTTATTGTGAATTGCAGGATTGAGTAATAATACTTTGGTTTAGTTGAAATAGTTGCTATATTAACAACGGAACTTGAATAAAAATTAAAAAGGTGGATAAAATTAATCGAAACATCTGAATTGGTTTAAAAATGTTATGCTTTTGTTGGGATTAGGATTAAGAAAAACTCAAATAATATTACATAGAATGTACTCCCTCTGATTTGAAAAACTCATTTGAGAAAGTTACACACATATTAAGAAATAAATTGAAATATCTCTTGTATCCTTAATTAATTGTTAGACCCTATTTAAATAATATTACACAAGATTAAGGGTAACCTTGGAAATTTACAAACTATTTTGTTTGGAAATAGCAATACGAATTTTATTTAAAAATAAACAAATGTAAAAACGACTTATTTTTTAAATTAGGAGTATTTATTAAGAGTGCGAACAAGAATGATCGAGGAAGAGAAAATCAGGGCCAACTTTTGACCCGTGCATCATGGTCTATCACACAGGGTCACATAACATTTAGGGCCAAATTTTTAAGGCTTGAGGGCATCACTTTTATGGTCGACGTTCATGCTTGATGGTCTCACTTTGTTACAAGAACGGGGCCACATAAATTAGAAAAACAGCCCTGAAAGAAATAACTTCGTATTGTAGTGTGTCTATTTGTAGCTGACAATTAATCAAATAATTATATGTGAACCGGCATAAATCTATAATCAACTCCATTTAAATCTTACAACATGCCTTGTCAAGTTTCTATTACCTTCCATTGAAAATATGTCTGAACAATTGGGTTTACAAAGTAAAACATCATTCAGATGGTGCAATAGAAAGATTCAAGGCCCGTATAGTGGCTAAAGGATATAATCAACAAGAAGCGATTTATTATATTGATACATTTGCACCAGTAGCAAAATCTAGCACCATAAAGTTGGTGTTATCTCTTGCAGCATCTCAAGGCTGGCACCTTTTTCAAATGGACGTAAATAATGCCTTCTTGAATGGTGACCTGACTGAGGAGGTTTACATGGATTTACCACCAAGATATCACACTGAGATGAAGCAAGACAGATCACATAAACTAGTTTGTAAGCTAAAAAGGTCCATATATGGTTTAAAGCAAGCCTCGAGACAATGAAATTCAAAGTTGTCAGAAATTCTGTGTACGTTTGGGTTCAGACAAGGGTAGTGCGATCACTTACTGTTTCTGAAGGGTTCAGGTGTCAATCTTTGTATCATACTTGTTTATGTTGATGATATGATATTTGCAGGACCATCCTTAACTGAGATAGAAGCTGCAAAGGAATACTTGCGAGGTGTCTTCAAGCTCAAGGACTTAGGAACTTTAAAGTATTTTTAGGCTTGGAGGTGGCAAGACAAGGAAAATGGATTTATATATCTCAGAAACAGTACACCATTAAGCTACTTGAAGAAACATGTTATTTGGGTTTCAAGCCGATATCAACACCTATGGATCCAAGAATTAAGATCACAACCTCATATGGAGAGCCCCTAGCAGATCAAACACAATATCGAAGGCTGATTGGGAGATTGTTGTACCATACTTTTACACGTCCAGACATAACATTTGTCAAGATAAAGGCCTTCTCAGATTCATCATCTACTCAGGTATCTCAAGTTCACTATTGGACAAGGTTTACTCATGTCTGCAAATTCTGATATGCAGATAAAGGCCTTCTGAGATTCAGATTGGGGCGCTTGTCAAGATTCGTGGAAGTCGGTGACAGGTTATTGCACCTTCCTTGGAAGTTCAATGATTTCGTGGAAAGCCAACAAAAGAACACCATAGCAAGGTCTTCAACAGAGGCACAATACAGAGCTTTAGGATGTAACAAGTGAAATTTTATGGCTTAAACAACTACTGCTCGAGCTTGGATTCTGTTCTGATCGAGTTCCACTCATTTACTGTGACAATCGACCAGCCATTCAGTTTGCTACCAATCCAAAATTTCACGAGCGAAGTAAACACATTGAGATAGAGTATCATTTTATCAGACATCATCTCAATTCTCGAAACATCAAACTTTTTCCAGTTAGAAGTGAAGACCAGTTGGCTGATTTGTTTACTAAGCCACTTCCAGCAGCTGTGCTGACAAAATTATTATTCAAATTTCCAAGATGTCAGTTTTGAATATATACCGTCCATCTTGCGGGGGTATTGGAATCATGTAAAGACAAAGCTGCGAATCAAAGCTCATATGAGGATGAAGTTGGAAGTATAAGCTGATAGTGTCATATTTTTATCAGGGATCAATTTGTAAATCCATTTTTGTTTTTGGGTTTCTATATAATTTTATCGTAGCCATTGTGTAATACCCGAGCCCTCAAACATATCGTTTGGCCAATATAATTCATGCATTATGCTTGTTCACTTATATGAATTACGTATTTGTTTATATTCGCATAATTCATATGAGTCTTACGTGTTGCATATGAGGTGCATTTTATATGTTGCATATTTTATGCAATTTGTTTTGCTAAAGTCATACTGACTAATTTTGGCATTATATAGGATAAATAAATTGTAGGAATTATAATAAGGACAATTATTTAGAAGTCTTATCCGATTAGTTGAGTCGGTATTGTAATAACACACGTGTTTGTCCCTAGTATGCGACTAGTTACATGTGTATAACTTGTATGTTTCCCAAACATTTGTATAGGTAGATATCCATAAGTTTTATTAAAATCATAATAAAATTATGTAATTATTTATGAATTAGGGTATAGGGCGCAATTTTACGGTCCTTAGTTGTAATTTTCTTACTTAATGAGTAAGGAAATGACATCACCACCTTTTAACCCTTCATAGCCACGAAATCACCATCATTATCACTCTTAAACTGAAAGAAAATAATACAGCAAGAAAGAAAGAAGAAGAAGAAGAAGGAGAAGAAGAAAAATAGAAGAGAAAAGGAAAAACTAGCCAAGAAGATAGGTTAATCACTAATCTAGTGCCATCTTCCTTATTTCTATGTGATAATATGCTTTGTGTTTAACTTTAAACATGTTTGTGTCTTGTTTGTTAGCTTGAGGTTGTAAACAACTAAACTAAGTCTTCGTCTAACACCTGAGGAAAATCTATTTTCAAAGATTCAAGGTTACAGGTAAGTGAAAATCCAACTACGACGCATGACATAGTATTCGGTGTTTTATAATATACATGCTTCGATGTTTCGATGATTTTATGTGAAGGTGTTATATTTGTTTGATTAATATTTGCATATGAGCTACATGAATTCATGAGCATACCATTCACGGCATATACATATGCATGCATATTATTGGGTACTGTTGAGTGTTGGCATGCATAGTGTAATCGCCGGGGAGCGATGTATATGTGCCGATTATTGGCATGCAGTTGAGGTGTATGTGGTTATTACTAGTGCACCATCGACGGAAGGGGCGACCTGGGCAGGGGCGACCTAGGGTATGTGACCCTAGTGTAGGCTACCCAGAGTAGGCTACCGTCATATGTTGAGGCAGAAGGGGCGACCTAGGAAGGAGCGACCTAGGGAGACCTAGCGTAGGCTACCTGGAGTGGGCCACTGCCATATTATTGATGCGGTAGGAGCGACCTGGATGGGGCGACCTAGGGAAACCTAGCGTAGGCTACCAGCGTGGGCTACCAGCGTAGGCGACCGCGACAGAAGGGGCGACCTGGGAAGGAGCGACCTAGGGAGACCTAGTATTGGCTACCCAGAGTGGGCCACTGTCAGATGGTTTATTGAGCTCTTGGTGGTGCATAGTATTTTAGCCACGGGCCCAGACAGAGGATGAGAGAGAGATGATTCATTTTGAGATGTCAAGTCACATGTAGTTTATGCATATGATGAGGATTTGCATATTCATGAGCATGCATGATTTTTACTTACTGAGCTTCTAGCTCATATAGTTCATGTGTTGTAGGTGAGCGAGATGACCTTGTTTGACTGACGTAGATAGCGAGGCTGGTCGTTGGAGCTTCCACGGGCTTTTGAGGTGGACTGTACATGGATGACGACCTGTGAGGCGGGCTAGTCTCTTTTGCTGCATCTGATGTGTATGTTTTTGTTGTATGTGGTTGTGAGGTTGTGTAAATTTGTCTTGTCGTATGGTTTTATGTGAGTCTACGTATATCTTGTGTTGGTCGAGTCAGGATGTGTATGTGGGATTCGTGAATAGTTTGGTGCTTGTCTTGTTGAGACGTTATTTGGTTTTATGATGCTCGTGATGTGAGTATCTTTTGATTTAATTCAGGGGTTTTTGACGAGTTTTAAACGGAACTCACGCAAGTTATTTTCTCGAGTTAGCGTCGTTAGGGTCGTTTTGGTTGTGTATGTTGGGTGGTCGTCACAGTTTGGTATCAGAGCTACGGTTACAGGTTCTGTAGACTATCCATGTACAGGAACTCAAAAGTGTGGAAGCGCACGCGCAGCCTTGCTCGTAAGTTTTATGATATTGCGTGAATAATTTTCTGTTGCATGAATTTATTGGCCATATTATTCGAAAAGGGTTAACAGGATAAAGTGTGAGCATCATGGTACGTACTAGAGGTGAAAGCAGCAGAGGAAGTAGTCAGGGTAGGGAGACTGTGAACCTTACTGATGAGCGAGATACTGCCATTATCCGACTTACTGAACTTGTTCAACGTCAATCCGAGCAAATTCAAGAGTTAATCCAACAACGGAATTCGAATGGACAGCATAATCCATCTCAAGCGGAAAGGGTAGAGATCGTTGGTGAAAGATTTCGGAAACTTAATCCGCCAATTTTCGAAGACGCTGTCGACCCAACAGCTGCAGAGGACTGGCTTAGGACCCTTGAGAATATGTTCCAGTATAGCCAAATTCCCGAGCAAGATAAAGTCCTTTGTGCGGCTTTTATGCTTCGTGGTAGTGCGGGGCATTGGTGGGATACAATGAGAGCTATCGAAGATCATATCACGATGACGTGGGAACGCTTCAAGGAGATCTTCAGAAATAAATACTTCACAGCCCCTGTACGTGCTATGAGGATGAATGAATTCATAAACTTACGACAGGGAGCCATGGCAGTTGCAGAGTACATTCGCAAATTTGAGCAGCTATCGAGGTTCGCAACACATATGGTGAGTACTGACGCCCTGAAAGTGGAGCGATTTCTTGAAGGCCTGAAACCGGAACTTTACCGAGATGTCAACATGGCTGGTATTCAAGGAATCACGTACGCTCAAGTTGCGGAAAGGGCATTAGTTGCGGAGCAAGCTGAGATGAGAATTGTTCGTGTCCAAGAAGCAAAACGCAAATTTGTACAAGGTCAAAAATGGGCCGAAGGCGACAGAAAGAGGCAGTTCGTAGGCCAGAAACCAAATTTCCAAAGAAGGCCAGGACCTCAGCACTGGGATCAGAAGCAAAAGCTGAATTCAAACCAAGAGAGAAATCAAGTCCCTATGCCCACATGTCCAAGGTGCGGACGTCAACATACGGGCAATTGCTTCACCCAAACTATTAAGTGCTTCATATGCGGAAAATTGGGCCACATCGCAAGAACATGCCCAGAGAATCCCAACGCAAATCAAGCGAAGCCACAAACGGTACCTGCTAGAGTTTTCACCATTACGAGCGATGAAGCTGAGGCTAATCCATCGGTGGTGACAGGTACACTCTCTATATACAATGTTCCGACATCCATACTAATAGATTCGGGAGCCACGCATTCATTTGCATCATCTAAGTACATAACGAGGCTCGGTATAACACCTCTTCTATCCAAGCTCAATTACAATGTGACGATTCCTCATGGAGCTTCAACCCAGACAAATCAGATTCTGCAAGAGTGTGCGGTACCGATTGAAGATAGGAAATTATATGCTGATCTGATCGTAATCCCAATGAATGATTACGATATCATCCTTGGTATGGATTGGTTATCGAAGTATGGAGCGGTGATTGACTGCAACAAAAAGATTGTTACTTTCCATTTACCGGGAGCAAAGCCTTTTTCTTTCTCGGGAGTTGCAAATGGCAGCAGGATTTCGAAAATATCAGCGTTAAAGGCTCAACGATTGATAGATGTTGGTTGTGAAGCTTATCTCATTTATGCAATAAAAGCAGAGGAACAACCTCAACCCGATCTTAGTAAAGTACCTGTTGTGAAGGACTATCAAGACGTATTTCCTGATGATCTTTCTGGATTACCACCTGACAGGGAGATAGAATTTTCGATTGAACTACCTCCAGGTACACCTCCAATTTCAAAAGCTCCATATCGAATGGCTCCGACCGAGCTGAAAGAATTGAAGATACAGCTACAAGATCTACTCGATAAAGGTTTTATTCAACCCAGTTTTTCACCATGGGGCGCACCAGTTCTATTTGTACGAAAGAAGGATGGATCAATGAGACTCTGCATTGATTACCGGGAGTTGAACAAGGTTACCATCAAGAATAAATATCCTTTGCCTCGAATTGATGATCTTTTCGATCAACTCCAAGGTGCAGCTGTATTCTCGAAGATCGATCTACGTTCAGGTTATCATCAGTTAAAGATAAAGGTGGAGGACATTCCGAAGACGGCGTTCAGTACTCGATATGGACACTACGAGTTTCTAGTGATGCCATTTGGGTTGACTAATGCACCTGCTGCGTTCATGGATTTGATGAATCGTGTCTTCAAGGAGTTTCTTGATAAGTTCGTTATCGTGTTTATCGATGATATTCTCATTTATTCCAAGACAAGGGAGGAACACGAGATACACTTGAAGATCGTATTGGAGATATTAAGAAAGAAACAACTCTATGCAAAATTCAAGAAATGTGAGTTTTGGCTAGATAGAGTTGTGTTCTTAGGACATGTTATTTCTGGAGCAGGAATATCAGTAGACCCAAGCAAAGTTGAAGCAATCAATAATTGGCCCCAGCCAACAAATCCTTCAGAGGTGCGGAGTTTTCTTGGCTTAGCGGGGTATTATCGCAGATTCATTGAGGGATTTTCGAAAATCGCTTCGTCATTGACAAAGTTGACTCGGAAGAATATTCCATTTCAATGGACCGATTCGTGTGAATGGAGTTTTCAGGAGTTGAAGAAGCGACTTACTTCGGCACCTGTCTTGACAATTCCAACTGGAAGCGGGGGTTTTTCAGTATACAGCGATGCATCGAAGAACGGCTTAGGTTGTGTACTGATGCAAAATGGGAAGGTTGTTGCATATGCTTCCAGACAACTGAAGGAATATGAGAAGAATTATCCCACTCATGACTTGGAGCTTGCGGCTGTGGTATTTGCATTGAAGATATGGCGTCATTATTTATACGGTGAACGATGCGAGATCTATACAGATCATAAGAGCTTGAAATACTTTTTCACTCAGAAGGAACTGAATATGCGACAACGAAGATGGTTAGAGCTCGTCAAGGATTACGACTGCGTAATCAACTACCACCCGGGAAAAGCTAATGTTGTTGCTGATGCTCTAAGCGGAAGACAACTCAGAGTTCTATAACTGCTATCTCGATTCAAAATCTGCAATCGCTGACTTACAAAAGATGAACGTGGAAGTCATCAACGTTGGTGAGATTGAAGTAAAATTAGCAGCTTTGACGCTTCAACCCATAATTTTGGACAGAATCAAACAAACACAACCGACTGATGAATACTATCAGAAGGTAAAGAAAGATGCCAGGGAAGATACATCTTCGGAGTTAAAAATATTTGAAGATGGTGTTCTGCGATTTAGAGATCGTCTGTACATACCCGGGAATGAGGAGATTCGAAGAGACATTTTATCTGAAGCACATTCCACGCTATATTCGGTACATCCTGGAGCAACAAAGATGTATCGAGATCTTCAGAAATATTATTGGTGGCCGGGCATGAAGAAAGACATAGCGCAATTTGTGGATCAATGTCTGACCTGTCAACAAGTGAAAGCGGAACATCAAAGGCCAGCGGGAATGTTACAACCGCTATCAATTCCAGAATGGAAATGGGAACGAATAACGATGGACTTCGTCGTTGGCTTGCCAAAGACTTTAAAGGGACACGATGCTATCTGGGTAATCGTTGACAGATTAACCAAGTCTGCTCATCTACCCATTAATTCGTCATACACCATGGATCGATATGCGGAAATTTACATTCAAGAAATAGTTCGACTTCATGGTGTTCCACTGTCGATAGTTTCAGATCGAGACTCCAGGTTCTTGTCTAACTTTTGGAGAAGCTTACAGAAGGCGATGGGGACAAAATTATCTTTTAGCACAGCCTATCATCCTCAAACAGATGGGCAATCAGAACGAACAATTCAGACCTTGGAAGACATGCTTCGTGCTTGCGTATTAGATTTTAAAGGTCATTGGAGTAAATTTCTACCATTGATCGAATTCTCGTATAATAACAGCTATCATGCCACTATTGGAATGGCACCGTATGAGGCCTTGTATGGGAGAAAATGTAGATCGCCTGTTCATTGGGATGAAATTGGCGAGAAAACATTGCTTGGACCTGACATGGTGCGAGAAATGACGGATGTTGTAGCAAAAATTCGACAGAGTATGCAAACTGCTCAGAGTCGACAGAAAAGCTATGCTGACCAAAAACGAAGGCCGTTAGAATTTGAAGTTGATGAACTGGTGTTCCTGAAAGTTTCCCCGATGAAAGGTGTGATGCGATTTGGAAAGAAAGGAAAGTTAAGTCCCAGATACATTGGACCTTTCCAAATTTCAGAAAAGATTGGTGATGTTGCTTACAGACTCGATTTGCCTTCCTCGTTGTCTCAAATACATGACGTGTTTCATATTTCTATGTTGCGGAAATACATTGCAGATCCTACCCGTGTTTTGAAGAGTGAACCGATCGAATTAAAACCCGATTTGAGCTATGAAGAAAAACCAGTTGAGATTCTATTACATGAAGTGAAGCAACTTAGGAATAAAACAATTCCGCTGGTGAAAGTTTTGTGGAGGAATCAATCGATAGAAGAAGCAACATGGGAAAGAGAAGATGATATGCGAGCTAAATACCCTGACCTATTTCGGTAAGTTGAATTTCGAGGACGAAATTCTTTTAAGGAGGGGAGGATGTAATACCCGAGCCCTCAAACATATCGTTTGGCCAATATAATTCATGCATTATGCTTGTTCACTTATATGAATTACGTATTTGTTTATATTCGCATAATTCATATGAGTCTTACGTGTTGCATATGAGGTGCATTTTATATGTTGCATATTTTATGCAATTTGTTTTGCTAAAGTCATACTGACTAATTTTGGCATTATATAGGATAAATAAATTGTAGGAATTATAATAAGGACAATTATTTAGAAGTCTTATCCGATTAGTTGAGTCGGTATTGTAATAACACACGTGTTTGTCCCTAGTATGCGACTAGTTACATGTGTATAACTTGTATGTTTCCCAAACATTTGTATAGGTAGATATCCATAAGTTTTATTAAAATCATAATAAAATTATGTAATTATTTATGAATTAGGGTATAGGGCGCAATTTTACGGTCCTTAGTTGTAATTTTCTTACTTAATGAGTAAGGAAATGACATCACCACCTTTTAACCCTTCATAGCCACGAAATCACCATCATTGTCACTCTTAAACTGAAAGAAAATAATACAGCAAGAAAGAAAGAAGAAGAAGAAGAAGAAGGAGAAGAAGAAAAATAGAAGAGAAAAGGAAAAACTAGCCAAGAAGATAGGTTAATCACTAATCTAGTGCCATCTTCCTTATTTCTATGTGATAATATGCTTTGTGTTTAACTTTAAACATGTTTGTGTCTTGTTTGTTAGCTTGAGGTTGTAAACAACTAAACTAAGTCTTCGTCTAACACCTGAGGAAAATCTATTTTCAAAGATTCAAGGTTACAGGTAAGTGAAAATCCAACTACGACGCATGGACATAGTATTCGGTGTTTTATAATATACATGCTTCGATGTTTCGATGATTTTATGTGAAGGTGTTATATTTGTTTGATTAATATTTGCATATGAGCTACATGAATTCATGAGCATACCATTCACGGCATATACATATGCATGCATATTATTGGGTACTGTTGAGTGTTGGCATGCATAGTTGTAATCGCCGGGGAGCGATGTATATGTGCCGATTATTGGCATGCAGTTGAGGTGTATGTGGTTATTACTAGTGCACCATCGACGGAAGGGGCGACCTAGGGTATGTGACCCTAGTGTAGGCTACCCAGAGTAGGCTACCGTCATATGTTGAGGCAGAAGGGGCGACCTAGGAAGGAGCGACCTAGGGAGACCTAGCGTAGGCTACCTGGAGTGGGCCACTGCCATATTATTGATGCGGTAGGAGCGACCTAGGGAAACCTAGCGTAGGCTACCAGCGTGGGCTACCAGCGTAGGCGACCTGGGAAGGAGCGACCTAGGGAGACCTAGTATTGGCTACCCAGAGTGGGCCACTGTCAGATGGTTTATTGAGCTCTTGGTGGTGCATAGTATTTTAGCCACGGGCCCAGACAGAGGATGAGAGAGAGATGATTCATTTTGAGATGTCAAGTCACATGTAGTTTATGCATATGATGAGGATTTGCATATTCATGAGCATGCATGATTTTTACTTACTGAGCTTCTAGCTCATATAGTTCATGTGTTGTAGGTGAGCGAGATGACCTTGTTTGACTGACGTAGATAGCGAGGCTGGTCGTTGGAGCTTCCACGGGCTTTTGAGGTGGACTGTACATGGATGACGACCTGTGAGGCGGGCTAGTCTCTTTTGCTGCATCTGATGTGTATGTTTTTGTTGTATGTGGTTGTGAGGTTGTGTAAATTTGTCTTGTCGTATGGTTTTATGTGAGTCTACGTATATCTTGTGTTGGTCGAGTCAGGATGTGTATGTGGGATTCGTGAATAGTTTGGTGCTTGTCTTGTTGAGACGTTATTTGGTTTTATGATGCTCGTGATGTGAGTATCTTTTGATTTAATTCAGGGGTTTTTGACGAGTTTTAAACGGAACTCACGCAAGTTATTTTCTCGAGTTAGCGTCGTTAGGGTCGTTTTGGTTGTGTATGTTGGGTGGTCGTCACACATTGTATTTAAATAGAACAGAGTGTATCTTTACTTCATTAATCAAAATTCATTTTTTAGATTCTATCCTTTAATCTTCTCCTTGCTTGATAGATCAAACTATCTCTGATCATTCAAGATTCTCTTTATTTTATTTTATTATTATTTTTTTTTTTTTGGCACAAACCATTTATTAAAATATCTTGTTCTTCTATATCATTTGTAGACAAGCTTAGATGTACAAGCACACATCAATCTAACATCTCTACATAAAATCACTCACCATTAACACAGCTTATATCTTCAGCAATTACACATTCTAATGCAGTTTAAATATATGCATTGATATATATATTTGCAACACTTTCTTCAACATACCCTCATATATATATATATATATAGATGCATATACATATTACACCATCTTCTTTACCTTCTCCATGTACCAACTGTTCCTCTGAAACTCCAACACCGTCCACACCAGATCCCTCAGGCCAATCTCCGGCCATAAGGTCTCCGGGGAATACAAGACGCTGACCGGAGTTTGCCAAAGCAGAAAATTGCTCAGCCTCGTCTCCCCGGAAGTCCGAACCAGAACATCGGGATCTTGCGCAACACTCATGTACATGTGCTTGTCCACATCCGAAAGCTTTATTACCTCCTTATCAATGGTCTCTCCTTCCCCATTCAAAATCTTGCCTCCTTTTGCTTCTTCTCGCTTTTCTTCGCAAGATTCTTGAATGGAATGTGCAATCTCATCCGTCGAAGTGTAGGGCATGCAGATTAGCAGCAGACATCTGCATCCTTAGCATAAATACAAAAAGGATATGTTAATTAAAAGAGTTTAAACTTTTATAATATACGTTGTTAAATTTAGGGTTTCATTCTGAATCTATTGCTTTTAGGTTGGACTAAAACATATATTATTAAAAGAATAGGTAGTTCAGCTTCACCTGTCATTGTGGGCCGTGGCTTTCATGGCTTTCTCACAAGCTACCCTAACATTGTCACTCAACAACTTGAGATTCCCGACGAAGTAAACCCTAACCCCATACTCGTTCACAATGCTATTCTGTTCAAGCAAGCCCTCGATCTTTTCTAACATAAGGTCCATGAGGTACTGAACTTGATCGGGCTTACGCTTGAAGTTGTCTATGCTGAACGTATATAGGGTTATGTACTTCACCCCAAGTTCGTAGCAAGTACTTGATCAGGGACAGAAGGGCCAAGAACCCCGCCCTGTGTCCCATGCCTTCTCCGAGGTTCCATTTCCTCGCATATCTTCGGTTACCATCTAGTATGAAGGCAAGGTGGGTCGGGATGGGCCCGGTGGATAAAGCCCGGAAGAGGATTTGTCGTACAAACTTCCGAACAATCGACTGGGGAGAGTACTGTTACTGTCCCTGATATTCATTAGAAATTTGTGTTAAGGAAACTAAATATATAAGTCAAGAAATACTATTTTATGAAACTAGACAAGACGATAAAATAGAATATAGGGCTATACTTCGTTTAAAGCTTGTTTTAAAAACCTTATATTGAGCTTGTGGTGGTCTGAAATTTGTCGTTTGTGTTCTAGCACTTTGTCCACACACAAAGTGTATTTATGCATTACGCCATTCAAGAATATTATTCAAGTAAATATTCTGGTCGAAACTTCTAGAAATTTGCATGAAGATAAGAATTGGTTGGCAACTATGTGTGTTAGAACGAGTAAAAATCTAAACCCTACTTAATTTACAATTAATAAATAAATATCGACCGTTCCTATTTATTAATTTTTCATATAGAGTAGATTAATACTATTCGAGTGGCTCATATAAGAGAAAAAACCATGTCTACTTATTGAACTCACTTGAGACAAACTAACAATATTCCAAAACCACACATATTACGTAGCTTTATCCAAATAAAGAAAAATACAAAAAAACAAGAAATTAAAGTAAGAGAAAAGAAAAGAAAAAACCTATTCTTGTGGCTATCTTGCATTTCAATCTCGTCACACACAAACTATCTTCTCTTCCAAAATCCCACAAGCCCATATCAACCTTTAAGCAACAAAACTCAATCATTCCTCCCTTACTCTTACACAAGGCGAAATGAGTCATCAAGACACGGTAGACAAACTAGTGATCTTCTTAGCAAAAAGAGACGGCATAGACAAGCTGGTCAAGACATTCCAATACGTCTCCAAGCTATGCCACTTCCACCTCGAAGGATCCAATCCCAGCCTGGCGAACCGGGCCAAGCAATGGGAGGTCGCCTCGGGCCTCAGCCGAAAGGCCTTTCGAACTGGACGTTTCCTCACGGGCTTCAACGGGCTCAGACGAAATCCCGGGCCCACAAAAACCTTCCGATCCCTCGCGGTCCTGGCGAACGCGGGCGAGATGGTTTACTTCTTCTTCGACCATTTCTTGTGGCTCTCGAGGATCGGCGTGCTCGACGCTATGTTGGCCCGGAGGATGAGCTTCGTCTCGGCCTTCGGCGAGGCGTTTGGGTATGTGTTTTTTATTGTGATGGATGTGATAATGATTGGGGAAGGGATTAAGAAGGAGAGAAAGATTTTGTTAGATAGTGGAGATGATGGTGATGATGAAGAAAGAGTAGAGATTTTGAGGAAGATTAGAGGTGATAGAGTTATGAGATTAATGGCTATAGCAGCTAATGTGGCTGATTTGATCATTGCGTTGGCTGATATTGAGCCTAATCCTTTCTGTAATCACGCCGTTACGCTTGGGATTAGTGGGTTGGTCTCTGCATGGGCTGGTTGGTACAGAAACTGGCCATCGTAGTTTTAGATTTTTTTTTTCTTTTTGTGAATTTGATTTGTGTTTATTAATTTAAAACATTTTAATTTTGGGCTTAATGATGCAATAGAAATGAAAAGTCAGATATTTCTTTCTTCCATCAATCAATCCGACTTTGTTGTTTCAAACAAAAATTCAGATTTTAAGAATTACCAATCAATTCCAGAAAATTTTCAGTGTAAGTATATATAAGATATACCTTGAAGTTCGTTCATAAATAAAAGGCCCATACCAAGTATATAGAGGTGTTCATACTGATAAAGGTTAAAAAACCAGAAGCGATTTGCAATCGGACCGTCGGTCAATGGTTCAGTTAATTGTGGCAATGATAGGTTAAACTGGAACCAACCGGACCATAATCTCTATCTATGATTTTGGTTCCCCTTAAGCAAAAAAAAAAAAAAATTAGTAGCCATTGAGCTCGGAGCAGAAAAGCTCCATCCCAGAAAATGAGTCGAGTTCGACATGTTTATATCCCTAGCCCAAAACAACCAAGCTTGGTGGAGTTGGAAAATATCTTAAGCAAATCAAGAAAGCTTAAATAATTTAATTAAGGGTTTTAATCAAAATCAAAGAAAATAGTCATGTAGACAAAAAGGGAAAGTCAAGGCAAAATGAACTAGATGGAATGAAGTAGAGAAATGAACAACATGAACAACGACAACAAAATTGTTGGTACATAGCAGATGGAAATGCAAATGATATGTTGAATATTTTGTCGAAGCTAGTATTTGATACTATGTCTTTAAGACCTTATTGCTCCGTTCTTGGTGCTGACTAAATCTAGCAATATTCTTCTAAGATACAACGACAACGTTTAAAAAAAGAAAGTCTTAAAATTTTTGGTAGAGTCTAGTATTTGATACTATGTCTTTAAGACTTACTGCTCCTCTCTTGTACTGACGGAATACAGCAATAGTCTTCCAAGATACAACGACAACGTTTCGAATATAAGCACTTAAATTTTCAAAACTAGCGAATTTTCGGAAGCTTTTTAGACTCAAATGTCTACTTGTATGCTTATTGCAGAAAACTTTTTTCTACGATTCAAATGAGAAAATGAATGTTATATTTATTGAAGCTGCTAGTTAATTAGCTGAGAAAAACTAAGAAGAAGAATGGCAGATTGGGCATTCTCGGACTAGACCCCGTAATCTTTCTACCCCTACTCGCTAAAACAGTCCCATTTCTTCTTAATCTACGTAAGACATAATGTGGAGCTGCATGTGTTGTCGCATTATGTCTGTTCATGAATGGAGATAGTTTTCACCATTCATTGTCTTGAATAGACACCTATTGTAGTGTTGCTTCTCATGACTTTTCATGCCAAGAGTTTAACGGATATTTCATCTAATGATGCGATCATTTTAGCTATCTATGAGGCTAGCCGAGAATGTATTTAGTTGTGATCAATAATTAAGCATATTGTTAGGTCCGATTTTCATCCAACATATGAACTTGAGCATAGATTCGATAGATTTACCTCGATGATAATGCGAGCGGAAGCTTTAGGATTAAATCAATCAAATCTTCATTAAATCTCACACTTTCTCTCTACAATTAACCTTTCTCTATCTACAAATCAACCCTAATTAAGAAAATGGTGAGAGAGATTTTCTAGTGAGAGAAAGTTAAACTCAAGTTGTGTGCTAATCACACATACTTGCCCTATATATACCAATCAATATTGGTATATTTGCATTCTAATCCCTAACTATACATATATTACAATTAAGTCCATAGACAAAGATAACTTGATTATTGAACAATATAAAATACTTCCAACAATCTCTCCCTTAGTGTTCAATTATAATTGAAGCTTCGGTTGTCTTTGTCTCTCGAATCTTCAGTCTTCATCATCATTTGAACACAACAGAATAATTTCCAACAATCTCCCCCTTTGTGCTCAACTGTGGATTTGACACGATCTTTGTTGTTGTTTGAAGAAATATCTGAGAGCGTCTGGAGAATCTTCAGTCTCCCCCTATTTACATGCACCCTCATTTTCTTCTTTGCAACTTGAATATTCGTCACTTTCTTGCATATATCAGAGTCGCGCGGATCATCAGCATTGACTTGTCGTGTATGCTCGAACCATGGAGAGAGGTCTTGTTTGTTGTGGTTCAGAACGTGCGTTGAAAGCTTGGCTTTTTTTTTAATGAGTTCACGTGCTTGGCCTCCTTGATATACTTCTCCCCCTCATGACGATTCATTTGTATCGTCATGCTGTGTGATTAAGGTGAACCAGAGTGTTCGCTGAATGTGATGGCGTTGAATTCCGGATGAAGTACCTGAAAATGGGACAGACGACCAATCATCGTGAAACATCCCTCGATGTCACTCTTGGTCGTTGATGCAAAGTCACACAGACTTGCATTTGAAGGGACTACGGGGCCACATAGGCAACCCGTTGACATCATTCTAGAGTCGTGCTCCAGAAGATGGCCTGCTACCGTTGTTGTTTTGATGTTGCAACGGCAGGACTTCCTTTTGATCATAGAAGCACATTTTTGCGATAAATGTGTCTACAGAAGTTCTGGCTAGGTCACGTAGACCTGCATAGTATGTGTAAAATAATATTTGTGTCCTAGAAAATTTAAAAATATTTAGGCTATGAGGACACACTAGACATTTACGTGATCAAAAAATAAATTTCAGTGGTGTGGGGCTATGGACCACTTTGTTCAATATCTCCCGTTTCCAAATGAAACGGTGATAGCATAGGCGGCTCCCCGTGAGATATTGAAACATCTGTCTTTAGGGAGACAAATGAGTAGCTAGGAAGGGTTGTGCATGCGCCTTAGGACCAGATGAAGTGTCTTCTACCCGGGATCTGATAAATCAGTCATGTACCTATATGGTTATGGTCCGGATAGTTTGTGGTTGAGGTGTAATACCCTCACATACACTCGGGGTTTGTTCCTGGAATAGGTACAGTTGGGATGAACTGAACCATGGGAACAGGTATGTGAACACCTCATATTGTCCATGCGCTAATTGATGTTGACACTCCCTCAAAGCTTGAAGTTTGTCTTTCGGCATTCTCTTTTATCTCTTGCGCCTTTTTAGGTAACGCTCCCCCTAAATTGTTGCGCTATTCCTAATGTGATGCTCTTGCTCCCCCTAAATAGATGTGCTATTTCAAATATGATGCTCTTGCTCCCTCTAAACACGTACGCTCTTGTAGAAATTTGCATATTACTTTCTTTCAGGTCAAACGCCTTTAGTAAATGAAGTATCACTCCCCCTTTAAAATGTGCGACTTTTAAGTATGCGCTTATGAGTATCACTTCCCCTAAAACATATGCGCTTTTGATAATAAAACTACGGTAATACGCTCTTTTGAAGCTCTTGCACCTTTTCTATCGATCCACTCCCCCTAAATAAAAACAATATAGAATATGAAGACCGAATATTCTGTAAATATAGAGTTTGACACCCCCAAAATAAAACTCAAGTGCCTTTTGCAATTTGAAATTGGCTCGGCCTTCTTTAAACATTGAAGCGCAAAAGTTTTTTTTTTTTTTTTTTTTTTGGCCTTTTCCCTCTTTTTTTTTATGGCCTTTTCCTTTTTTTTTTTTTTTGGAAAAAATAAAAATAGAAACAATGTCAAATCAAGAGCTATGGAATAGTCTTGATTTGGTGTGTTTGCTCACGTCACATACCGATCACGCGTGTGGAGCAAATCGAATACCACACGTGTCGGGGTCTCGTGCGACTGCTCATCATCGCATACTGACCATACATGTGGAGCAATCGTCGTCTATTTACCATGTATGATCGGGACCTGCAAAACAAATTATCGGGACTTTGGTACCCATTTTTGGACGGGTCCTCCCTGATTAGCAGATAAATATTTAAGCACAAATGGTTCAAGTATGGAATTTGCATGTAAAGTAGTCTTGAACTGAGGAACCCAATGTTGTTTTGGACTACTTATTTCTATTTCTAGCTTAGGTTTCCAAACTTGTTGAACCTTATGAAAATTAAAAATTTCAGCATCGGTGAATGTGTGTCTTGCGTTAAATGTGAAAATTTTCTCTTTCGCCAGACGTTTGAGATGCTTTTCGGATTTGACTTTGACCGGGTACTTGAGAGAGGAATACGAGCTAATAGAATCAATGGCATTAAGACTAGAAGTGTCGTATTTCCTACCTTCTAGACTCACATCATTCACTTTGTAATGTGTATTAAATGAGCTACTTTTGTTTAGACAATTATTATTTTTAGACGTTTCAGCTTTAATAGAGAATATATAATTATTGTCTCCTTTAGTTTTAGTAGCTTCTTTCTTTAATTTTGATTTTAGAATGACTTTGGGTATTTTTGGATTAGGAATAGAGGTAGAACCAAATTTGGTCGAGGCAATAGAAGATAATTTGTTTTCCTCTATTCTTTCTTTCTTGATATCTTTAGTCATTCTTGCGCCTTTTTGAGAGGATTTTTTTGAGAATTAAATTCTCCTGTAAAAGCTTATCCATTTGAGCTCAAAACCCGTTTCGTTCGGAATCCAGAAGAGAGTGTAATACATCAATTTTCCGAGCACTTTCTGGAGTGTATCAATCCTTAGGTTCGGGTTTTATCGATAGTATAGAATGTTCCTCGTTTGGCACGGACTCAATTATTTGAGTTGATTTATTTAGCAATATAGTTTCTTTTATTTGGCGTTGCTCAGTTTGTCCTCGTTTAGCTAGAACATCTTCTAATTTTTGAATTTTTGAATATAATTGATTTCTTTGTTCAATGAGACTTTTGTTTTGGGTTGCACTATATATTTTTTCGTCTTTACATGTAGATAATTCTTTTGTAAGTTCGTTTATAGTTGATTCTTGTTGTGCGACCCTTGTCTTTAAGCTAATCAATATTTCTTGTTCTATTGTTAGTCTATTTTTAAGAGTAGCCTTTTCTTCTAAACTCTTAACTAAGCAGTTGTAATTATTTTCTAGCCTAGCTTCTAATTCTTTGATTTTTATCAACTAGTTGGCTTCCATATTACTTTCTGGGTTGGATGTTTTTGATCGTTATCGTGTTTTTGAATTGATATTAAATTTTGATTAAAATTTTTCGAATTCGACAAGATTTATTTCAAGAAATTTCAGTTCGGGAAAATATTTTCGTTAAAAATGTCGAGAAATTTTGAGTTCGAGAAAAGTTTTCGTATTGATTTAGAGAATTTTCGTATTCGAAAAGAATTTCAGTTTTAGAAATTTTCGTTCGAGAAAAATTTGTGTTCGAAAAATTTTAGTTTAAGTTGAAAAAAAAATCAGTTAGAGAATTTTAATAAAAGATTTTCGCAATGTATAAGTTTTCGCAGTGAAAATTTTGGCAAAACGTTTTTCGTATGAATAGTATTCGAAAAGTGTGTTTTTTTTTTTAATGAACAGTAGCTGTGAAAAACTTAATTTTTCAGATGCAACTGTAGCTTCCGAAAAAAAAATTAATTTTTCGGATGGTAGCTTGCGAAAAACGTTTTCAAATGAATAGTATGTGCGAAAACTTTTCTTTTTTTTTTATGAATAGTATGCGAAAAATTTTCCGAATGAATTTTTTTTTTTTTCGGATCAGAAATTTGCTTTTCGTATAAGAAAATTTGTTTTTCGGATATTGTTGGGTAATATTCAATCAAATCTTCATTAAATCTCACACTTTCTCTCTACAATTAACCTTTCTCTCTCTACAAATCAACCCTAATTAAGAAAATGGTGAGAGAGATTTTCTAGTGAGAGAAAGCTAACTCAAGTTGTGTGCTAATCACACATACTTGCCCTATATATACCAATCAATATTGGTATATTTGCATTCTAATCCCTAACTATACATATATTACAATTAAGTCCCTAGACAAAGATAACTTGATTATTGAACACTATAAAATACTTCCAACAATCTCCCCCTTAGTGTTCAATTATAATTGAAGCTTCGGTTGTCTTTGTCTCTCGAATCTTCAGTCTTCATCATCAGTTGAACACAACAGAATAATTTTCCAACACATATATAAAAAACTTGTAAGTTATTACCAGAAATGTTACTTCCAACGATTTTATATAAAGATAATGCGGCATGTATCGCTCAATTAAAGTAAGGGTATATCAAAGGTGACAGACCAAACATATATCACCTATATTCTTCCATACACGTGAACTTTAGAAGACCGGTAAAATTGACGTACAACAAATTCGATCAAGTAACAACCTTGCAGATCTATTTACTAAAGCACTTTCTCCAAGGACATTCGAGAAACTTGTATATTTAATCGGACTTCGAAGGCTCAAAGATCGTGAATAATGTTTACATCAGGGGAAGATAAGATTTATTGCACTCTTTTTCTCCTTCACTAGGTTTTTATTCCACTGAGTTTTTTCTAGTAAGGTTTTTAGTGAGACAACTAATATCATTAGCTTAAAGATCTATTTGTTAAATGGACATCCAATGGGGTATTATAAATACAGTTAGTCAGTTGGTGTTTGCCCATTTAATACGATACTCATACCATTCTTTAATTTTTTTAGCTGAAGTTTAGCCCATAAATTTACCCCAAAAAAAACAAAAATTAGCCCAAAAAACAGAGTTTAGCCCATAAAGGGGAGTGTATTTGTCATTCATTCTGTACACAAAAGAAATAAAAAAGCCCTTCACGATTAGTCATTCTAATAGTCACTGTCATAATATAATACTAGTATTTTTACGCATTGCTAAATTTATCAATATATATAATATAACGGTAATTTAAAATATTTAATAGATTGAATTATAATTTAAAATTTAATTATATATATATTTTTTGTATTTAAAAAAGATTAAATTAATTTTTAAGGATATAATTATAATAAATGTAAAATTTGAAGGGTTAGTTTTTGAGATTGTGACACGTATCCATCTAAAAGATGGTGATGAGATCAACACTTTGGATTGGGAAGGTGTGACACGTGTCACAATCTAGTAAGAATAAACCTTAAAATAAGGGTAAAATAGTAATTAACAACTTATTTAAAATTAAAATTAACACACCAAAACAGTTTCTATGAGGTACTCACCAATAATAAAATAGAAAGATATTATATTTTTAATTTTTATTTTTAATTTTTTTTTTATGAGGTCCACACCACACCAAAGCAGTTTCATATTTATTTCACCGTCTAAGACCATCTCCAACCGTACCCCAAAACTCCAAAAATGAGGTAAAATGGTCCCAATGGTACTTAAAACTCAAACTCAAAATGGGTTTTTTGACTTTCTCTCTCCTACATAAACTCATTTTTGCATTTGAACTCATTTTTTGGGATTGTACTTTTATAATTACTTTAGAGACCTTTATTTATTTTTAATTACTAAATCAACCATAAATAAAAATAAAATAATAAATAAAAATATATTGCTTAGTTATTTATTAATAATTAAGATATATTATATCTTATTATTTATTTTTTATATTTCATTTATATATAATACAAAAATTAAATATTATTTTGTAAAGTTATTAAATATGTAGGTAGAATTGAAAAGTTATAAAAATTGGTGTAGAAGTGAATATTATGAGAATATACTTTTGAGTTTGAGAATGAGTTTAACGGTTGGAGATCAATTACTGCATTTTGAGTTTGATAATGAGTTTGAGTTTGAAAATGCGTTTTTCGGTCGGAGATGGTCTAAATCTAAAACCCATCATACAAACAAAACCAGCTTTGCGTAAGCATCGTGCTTCGTAACCTAATAATGGCGTAAATAAATTCAAAGTTTTCTTCGAATATTCAGCCTTATCATCTTGTTCTAGTCTGGTCTGATCCATTTCTACTACCAACTCCACCATCGTTGACTAGGATTTGATATATTCGTTTACTCGAATCAGTGAGGTAAGTTTTCGTAGTTAATTTTCTCCCTTTTTGTTTTGAGAAATTTCTGGTGTTGGGTTCAGATCTGTAAGAGAAAAATGACGGAAGAATTGAGCCACCCGTCGAAGTACGTGAAATTGACGAAGGATCAATTGCCCTTGGAGGAGGATATCAAACCTGGAGAGCTTAATCAGCCCATTGATGTGCCTCAAGTATTGTTTCCTTTTCACTTCCCTTCTTTTGTACACCACCCTTGCTTTTATTTGTGAGGTGTACTTATGGATTGTTTGTTAGATTTGTCTCGTCTCTGATCGAATTAATGAAAATGAGTTAATGTTTTGCTAAAATTTGGAGGAGTTTGTGAGTAATTTCAAGGAAGCTTACAATATCATAGCAACTTCTCATTGTATTGGTTTTGTTACTGTAGGGAAGCTTATAAATTTTTCTTTCGACAGGTTGGTTTGCAATAATTTCAAGTCTTTTAATTGATATACATATACGTAATGCGCAGGCTATTCAAAGTAGTTTTAAGATTGGCTAACTAGTTCTGGTCTGGGTAGAATTGTCTGCAAATCAGATAACTTATATATGATTTTCAAACTAACCCTGATTCAGTTAACAAGAGAATGAATTTATGATCATATTTTAGGGATTGTTTGTGTGGGTTGTAAGATTTTATGAAGTTGATTATTGACTTGCTCTCGTCCTCGAACGTTTTCGAGTTTTGTTTTAGATATTCAGCATTCTGCTTTGTGTGCCTGGAATGTTTCGAAATACGAATATATTCATTCCGAGCTGAAGTTGCCACGTATATGACAGTACTTGTCTTCGTCCTGCAGCTGCACGTTCGCGAGTGTAATGAATGCGGGGCAACCTTTGCCCGAGAGTTACCAAGCTCCTGCGGACGAACCTTGGACTACTGGGATATGCGACTGCGCTCAAGATACAGAAAGCTGTATTCTTTGCATAGTTTCTCCACTAGCGTTTTTTCACCTTTTCACTCACAAAATCATTTGTTTTGTAACTTTTGAATCTCATATTATCTTTTATTCTCGTTCTTGCTTCGTCTGAGAACAGGCTGGACCGGACTTTTCTGTCCATGTGTGCTCTTTGGACGCAACGTGGAGCAATTGAGAGAGGGCACTCCATGGACCGGGCCATGCATTTGCCATGCGGTGTTCGTTGAGGGCGGGCTCACTTTGGCTGCTGTAATAGCAGCCCTTCACGGTATGATCGACCCTAGGACTACGTTTCTCATAGGCGAAAGCCTGTCCTTCAGTTGGTGGATGTGCGGGATATACACGGGGCTCGTATGACAGTCGCTGCAGAAGAAGTATCATCTCAAGGTAAAACCCAATAACCCTCCATATGCTTCTTCTCTTTGCGAACTTCTTGGATATAACATTATAGATGCATACAGTATTATCAATGCTACGTCAATGCAGAATTCGCCGTGCGACCCTTGCTTGGCTCACTTTTGCATGCACTGGTGCGCGCTGTGCAAGGAACACCGCGAGATGAAGGCTCGGTTGTCTGACGACTCTGTGACAATGGTTAATCCACCGCCTGTTCAGGAGATGAGTGCTGGCGATGGAGAGTCTACGTCGAATGGTGCTGCAGGCCATGTTCATGTTGAAATGCAAGCTTTGTAGAGAATTGAAATAAGGGCTATATGCTTATTACTTGGAGACTAGAGTAAAGAAAAAAGAAAAACTGTGGCTTTGGTTTTATCCCTCTTTATACTACCGTCGACTAGAAACTAATATAATCTCTCCTGTAGAAAAAATAGGTAGATGAAGAACGACGGCATGGATGTTCGAGGTATGCTTCTATAACAGACTCGGCGTGTAAAGTCTTCGAATCAAACACCGTGGGGATAGGAAAACCAGTCTTGTTTAACGAAAATAACGAAAGAATCATTGCGCCAATATCACCATTAGGACCAATAAACAACAGAAGCAAAAAAAAAAAAAAAAAAAAAAAAAAAAAAAACACAGCATTGAGCTGCAAACTTGTACCAAGAATCTTTGGAGGTGATCGGATCTCATTTCACTACATTTTGAACATTGCACCACATTATACCAAATACCTTTATGGTCGTTGTTAAACTCGTCAAAACCGAAACCATTTGCGTCCATGGACGCAAGAACTCACTGCACTCGAATAGTTCCGTTTAATATCTTCAAGCATGGGAGAAAGTTTCTTGAACCGCCATGTAGCTGAGTTCCAAAATATAAAATCCATTTCATTTCTCAGAACACACGAGCACGACCAATCCGTTACAGAAACCAACTACGTAACCTGAATCTTTGGACATGCACGTCCGGCAATTCACACAAGTAGCCCATGGTTAGTTAGTAGTCTTACGTGGAAGAGGTTAACATTTATTACATGGCATGGTACGGGGGGAGAGTTATCGAAAGTGATATGGTTGCGTTCGAAAAAATTGTCCTTTGATGACTTCTCGAGATTGGATTTGGTGAAAATATTGCTGACGATAACCGAACACCAGGGTTTTGTGACGCACTTCAATTTCGAGATGGATTTTGTAGGAAGTCTGTTAAGATCAAATCATGAATAAGACTAATTCTGATTGATAATAATTTCGGTGGTTGGCTTAACAAAACTTAATGTTAGGACCGGATTGATCCAGACCGTGATGGAAAACTCGAAATCGGACTGAGCAGACAGTTAATTGAGACCGAGAAGGTAAGCCAAGATGCTCAAGACCGGAATCCATCATATAGAATATTGACAGGTGACAAGTCTAGCATAAGTTGAGGAAACTGAATGACATACCGCGCAAAAGTCATGCCAGCATGTCTTAGTTCAAGAACTCAAACTTCAATGTATATTCGAAATTTGAATCTGAATCAAGCTAAAGAGAAACTGCAAGAATTAATGCCAAAGTTACACTTCAAAGAGTCGTTTAATTTGGAATTTATCCAATAAAGGATAAAACAATATCATGTTCAAACACAAAATAAGTTAACCGAGCTATTTTGGAAAAGCACATTTAACTGCGCTTTCAGGAGCATGTCAGAAGGACATTTGTCTCATTCAAGCAACGGTCTTCTTCTTCAGAGGATCAAGTATAAATACAAAATACTCAATACGGAAGAACTTTACAGACTCTAAAATCTAAAGATCATCAAACACAAAGCATACGTCAGAAGTCATAAAACTCAGAGAGACGAATAGTGTACTGCTAAAACTGAGTTGTTGTAAATTTATTGGGTGACAGATTACGTGCATGTAGATAGTTTTCGGTGGACTAAGCTGTCGAAGTAGTGAACTGTAAAAAGCTGTCTAAGTTGAGTGAAAGGAGTTTAGTTAGCGGTAGTCTATCTAAGGAGGTTGTACATCATAACGTGTAAATTTAGTCTTCTAGTGATACTGTAAGGACCAGTCGAGATGAAGGTAGAATCTGGGTTGGGCTCGTTCGTAATGGAGTGGGCTGAAGATGAAAATAATTGGGCCGAGTTTCATTGAGCATTTTATTATCTTACGGCTCTTTAAGCCCATCTACTTATTACTATACATGTTAAAGTATATAAGTACTATAATTGTGTTTAGGATGGATTAAGGAATGAAATATTAATCTTATCTTCATCTTCGTCTACCTCTCTCTCTTTTCTTCAGTCTTCTCTGTTATCTCCCTCAACTCTCTCAGCTCTCTCTATCTCTCATCTATTGATCGTCCCTCGATCATCTTCTCCGATCTTTCCTCGATCGTTTAGGGTTTTATCACATCAAAAACACTCGCGCACCAACTGTTCAATTAAATTACAACTAAGAAACAGATCGAATATCGATCGGGATCTTACAGATACCTTATTGAGAGGAAGAATGAGAGATATAAGAGATTTTGCGCCGAACTTTCAAGAACAAAGTCTTGTGTTCCCCACTCACACACACACAAACCGATTCATAGTCAAACACAGTCTGATAGACAAATCTCGCCATACAGTACGAATTGCATCGTATCTTCCGCACCCCTACTTCACCGATTCATTGAGAGTAGTTAACTAAGTTCAAACCGGACTAAGTTAACACGTGAGACCAAAAGAAAGCACGAAGAATCAGTAGTGTTTATTCACCCCTCTAAATAGATCATATCGATCCCAACAAAGCCTTAATAAGATCCTTTCCACGCTTTCTTGACGAAAAAAAAAAAATGAAGGGTATATAGGCTATAATATTCCTAGATTTAGTAAGGATATATAGAAGATAATATAAAAGATATTCAACTTTGCCTCCTCAACAATGCATCAACGAACATGACTAAAATAAGATAAAGCCAAAGTCCACCACATTTACACCAACAAAAATATTCCTACAAATACCATGCATTAGCTTTTGTTCATCACCCAAAGCCAGCTCCCAGTCTCGCTCGAAACAAAGCAATAACATAAATCATATTATTTTCCAATCTCCTCAAGAACTTCAACTATCTGATTCACATCCGGCCGAAGCACATACGAATCCGAACAACAAGCCATCGCGAGTTCAAAGAATCTGAGGATGCGATTTTCCGTTATTCTCCTCTCCTCATCACTAAGATCAGCAAGGAAATCCCGACGGTAGAGCTCCGTGTTAGGATCCTTTCGAATTGCAATCCTCAATGCACTCGGCAAACAGCAATAACGACGTCCTTCCTTCTGCAATGGACTTTCCATAACTGCATTTTCCCCCGTTATCATCTCGAGAAAGATCACCCCTAAGCTGTAAACATCGCTCTCTACAGTGACGTCTCCCATCTCGCTCAACTCCGGCGCTCCGTATCCTTCGGAATCAGAAGCTTCTAGCATTCTCCCCACGGCGTCGGGTTTTAAGACGAGGTGCAACCCAAAATCTGACACGTAAGGATCGTAATGGCCGTCTAACAAAACGTTCTTCGACTTAAGGTTTCCGTGTACTATTGGCTTTCCGAACGATGTGTGGAGATGTTGGAGTGCCTTGGCGATGCCAACGGCGATTCCATGTATGACGGGCCATTTCCGAGCTTCCAAGCTGTGATCTTTATGTTAAGAACGATAATAATGCGTCTCAGTAGTATAACATTGCAATGCAAAAACCTTAACAGTAGAGCGTCAGTAAGTAAACTTGTTATTACCTCTGATAAACTGAAACAAGTTCCCAAACCCATAAAAGGGATAGACCATGAGCTTCTCTCCATGACAACCTGCGTAAAAGGCACTCAACGGCACTAAGTTAGGGTGTCGTATGGAGCCCAGCAGCTCCACGACGGGCAGTACTTGGTCGGTCCTCAGCGAGCGGCTAGGCTTGAGGAATCTCAGCAGCGCAACCGAGCTTGAATTGACTAAATTAGCCCTGTAAAGGCTTCCATAGCCAGATTTTCCTATAACTTCTCCTGGGGATTGGAGGATTTCATCTATGCTGAGATTCTCACCACCATTGAACTTCAACAAATCCTCTTTGTCTGAGGAAGATGATTCACTGCCTCCTTTGATACGTCTTCTTATTGTTCTTCTATAACAACAGCAAACTACTATGACCACGAGAAGGGTCGAGACTGTGAATAAGCTTAGTGGTATGATTGGTATGGTCAAATAATCTAACTCCATTTTAATGTCAGCTCAGTTTATTGAGTTTAAGAGTCTGGGAATGGCGTTTGGTAAGAACAATAATGGTGATGAGCGATTGTGTCTGAGAAGAAATTATGAATGTATTGGGATAGTGAGTCGGCGTATGGTAATTAAAGAGGGAGGCGAGGAGGATATCATAAAGCCTTAGCTTGGGAAATAATTATTGGAGGGAAAATCATTTTTCAAGATCATTAATAATGTTGCATTTCTAGAAATGGAAAATAATCAAGTGGTAATTAAATTAGAGATAGTCGTATAAATAAATATACTAGACGCTCTCTATCTTGACCATCAAAACTTTTTTATTAAGTTTGACTTTTTGGTGTTATATATCCGTTTTAATATGATCATCAAATGTATATTACAGTAACCGTATCTACAGATTAAGTAACCCCTTGCATTTCAAGAACAACAGTAATTGCTATGAGCTAATATAAATTAAATTCATAATCATTCCAAATTGATCGATGCATGTATGGGTAGAATAATTTAAGGTAATATGGCGCTTTGAGAATTCAATATATATATATATATATATATATATATTAATCGATGTATGAACATGTTGTGTTCAAAATATTTCTTCTTATTCTGGTAGTAAATTGTAAATACTATAAATATTAGGGACCAAATGTAAATATATATCAAACAAATAAATAGTATATATATATATAGAGGAATTTTATGGTGCTCACCTTACGTGGGCACGTGTTGATGTGGCACTGATTCGTGCCATATCAACATGCCACGTCAACATCAGATGTGATGTGACATTAGTTGACACATTTTAGGTGTCATTGATCAACATTTCCGATGCTGATGTGGCACGTTGACGCCTTATATGGCACCCGGTGTGTGACATTGATATATACCACGTTAACATGCCATGTCAGCATCGGAAATGTTGATCAATGACACCTAAAATGTGTCAACTAATGCTACATCACATCTGATGTTGACGTGGCATGTTGATATGGCACGAATCAGTGCCACATCAACATGTGCCCACGTAAGGTGCTCACGTAAGGTGAGCACCATAAAATTCCTCTATATATATATTATATATATATAGATGTATCATTCCTGTAATTGACCGATACATGATGCATTATCTTCACATAAGATCGTCAGAAGTATTTTTTCCGATTAACAACCCACAAGTTTATCATATATGCTTAATTATTGATCGCAATAACACACATTCTCGACTAGCTTCATGAATCAATAATATTCCAGCGTGATCGTTAAACTTTTTTAAACTAACAGCTATGAAATAACAATTCCACCATATGTTAATAGATAACCCGTTTACGTGGGTCGGATAGAAATCCAGTATCTACATATACAATTAAATCTGTCTTTAATTCATTAGAATAGAACAATCCAATATCAGTTGTTTCTTGAAGATACCGAAAAATCCATTTAATCACATTACAATGTCATCGAGTTGGTGACAAACAATATTCCGCCAATAAATTTACAGCGAACTCTATATTAGATTGCGTGTGACATTTTTGTAAGATACATTAGTACTCTAATATCACAAAGATATGGTACTCCATGACCAAGTAAGTTTCATCATTTTCACGTGGTATGAACGGAACTTTATTCACGTTTAAAGATTGAACACCGGAGTATCTGTTGAGGTTGCGCAATTAGATGAATTATGGTTATGACCTATGTAATATTCAGATTTGTATTATTGTATCAACTTATTTATTTTGAATTAATATATTAATCAAATTTTGTGTTTTGTCGATGTTAAGGCATGCTATTTATTTATAAGATAACGTCTTATTAGGACATTCTATAAGAAAGATAAATAAATAAAACCCTAATGTTTCGAGTTTATCATCGATTCTGCTAGGCAGAGAGGAACACCGATAAACTATTATTCTCTATTGTTAAATTAGTCCACAAGTCTGAATCATCGGTAGGGTGACCGGATTGATGATTATAACTTGTTAGTCGACGAGTTCAAAGTTATTATGACAATCATTCATTTTGGAAGTGGGAGCTCGTGACATTGATACAGGACAAATCGATGATTGTCTGCCAGTCATTCACTGTTATTTACATCTTTGTCTTTATTAGTTTCGTTAAAGATTCTGATACTATTGTCATTAGGATTAGATTGGGTCTAGGGTTGTCGTAAATTCTTGAATAATAGAAAAAATTTCAAGTTTCGAGTAGTTCATTCATTACCTACCTTATGAACGTAACTGGTAAAATAATTTAACAAGCATTGGTTGCGGGGGCAAAGTAGTTATGGTATGCGAGGAAGCTAAACATAATTTTGAGCATTAAAACAAGAGTCTAGAGTTGCAGGGTTCTCCGCCATAATAGTTAAAGTTATAGCTTGTTGTCGTTCTCTTCAAGATTGTCAAGTTGGTCGTCGACGTCAAGATAAGCTTTTATCATTTTTTTTTTCTTTGATTTGGTTATTATGTAGTTGAAGAAAACTAATTTCTTCCTCATTTATTCATTTCAGACTGAATAGTTTCGTCATTTGATTACACTCATTATGTAGATTGGTTTCCTTCGTTGTCTTTTTTCATCCCGAATATTAGACAAGCAAATAAGTCATTTTTAGGTATGAAAAGTCTTCCCTTGCTCTCCACTCACATTTTTCCTTTCCTGCTGCTTATCTTTAACATAAGATATGTTGATAATAGTTTTTATAATTTATGTAATTTTGCTTTGCTTGAGATGGTGAGCACTCGATCTTGGTTTTCATCACAATTTCGAGAACTACTTCCTTTTCTGCATCTATCGGGCTTTACTTTAAAAAAAAAACAATAAAAATATTTTGTGTGATTTATGGAATCCTCTTCTTACTAAAGAGTGTATGCCCATCAGTTAAGGCCAATCAAATGAAGCAACTCAGTTCATTGGTTTGATCATTTTTCCAATCATTTTTGGCCTTTGCTCCTCTATCAAACACTTCTTACAAGGAGCACGGTCGGCACAAGAGCATGAGAACTTTCATTTTTTTGTCCCACAAAAAATTTCTTGTATTTGACCAATCTGATGAAAAAACAACCTTGATTTTGACCTCCTCTGGACATGCACATTGTGGAACCAATTGGGTGTCTAATAACTTTTCTATGTCCTATACAAAACTTCGAAGTATTGTATAGCTTTTGTCTTAATCTTTGCTTGGTCTTCATTTTCGTCATTCGTTGTTAATTTGTACATCATTTTGTAACGATAAATTATATGTACAAATTTAATGATTTTCTTAGTTTGAGAACCTTTAGTCTTTTAAATTTACTTTCAATCTAATATATAAATTTTAGTTGTCTTAAGTTATTTTCACAGTTGGTTAGT
Organism: Lindernia subracemosa; assembly: GCA_028392965.1. Lineage (NCBI taxonomy): Eukaryota > Viridiplantae > Streptophyta > Magnoliopsida > Lamiales > Linderniaceae > Vandellia > Vandellia subracemosa. The sequence continues at coordinate 80,142 of JAQPCC010000165.1, read as the reverse complement.
TTATTGCAATCTATCATACCTAAATTTATGATTAGATTATTAAATAATATATTGATAAAAAATAAAATATTAGTTGAAAAAGATATGAGTATTTATCGCCGCGCACTGCGCGGCTCAATATTTATAGTATATACATTATATAAACCGATGGAGAAATGAATAGTTCTTATCGTCGTAATCTAAAGCCTATTTCTCGTCCCTATTTATCGTGAGATCACCCTATTTATCCCTTTCTTCACTGCTATGTTTGGTTGTAAGTATGATATAAGGGCCCAAGATAAAAAAAATCATATGACTTATTTATATGAGTCCCAGGATAAATTGTCTCAGCCCATATATCTTACTTGTATCGGGCCTTAAGTCTAAAATGCGGGCTAGAGTTAATAGCGGACTGGGAAACCAAACAGAGCCATTCTTCGTGGCAATTAGGAGAAATTGAGAAATTATTTGGGCCAATGAGCCTCATTCAATAAAGTAAGCTCCTTTTATATTTTAATCTTTTATTGGTGGACGTATGACTATTAAATATATCTTCTATTATAGTAAGACTCAATGCCTTTTAAAAACTGTCAAATTCTAATTTAATTTGGTATGTCATACAATATATTACCCTTTAACTTTTAATTTACAAACAAAATTATTATTTTATCCTTATTTTATTTTAGATTGAATAATCATTATTGTACCCTTTAATTTTTGATTTACTATAATCATATCCGATAAATAACTATTTTCTTTTTAGATACTTAAAATGAATACACGATTTATTTTAAAATAATATTATATATTTATATACTAGAGCACATATGTGTGCATAAAGTACTAGTATATTATTAAAGAACCAAGTTACATATCCGGATTGTACCATTGCATACAATTTACATATAATGGCAATTAAAATTATTTAAAAAAAGGGCTTTATTTATAATTTTTTTTACAATATTTAAAATCTAAATTTAAAATTTTGAACTTTAAGCTGGACTGGTCAAGGGCTCACGAGGCGAGCCCGAGCTGAGTTGTTTATTTTTGAGCTCGAGCTTGAAAATATAAAGCTCGTCGAACTCGATATCAAGCATAGAAAATGAATCGAATTCGGCTAGAGTTCGACTCATTTACACTGCTAGCTAACACACCCTTGAAAATCTAAGACCTAAAGCAGAGCGAACAATGTTTTAGATACCAGTATACCAATATTAAATTATCCATAAGTCATTATTACTAATTAGAAGTTTTAAGGAATGAATGCATGGTTTAAATAAGAAGAAAAAAGTTTAGATTTTACTTTGTATGAGGTTTTTATTTTGTTTTGCTTGATGAATTTGTATTTTAAGTTCTTCAAAGTAAAAGTTTTATTCTCTATTTTCCAACTACACATAAAAATATGGATATTTATTTCCAAGCGTTGTGCGCGGCTCCTAATTTCTAGTGTGTGTGTATATATATATATTAATTAATATATATATATATATATTGTAATGGAAACCTTTTCGTGTTACAACTTACAAAGATAAATAAGAGACGCAAATTAAGTGGAAGCATTGACAAGTTGTATCACTACTACTAGTCAATGTGGAGAAAGAGAAGCTACTGCAAATCATAAAATTAAAGTTCTAAACATGATGTGTTCATCGTAGATTTTCAAACAATAAATACATTTTTCAGATGAAACTAACCATAGATAGTTAATCAATTATCCAATAGAACACAATTAAAACCAAGCTTCGAGATATAGACAGTGGGTTTTGATGTCCTAAACCCTAATTGTTAATCCTCATTTGTTTTGTCAAAACGAAAATTGTATTTTACCATACCAATTGCTAAACCCAAAATTGTTCTGAATCGTCGCTAGTTAAACATGCTTGCATAGTCTTGTTTTAAGATAGTCGATGACACAAGTCACAAATCATATATTTTTTTAATATGAATAATACAATAGAATGTAGACGAATAAGAATAAATAATTGAAGAGATATTAATTGCTATTAAATTGTTCGATATTTTTGTTTTATTAACTAACAAGATTGAATAATGATGATATAATTATATATTATAAACTATAATAACTATTAATTTTTATTTTACAAACAAAGTATCCCTTACTTTTCAAGTCCACATATCCAGCTTTCATTATATCGGCTATCTTGGATGACAACCAAGTTTCTAACACAAAAATGCGTATGAAAAGGTAGAGTAGAAAGGATTTTATCTGTCCAAAGATAATTTGTATACCCTTTTTTATAATTATTTTCTTGATTTATTAAATAGGTTAATCCATATGTGTATGAGGTTGAATGACTAACAATACAATGCATAGTTTAATTATACAAAAAAAAGAAGTTATTTTTGAAAATTTTATCAATGTTATGTGTAGGTCTAAAAACTGATTAAATATAACAGAATATTCATTATAAGAAACATATACACGGGACTGCACCTAGTATTTATATAAAGATATGAGGCAAGAATAAATCAATTATTTATGAATATTGTCGACAAGACATAGTCAGCCGTTGACTATAAATAAACAAAAGACAATAGAGAATGTTGACAATGAGAAGTTTGAATGAGCAATCAAGGAATATTATTTATCAAACCATATCTAAAAATTGTCAAAATCATAAATTTAGCTCAATATATCAAATTTTAATTTTGTGTCACTACATTTTATAATTAAGAATACAAACCACTAACTTTATATCTCAGTTGGATCTCTGACCTCTTTTTTGATAGAATAAATCGAAAATACCAATATATTACTATTTTAAAATATTTTCTATCAACTTGGCTGCTGAATACGGTGGCGTTGGATTCCCATTTTTTTGTCGAAAAATTATCGAAGACTAATTTGTTTCGACATATGAAGTTAATGTCCTAGTTTTGCAATATAAAATGTAGTGGACAAAAAATCAAAATCGTGCTATTAGTTACCCAAATTTTAAAATTTCCTCAAAAATAATTCATTAATTGTGACTGTTGATTTTCCATACCCGATGTTATGCTCAAATAAATAGTACGATTAAGACAGTATAATGTTTATCATTTAGTATATGATATTTATATTGGGATTAATAAATCATCAGATTAAGATAAAGAAAATCATTTTGATTTTTAATAGATTATTTTTATTTTGGATAACAAGAGAAAGGAACATAGTTACAAATTATCATGAAAAATCATCATATAAATTTCAAAATTTTTGTAAAAAAGTAAATACATAAATAAGTAGTTGAAATCAAGATTGGAAAATGTAGAATACTCTTAAGATTTACCAGTCAAGGGCAAAATGAAACAACTAATTCACTTTAAACCCCTAATCTTTCCGTAAATACAAAATGACCACGGCTCACATAACCACCGTCTTGGTACAATTCGGACTCAGATAAGAAGATAACGGCGAGAATAACGGAATATCGAACATGTCGTTCAACTCACACTCACTGCCCCGCAAACCTAACGCCGTTAAGTCCCCAATCTCTTCAACGACCTCCTTCTTAACCTCTTTATTACTCAATTTCTCTCCACGCCCGTCGCTTTCCCTACACCTCTTCCGACCACCCACCTCAGCCTCCTTACTCGGAGGCACCACCCCACATCCCTTCGGCGACCCTATCCTTCCGTCGCCGGAGCTCAAGCCTCCGACCTCGAGCGGGAAGTTGAGTATCGCTTTCCGACCCCTCATCTGAAACGCCGCTGCGTCGTAGGCTTTCGCCGCCTCGACTGCCGTGTCGTACGTCCCGAGCCAAACTCGCGTCCCTTTCTTCATCGGGTCGCGTATCTCCGCCGCGAACTTGCCCCATGGCCTTTGCCTCACGCCCCTGTAATGAACTCGAGGCACGTCGATGTTCAAAGATGGCCTCGTCCTTTTTGTGGGACTCGCTTCGAAGCTCAAGACTTCAACAATGGGGGTTCTTCTTATTTGAGCTGAAGCTCTATCATAATCGAATGACGACGATTGGGAACTTGAGGTGCTTGAAGAAGAAGCCGTTGATGATATTTGTGGCTGAGATGAGAAAGGACAGTAATTGTCGACGAAGGCATTGTCGTCGAGAAGATGCTGACGTATGATTTCGAGTGCTGAGGTTTCATCGGGTGAAGCCATATCTGTGCAATAAATTTGGGGTTTTATGTGTGTTTTCTTGTATATGTATTTGTATTTCTTTAGCGTTTTTTTGGATTCAAAGCTTGGTTTTGAGTATGGAGAAGGATGATGGGCGATAAGGTCCCTTATATAGGTTTTACTTTACTACCAAGTTGTGTAAAGAAAGAGGTTTCGTGAGATGGTTCGTTCGAGGAGATAAGAAGCATCCATGCGTTTCGGATAATGTAGCCAAAAAAGTTTATTATTTCCATAAATAAAATATTTTTGTTATATATATATATATATATTAATATATTAATCAGTACAGCATGTTAGCCATTGACGGCAATGTCTTATTTGGTTCATGGGTTTAAACATTTTAAAACTTAATTTATAGCATATTGAGGTGTTAGGTTCATATGTTTATATAAAGTATGTGTCTACATATATCAAGTTTAAACCCTTGTATAAGAGTTTAAATAAACACACTTCTCAGATATGTTTATTTAAACACGTTAACCAAACACACATTTTATTTTATACCCACCAATTAGTTTTATATAAACCTTACTAATTTAAACCCTCCTAAATATAAATCGACGAATCAAACAAGCACTAAAAGTTTTATTTTATCGAAACTATTCCTACTCAATCTTATGTAGACTTGGCAACGGGAAGGGAATTCTACATTCCCTGTGGGAATTTGCCTCTATTGGGGTAAGGATTTCCCGTTTTTATTTCCCGTCAGGCAGAGACGTGAGAAATTTTCTCCCCGTTAGCGGGGATAGGGCAGTGACGGGTATCATACTCTCTGCTCCGCTCGGATCCCCGCCTCGTTTCCCGTGGGGATCCAATATATTAAATTAATAAATTATTCTTATTAATATCCTAATCCCTTTTATTTCTTTACAATTTCTCCCTTTTTTCCAATTTTCTCATGGTCATGAATGTCATATTTATGTCGAGAGTTTTATTTTTTATTGTTTAACTTACTATATCGAAAATAAAAATATTATATACTAAAAAAATGTGTAGACTGTGATTTCCTTGAAAAAAAACCTCGAGAAATCTCCGCGGGAATGGAGACGAGGAGAAAATTATTTCCCGTTTTCTTAGTGAGGACGGGGCGGGGTTCCCGGATAAGTGACGGGTGGGGATGGGGATTAATCCTCCGTCCCCGCCCCGTCCATTGTCAAACCTAGTCTACTATGGCCTGACGTCACAGACTTTGAGAATAAAATTAATCCCCTTGAATATGTGAAAATGTCTCAATTTCACTAAACAACGTAAGTCATGTATTTGAAATCGTGACCAAATGGTAACAATACAACTCTCAACCGGGGACTAAATTTGATTCATCTTCATTTATTGTAGCCATTTGGATTACGTCCATTGTGAAATTATTTTAAGATGCATTTATGTTTAGACGATTTATTTATTTATTTTTTAAAAAGATATATGTAATGATATTTATATGTATGTATTCTATTCCAAAGGTTAAGTAATTTATGGAGTTTTATATCATGTTTTAAATATTACGCTCGTTAGGGCATCGTTCAAATAACATGTAAGACTTGGTCTGCATTTATTTGATTCATCATTACGTACCAGACATTCATTTATAAACCATTGTCCGATTCTTTCGTTACTTTGACCATGAATTTCTTTCTATAGTGATTTTATTTGTTTGGTAGTAACGTTCCAATGTCGTAGAAAGACCGCAGATTGTTTAATTAATAATACTATTCTATTCTCATTAAATAATGTTTTCGGTCTTGAGATGCTAACCTTTTATATTCAACGTTTCGACAGGTCATGAATATGTGGGCTTACTTATTATGTAAATAATCGACAAAATTATCAATTTAGATCACTATAACCTATTTTCGATTTTGAACCACTATATTTGATCATTTCAGATAAAATTCGAGTCTCCATATGTCAGATTAAATTTGGGTCTCCATGTGTCAAGATTAAATTCGGGTGTCCAATTCTTTTTGTTGAGATCTATCTCTATTCGAATTGATTTTACGATGAATCCATCGATTTCTAATATGGTATCAGACCGGGTTCGATCTATGCTCACCTTCACTCGATTTATATGTCCACGTATTAGGCCAGTCACGCCACACGTGAGGGAGCGTCTTGAGATTTCTATTCTATCCCACATCGAATAATTCTCTTTGCCCGACTGATCTTATATATTCAAGAGGCTTCTTCATCTATCAACAATTGATTTAGGATGAAACTCCCGATTTCTAATACTTTTTACGACAAGATATGTCAGAAAAATATTTGTCAAATCAAATTTCTAACTTAATTTGTCATAACAAGGATAAGAGACCAAAAATTTATTTTGACAAATGAAGTTAATGAAATATTATTACAATTATCAAATGTTCGATAAAAATTTACATAACTTAACAACACGGTGTTGAGAACTAGTCTGCATGTTTGCGGTGGTTTTTTTGTTCCCACGTTGGTTTTTTCAAATATAATGTCGAATACTCAGGATTCTATAGAAGAATTACTTTACTGTCAATTTAGTATTAAATGAAATAAACAGTCATCTTAACATCCTACGTTTTTATTCAGATACCAGATATTTATGACTTTATGTTTCATATATATTTTAAATATAAACCATTTCGTACATGCAAAACTGAACTGTCTTAACGTGCAAGTTTAGCTTAAAAGACTAGTTAGATTTAATTGTTTATATAAGTTTCCAGGCAGTTATAGTTTATATTAGTAAATGGGGACATACTAAGAACATATCATGATAGTGATTAATTGATTTTATATCAGTTCTCATAAACGAATTTGTGTACGGATTTTTAAGTAGGAAAGAGATGGATATAAAACATTGATTATTATAATTTATATTATTAGTCTTTCGTGACAGATGAAAGCACACGAGAAAAAACCTAATTTTCAACTAATCCTTACTTTTATGCCGCAAGAAGATTAGAAAAATAATTATGATAGTACTTCTGTATTTATCAAAAATGTTGACTTGAACGTAGAGTAGGAGCATTGCATGACTACTCACTATGAGCGACAGTTTAATTGCCATTGCTAATTTTTTCAAATACTCATATAGAGGGCAATTTTTCAGTACAACGTTGTACAGTTGGCTTTCGGTCAAACGTAGGGGTTGCACTTGCAACCAATAATAATCAGACGGGTCAATGTCAAAAAGGGAGGAAAAGTCAGAGTTTCTAATCTCTGACCGTTGAATTTGTCTATGAGTTTTGAAATTATATAAAAATTCATAAATGTTCAATACTTCAATGATAATCTGACTAGTTCAGTTGATTCGTACTCATACCTGTTTCGAACATGGCTAATATGTTCCAAAGAGAAACAGTCAAGAACATATCAAAAACAATATATATATATATATATATATATAATATTATTTCATTCGGCATTGTACGAACGTAGTAGAAGAAATGCTGTCGTTCGCGAATTACGATTCTTATTATTTAGGGTTAATTGTAACAATAAGATTCAAAATAAATTTTGCAATTATTTTCACGAATTTTAAAATTTGAAAAAAATTATTCTTAAACTTTCTTATATTTTCAATTCTACACAAAAATAATTTCCTGAGGTGACGGCGACCGAAGGTTTGACGTGGCACCATTTGAGATCCTCTGTGCCCCCATTTATGTTCCATTCCTTATATATTTACAAGTCAATTTATTTTCCAGATCTTAACACGTGTCATCATATGAGGAATGAAACATGAGATTCGAACATAAATGGCCACAGATGATCCCATACAGCGTGACACTTCCATCTTAAAATTGCAACGTGCCACAAATTAAAAATATTTACAGCAAGAAAAATAATAAGTTAAACCCCAAACATAGTATTCACCAACATGCCCGACCCATACAATATCGAACTTATATGCGTGATGCAAAACTGTTTCATTATCAATGCTAGAGTTAGACATAATGTCCTTAAAATGATATTTGTCTCGCTCATGATACTAACAGAATATGGCAATCATTTCCACACGATACAACGACATAGGTCTCGTAATAGGGTACTCCCAATTTTGAGACCATCGAACTTATTCGATGCTTTTTAACTCACATATGAGTTTGAATATGAAATATACTAAATATATTTCACGACAAGAGGAAGAAGAAAACTATGTGATTTTTTGGGATTCTAGAGGAAGATTCGATGGGACGACCCGATACTTGTAACACATATTAATCAAGTAATATAGTGACAATAACGACACGAATTCGGCAAAACAAACTGTATGAACTCAGTTTTAAAATGTTGAAATAACCTGAATACAACTAAAAGAAAGCTCGAACCACGAATATTTCAAAACTAGTTTCCATCAACACTCAAACACAATCCACAAACTCAACTGATAATGCACATACATATACATAGCATCGTATCCCAAGATATAAACACAAAAGCACAATACTAATGAAACTAGTGCATAAGCTATATGCAAACGATGAGCCGAGGCAGAAGGATAAAAGCTCAGCCGACCGATCTTGTATCCATACTTCTTACAAAACCAAAAGATGAGATGATCAACTTCACTCTACAACAACTGGAGAAAATAATTTTTAAGAGTTTGATCGATAATATGTTAATAAACATTATACAAATAAATATCAACACATTACACATAGCTTGATAAAGAATCATATATCAAATAAACATCGTCACATATTCAACTATATAACCGTAACACAAGTAACTATATGCATATTCATTTTATATATCTGCTATAATCCGGCTCGAATCACGAATATTGATAGCATACGTGTGCCCATGCATGGGACTCTGTAATCATGTAAGCATATAGGCATGTGCAGGATTCTGTGAGCCCCAATTTGTAGAGATATAGATCTGTATCATCCATGTTTCAGAATGTCTTCTATAACACATGATTCGATGTCATAGTGGTCATAACAGATTCTTCTTAGCTTTCATGATGCAACATCTCATACTTATAAATAGCACATAAAGCATTTCATGTAGCATCATTCATACTTATAAATAGCACATTAAGAGTAAGAAAGACGTTCATTTTCACAAGTTATAAGTCTATCCTTTAGTTCACGGACTATGGATTTGTTGCATTCTACCGTAGATTCTAGATTTTCTATCTTTTTATTTAATCTAAGTGTAAGAGCTGATCTTTCCTCAAGTGTTTTCCTAAGGACCGTTTCATTATTATCAAGTCTATTTTCTAATTCCTTATCAGTTTTACGTTCATGGCGCATTTATTTAAATTTTTCTTTCATTTTGATTAAACTATTAGTTAGAGAGTTCTCGTGAGCTAACCTCGGTTTCATCAGATGATGTGGCAGAGGCATCATCAGAAGCGTTAATAGTTTCATCATCTGGATATTCATTGGTTCTGGTCATCAAAGCAAGATTCTCCGTCTCGCTACTTGTGGAGTCATCAAGCCGATGATCTCGACGCCTGCTTCCTTTTGTTTTGTAACTTGAAGCTTCTTGGCATAATATGTTGCATCCTTTCTTTTGGGCTGAAAGCATTCTTTCGTTTGGTCTTGAAAACATTGATCTTTCTCATCTCATTGATGAGCGTCAGAAAACGTTGGTACGTGTCATTTATGTCTTCTTCTTGTTTTGCTTTGAAGGAGCCATACGCTGTTAGTATATTTGTCTTCTTAGCTTTTGTAATACCCGTAAAAATTTAATACGGGGATTTCGCAAAACTTCGAAATTAGTAAAGATAAGTTTGGGCGGGATTGAAATTGAGCTCAAATAATAATTGGGCCCAAGCCCGATAAAGAAGGAAAACTTTAGGGACTGGAAAATAATTAGGCCAAAAGGACTGGATGGATTCGTATTTTTCATAGAGAAATCTTGGTTTGCGATGAAGAAAGATACAAAAGAAGGAAAATTACAAAAAAGAACCTTTCCTAGCTTAAGAGGAAAAACACGTCCATGCTTCATCACCTGCTGAACAAAAGCAGTAAAAACCATCATTAGAAATAAATAAGAGGAGCAAGAGAGAAAGGAGAAGGAGGCGAGAGAAAAAAGAAGAAAGAGACAAAGGAAATTGGCAAAAAGCTCCTTCCGATCTTCATCAACCAAAGAAAATCTGCTTAAAACACTGCTTAGGACGTGAGGTAGGTGAAATCTACAAACCCAAAACTGATGTTTTAAGCTGTATATCTATGGTGAAAGGATCACCATCGTTTTTGGTGTGATTAAATGTTATGTGTGATGATTGATGTTTAACAACCCAAAATATGGGTTTTAATTATGTTATGAGTTTCTGGAATTCGTTGAAGATATGAAGATTTGAAGAACACTGTGTTTTTCGTATACTGTTCTTTATTTTCGTATGATTTCTTGTTTTCGGGCCGAAAACCATTTTCGCGGGCCATTTTAAGTTTTTCGCGGGCTAGTTATTTTGCGAACTGTGAGAGGAAAAAGTTTTCGCGGGCCTAAGATTTTCGGTATGTGAGAGGAAAAAGTTTTCGCGGGCCGCAAACCAGTTTTCGCGGGCTGAGGTATTTCGCGAACTGTGAGACATCACGGGCCGAAAACCAGTTGTCGCGGGCCAGAGAGTTCGCGAATAAGAAATAGATGCGGACCGAAAACTAGTTTTCGCGGGCCGAAAGCCAGTTTTCGCGAACCAAAGCTTTTCGCCACTTTTCATTGAGTTTCGCGAACCAAAGCTTTTCGCCACTTTTCATTGAGTTTCGCGAACCAAGTTTTTCGCCACTTTTTGTGAGGTTTCGCGAACCAAGCTTTTCGCCACTTTTTGTGTGTTTTCGCGAACTAACTTTTCGCCATTTTTGTGAGTGTTCGCGAACCAAAACTTTTCGCTACTTAATATAAGTTTTCGCTAGCTACTGTTCAAAAACGAAAAAGCTTTTCGCCACTTCCAAAGTTTTCGCCAAGTTTGAGCTGTTCGCCACTTTTCGCTAACTTAAGCTTTTTGCCAGTTAAAGTTTTCGCCAGCTTTTCGCAAAGCCAAATCTTTTAATTTTTGTTGAACTAAGTTTTTATAAAATATTTTCAAGCTTGGACCCAATTTCTCGGGTCAACTGATAAAGGAGTATTGGGTCTTAAATAATTTACTGTTCTCGGGATTTTAAGTACGTTTTATATATTCTAATGATTTTTGAGGGTTTTTCGGATATACTTGATATGTTCTGCGATTAATTGTTCATGCATCCACGGCATGTCATGACGAGAGTATTGATCGCATTTGTGCGATGGGAGAGTGTATGCCTTTCTTTGGCAGAGATTTGTGAGGTTAAGACTCGTAGGCGCACCTGACGGGAGACAGACGTGATCGCTCTGTCTACTCAGGCTTGAGCAACCTGAGGTGCCCACCGTCGTAGGATTGCTCGACTTGACGGGAGATAGACGTGATCGTTCTATCTACCCGGGTACAGCGTGGGAGCGCGACTCGGGGTGCCCACCGTCAGGAGATGAGATTAGGCGGGAGATAGACGTGATCGATTTATCTACCCGGGTACAGTGTGAAAACGCGACTCGGGGTGCCCACCGCCATGAGATGTGATTTCCGAGTCTGTGTGACCGGATGATTGATGTGATGTTGCGCGCGAGGTGCCGAGTCTAACCTAGGGCCCTGAGTATTGAGATATGAGAAAAATGAGCGTGCATTTGTCATGTGAGATATTGGGATTTGGGGACATGTGCACGCATGCATCACATTATATTGGTGTTCACCTACTGGGCCATTGTGCTCAGGGTTACATGTTTTATAGGTACTAATAAGTAGACGGCTGGTGGCGGTGACTCCACGGGCTTTTGGGGGCGGATGCAGTACATGGGACGCGACCTGTGGAGGCGTAGGATTGTTTTGATATTTTGGGGCTTCGGCCCGCTGTAAAGACTAGCACGGCTTTTGTAAAACGACTCCATTATATATTGTATAATGTATATTATTTTGTTTTTGTAAAATGGGCTTTCCGCGGCTTTCGTTGCGAAAACTCGCCAACTATTTATATTTAAAAAGTGGGGTCGCCACAGCTTTGACTCCTACTTCGGCTATGTTCATCATTTTATGAATTTCGTCCCACATATCTTTGGCTGTTGACATGCTATCTATCTGCATGTAAATGTCATTTGGTATTTCTTAAAGTAGATATGTCTTAGCTGTCAAATCAGCCTTCGAGTATCGGGGACTGGAGGATTATTATTTGGTGAACCAGCGGTGACTATTCAAAACTTTGATGGTCCTTCATAAATTGATGAGAGCATGTGAATAGTTTGATCTTTATTCTCGATGAAGTTTATGAACCGACTTCGCCACACGGTATATATTCTCCTCGTCCTAGAATTGGTAGACGAATGTCATTGCCCATTGAGTAAGCTTCCATTTTTATATGATGACGGTTGGATGTTGGATCTTTGTTTGTTGTGGTTTTAGTTAAGCATTGTAGCTTGAACTTGAATTATTGAAATCACACAGAGTTGTTAATAAAGAAACATGTGTATATATTAAACTTTTGTTTGTGATGCAAAAAAAACTTTATTTTAAAATGGTGTGTGCTTCGAAAATTATTGCAAAGTAAAAAAATTTTAATGTGACACGTTTTCGCAACGTTAGCGTTTTCGTAAACGAATAGAGAAGTTTTCGCAAGTGAGAGGAAAAAAATTATTTTCTCCCATTTTTTTTAAAATTAAAGTTTTCGTAATGTAACAAGTTTTCATAAAGTGAACAGTTTGGTTTTTGCAAGTTTTCTCAAGTAATATCGAAAAGTTTACGAGAATTTTTTTAATATAGTTTTCGTATTGTGGAAGGTTTTCGTACTGAGAAAAGTTTTTGTACGTGAATTATTTGAAACTTTTCGCAACTTATATACTTTTCGCAATGTATATACTTTTCACAATAACGCTTTCGCAATTGAAAAGTTATCTAAAGTTTTCGTAATTGAACAGTGATTACGAAAACAGTAAGGTAGCGAAAACATTGAGTTTGAGAAAACAGTAAGATTGCGAAAACAGTAAGGTTTTGAAAATTGTATAATGGAGAAAACAGTAATTGAGAAAGCTAATTGTTTGCGAAAACAGTAAATATTGTGAAAACAAAGTAATTGCGAAAACAGTGTAATAGCAAAATATAATGAAACGGTGAAATTATCGATCTTAACTCAAAATTCACCTCACTTAGCACTGAATCTCAAAATTAATCAACATATTCCGATTGAAATGATAAGAATCTAATCTTAAACACTTGATTAACTCAGTAAAACAATAAATTATAGCAGATATTCAAGTTTTTGCATAATGAACAGTAATACTGTCGAACGTAAAATATTGATCAAAAATCCTAATTCTTCAGTTCTAAAATATTACAACGTCTCTTGTTTTTTTCCGCTTTAGAATAAGGCATCGTACTTTGGAGGCTTATCATGGCTAAGTCAAGAACCGAGTGAGCAGGGATCGGGTTAGACGTGAGCCGGTCGTAAATGCACGGAGCTTGTTATTTCGAAAAAAATTCCAAGTCTCGAATTTGCGACAAGTTTGGTATCAGAGCCTTGCGAACAACATGTGTGGTGGCTGGAGGCATTCGAACAATGGGAGTTCATATGACGGCGCTGGAAAATCACACGGCGAATTTCCAAGTGCAACCCGAGGGGCTACGGAATCGGGAGAATTCGGTGTCACGGATCGGAGCAGCAGAGACTTTAGTGGCAGCCATGGAAAGACGACGGTGGCGGTCAAGGGTGGCTGTAGGCCGAGCCGGGACAACGAGGCTGAGCTTGGCAAGTAGGACCACTAGGCAAGACGTGCAGGGATGCACGACAATGTGCGAGAACATGTGCAGGAGAGCACGCGTGGCTGCGATGGCGGGTGCAAAGCGGCGCGCATGCCGGGGTGAAATCGAGGTTGAATGACGAGACTCGGACGTGGACGGGCGAGCCACGGATGAGGCGAGGACTTAGTCGAGGGCTGAATTCAAAAAAGGAAGTAGGTTTGTATATTTTTGGGAGACTTCAAAAATTAGTCAACTTCAAGTTTGAATCGCACCCGACTTTGAGAGAATCTTGACAAACGAATTGTTGAGATTTTTCGGGGATCTTCTGGCCATTAAAACAAGCACCTAATCATATATATATAAAAGTTGGATAGCTTTCACCACAAGTGACACGTCAGCAAGACCAATGCCCTCCCTTATGCGACACGTCAGCAGTTTTTGGAAACGGCGGCGCTGGTGGCGATAACGGTGTGGCAGATGATGATGATGGGTCTAGCAACGGCAATGTGGACCATGGTCTCGCCGGAAACGTCGTGATGCAAGCTGAGGCCGGCGGCGGTGCTGTTATTCTGGCGAATAATGATGAGCAGGTCTGTTACTATACTCACGGCCACCTTTGACCACCGACTGATATCTTTTTTTTCATCTACCATTATTATATAAGTTCGAGCTTTTTTAGATGAATACACAGGCGGTGGAGGCGGCGACATCGGCAATTATTTTGGTGGTGGAGGTGATGAATATACCCGTGGTGGCTCTGACTGAGCTGGTGGAGGAGGTGATGAATACGCCAGTGGTGGAGGTGGCGGCGATTGTTTAGGTGGTGGAGGTGATGGATATACCCGCGGTGGCTGTGACTGAGCTGGTGGTGATGAGTACACTAGCGGAGGCGGAGACTGCTTCTTTATGCTATATGTTGGTCCATATTAGAGCATTGTGATAAAAGCATTGTCATATTGAACGGAACAAGCACCGGGCCTTTTATTATATATTGAGCTTATGATTATGTATGTTACGGGATGTCATAGTTTAGGTGGATTTTTATTCTTTTCATTCTTTACTGATTTTTGTTTTTTGTTTTGATGTTGTTAGTTAGTCGATGCTAAAAGTCATCTTCAACGTAAGAGCATTGGACATAGTTAGTCGATGCTAAAAGTCATCTTTACATAATTCTAATTTTCTGAAATTTTACTTGCCTTATTACGATGGTCATTTATTCAGATTGTTCTAGAATAATTCATAAATGGCTGAATTAGAATTCTCTGAAACTGTTGCACTTGCAACTTAAATCAAATCAAATAGAACTAAAATAAGAAAATTGTCTGAAAAATGGTCAAGAATCCGTGGAAATAACAAAAAGAAAAACACTTATAGTCACATGGATAAAGGATAATGCAAGGAGATGTACATCGAGTACAATAACTTACACATTTGGTATAATATCAACTTTTTTTGGTATTACTGTCAGAAATTGATTGGAAAAATATTAATTTAAAAAATGGGTTTGTTGGTATAATAATTGAATTTATAAAATTATTTGAATATTTTGTTGGTATAATATTCATTGGAGTTACCAGGTGTGTAATGACACTTCCTTATTGCTGTTTCGGTAATACTTTGTATTAGTTCTTGCATGATTTGGTCTGATAAATTATTTAGCTGATAATTTCTATATCTATTGTTGAATACTTATTTGCGTATATTAGATTGGATGTATGTTCCAAACCTTCTCTAAAATTAATATTTGATCATATGTGCTAGATGTTATTGGATTGCTATCGCGAATCGTCGAACCGGATGTTAGCAGCCATGGTGGTGCCAATCGAGCCATGCTCAGGATTGTGCTTGAAGGGTTTGTTTTTTTCCCTTCTCCGCATCTTTCTTTAGTCGATTTGGTATTTTCTTGCTGGTTTGGTTTATATTGATATTTATAGTGGTAAGCAAGTATCTGTCACGGTGTGGGATGAGAAGGCTTTCGAGTTCTGCAGGATTTTACAATCAGTCGCTAAGGAGAATGTTGTTGTTATTGTAATGAGTATAAATCCCAAGATGTATGGAGTTAATTGTCTCAATATACCTATTACGTGTTTCCAGACATCATTCATCTTCATATTGTTTTATAGGCAGTCTATATATAAATACAACGTCCTCGACAAAATTCTACGTGAATTACGCTGGTACTGACGTGTCTGAATTTCGAAAGAGGTAATTCAAAGTTGTTGTAACAAATTGAGAATTCTATTTTTATTTGATATTGTTTATTTAATCCTTCTTCGCATTGTTGGAACAGAATGAATGTTGTTGGTGGTTCGACTTACACTTATGCAAATGGTATTTAATGAAAATTTTGCTGATGCAACATTGTTTTCGTGGCGATAAGCTTTCTACAATAATTTTGACGGTATGATGTACTATGTTTGCTTTTAGATAATTCCGACGCAAATAAAAATGGTGTCTGCAGATCAGCTTCTAGCTGATACATCATTGTGTGAGAATACATTTGTTTCGATGATATATTTGGAAATAATGCAGTATTCCAGCGTGATAACACTGAGAAGGCTAAAATTTGCTTGAGGGACTTCTCAAGTATCAGATAGATACACCGGTAGAATCCCTTTAAAGCATCAAACTTAATGGAATCTTGGCAGACCCACCGACACATGGTAGATTCACGGACTATTAAACAATGTATGAAAGCGGAATTTTGACATCTTCGAAATGCCATGTATTCTCATCTAAACAGTCGTACTATTTATGTTATGTGTTTAACGGTTGTTGTGCCATGTATCTATGGTTGCATATGTTCAAAAATATAACTTTCTCCACTCCGATTTGTAACCTTCTTGCGCGTGGAACGATTCATTATTTGAATTAAAACTTATTTTTTTTATATTATTTTATTTTATTTTATTTGCATTCTGAATTTTAGAAATTGGTAATATTAGTTTGGTAATATTAGTTGTAGCTAGCTTATTTATCAAAAAAATATATATATATATATATATATATATATATATAATAGAGTACGTTATAAAGAATTATTCGGAGAGTTGGATATTCGAGAAATCAAAACTCCATAAGTTCAAGTGTGATGTCATTATTTGAGCTTGGTCATTTAGGATTTAGAGTTCATCGTGATATTCAGCTAAGTCTATGCCATCTCTGCGTGGTGCAATTGTCCAAATCAGCTAGACAATATTCAGTAAACTATACAATACAACTGTTACGTTGGAATTGAATCGTATCGCTCCCAATTTGCCATGGTTCGGTCCTTCTATTGCAGATATTGCTACACAGACACCTTTCTTCAATATTTTCCGAGAATGAAAATTGATAGATGACCTATTCGAAGCCAATACTGGTATGCGAGTGATGTGTAATTATTTTCGTATCAGACGAGGCACTGCTGATAGAAATACAATAATATTCAGCACATATGATCAAATATTAATTCTATAGAAGGTATGGATACAGCATTTTCGAATCATACATCAACCAACGCATCATTCATTACATAGAGAAGCTCCATAGTAATTAATAACTTGTATTTTAAATGAAAATTTAAACCATGTGACTCATGATATGCCACACAATGACTCATGGAATGGCACACAATTGTGAAGTTACATTATTTCTTCTTTAGAATAGTGTGTATAGAATACAAATGGACACTAACGAAGCTTAAATGCACATGAACGTATGCATCCCAACAGTCTAATAAATTTCTTTGAAGAAAAATAAATAACAAATACATTGTATGTAAACTAATTAACAAATACATTATGTTTTTCAAATGTTAGAGTCATTATTTTTAAATGATATATTCATTATTATTATTTTTCAATCGATAGCTTCGTTATTTTTTTCAAACGATAGCTTCATTATTTTATTATTTTTCCAAACGATAGCTTCATTATTTTATTTTTTTCCCATAGCTTCATTGTTTTTTGTTCAAACGATAGGATCATTATTTTATTTTCAAACGATAGTTTCATTATTTTATTTTGAAACGATAGGTTCATTATTTTATTTGTTTTTCCATAGCTTCATTATTTTTTTCAAAGGATAGGATCATTATTTTATTTTCAAACGATAGTTTCATTATTTTATTTTCAAACGATAGCTTCATTAGTTTATTTTTTAAACAATAGTTTCATAATTATATTTTTTGAATTATAGCTTCATGATTATTATGTTCTTTACGCAATAGATTCATTATTTTTTTTCAAACAAAAGCTTTATTATTTTTTTTTCAAAAGATAGCTTCATTATTTTATTTCCAATATTAAAAGAATAGAACAATGTCATCCTAAGAGAGGCTAAGCTTGCTTCCTGAAAACAAATTTAACGTTGTAATATTATTATCTGTTGGTATATTTGAAAGTTTGAGATGAAACTAATCATACAATACATATAGATGGAGGGAGCTTAACCACCCAGTTGAGTAGTGACCTCTATTAGTGGTCAGCACGAATATAGAACACACCATTCATTAATAATATAAGCCCGAAGCATCAATGTTGAATACAGTCTGGAACCATATCAGTAATTCATTGCCTAACATATAATTAATATTATTCTTGAAGCATGAATATATAACACATCATCCATTAGTAATGGTAGCCTGAGCCATCAAGTTTGAATAGAGTTTAGGTGATGCATCGCTGACTATGGTGAATTCTGTCCACACAACTTTTATTACCCGGAATAATGTTTTGAATTGATAAATATTTGCGCATTTTCCAATTTTGTATACCACTGAATTTCAAAATCGCAACCTCGCATGGTTGAATTTAATTTGGAGACATCATTTGAATCATGAATTTGTTATCATTCTCATGCGTTGGAATTTTGCTGAATTTTATTTTCTATAACATTTTATAACAAAATGAGGCAAACCATATTCGAATTGAAACTTCATTTTTTTAAACCCGAGTTTCAGAATTTAATAATATTATGGGTTTTTTGAAAACATAAATTCTGTCAACGCAACTTTCATTGCCCAGAATAATTTTATGAAGTAATAAATATTTGTGCATTTTTCAATTTTGTATATCACTGAATTTCAAAAGCGCAACCTCCCAAACGAAAACATATTAGTTTGGCAGAATAGGAAAGGCATACTCCCAAGTCCAACAGAAATCGACAAATAATATATGAACATGGTGATACACGATTGCTTGATACACGTCTGAACATGGTGATACATTTTTCCATACTCCGGATTTTACAACTGCATGATTGATGGAGTGTCATATTATATTATCTTGATATTGTTGATAGTGTTTGTTTTCAAAAGTTCGAATTGATGTAAGGCTGAGTATAGTAGATATGTTTTCGAGCTCATTTTTTTGCGACTGTGATGGAAAAATAATCCCCGTGCCCACCTCGCGGAAAGAGCAAATTAGTTTACTTAAGTTGAAACTATTTTTATTTTTTGCAATCTGAATTTCGAAAAATGGTAATATTAGTTGTAGTAGACGGCAAAAAGTGATGCACCACTGACTATGAAAAGATGTTTTGCCAACCGCAAGTTTATGCGACGGCAAAAAGTGATCGATTGTTATGATATGATCATAGAATTATTTATTTTTAAACGATTACGTCATTATTATTTTTTTCCTAAATATCGCTTCATTATTATTATTTTTCTTTACCAAGTGTCGGTTTCAATATTTTATTAATAAAAAAAAATTCCGTGACATTCTAAGTTAAGGAACATTCCCGTGCATCGCACTGGTGGAACCTAGTGCTCATAAATAGTTCATTTTCAAGCAGCACAAAGGGGAGCAGAAAAAGAGCCGTCAAAGTGCCTTTAATGGCCAAAGAAGGGAGCCAAAAAAGAGTCGTCAAAATGCCTTTTAAGGGCCAAGGAATGCCACAAAAATCAGTCACACACAGGTAGAACTTTTGGGAAAATGAGTTCGAGTATTCTCAACGTACCGAAAGTAAATAAGGGTCCCGTTGGCCATATTTCACGAGCAAAATTGATTCAAGTGAGTGATTAAGATGCCGAAGTGGACATTAGGAGATAACCGCAAGGTTATGATAGGTAGTTTGAGTCGTATTCTTTCTTGTAGCTTTCGATAAGGTAGAAAGCAAGGCCGATGGTTGTTTGGTACAACGGGTTTGTATTCCGTGATAATAAAGTTAACGGCTAATCTGGGAATTACTCCGACAGTCCACTTTTATAACGTGTCTTTTTTGTTTTCGTTTTAGAATAGGGAAGCGTTACTATGAAGGCTTATCACAGCTAAACCGAGAACTTGGTGAGCAGAGATCGGATTAGATGTGAGCCTATCCTAAAGGCACGGAAAAAAAATAAAAAAAAAAATTAATGTCTCGAATTTGCGAAGAGTATATGAATATCTATTGATACAGTAATATTGTTCATTGATAAACCCCACCTGACCGATAAACTAAAGCAACATTTAATTAAGCAATAGTGAAAATTCCAAAGCGTTGACCTAAATTAAATCGCGGGATTCTCGGATCACAAAAGTCTATAACTATATTATAATATAAAATGTTTCCCATCATTTCAATAATTTAAAGACAATTTCTTACTACGTTGCTGCCTCAATCTCAATGCACCCGTCTAGCAAATTCAACAAAATAATATATATATATATATATATATATATATGTGTGTGTGCGCGCTAGAAATTTGAAGCCCGCAAATTAATGGATTCACATTCACCTTTCAAACTTACAACGTACCATAATTAAAAAACCCTTCAAGCCCACACTCCATTATATAGTTCTTATATTCAATGTTTCACTCATATATCATATAATAGTATGTATATAACGAATATTAATTTACATTAAGAAATATTTATGTTATATATACAAAATCAAAATATGATAATACAAACAAATAATCAAACATAACTTCTCAATAAAACAAACTTTCTTAATTCATTCATGTAATAGTATGTATATAACAAATATTAATTTATATTTTATATCAGGTAGAAATTATAAAAAAAAATTGTATTATCTTATAATTTAGCGAATTGTTAATTTAGCACTCTATCTTCCGGTTAGGATGGCGAAAAATATTATTTTAAAGAGCTCGTTAAATAATCTGAGTATTAATTGATCAACTTTCTAATAAGTGCCCGTTTGTCAATGAATCATTATTGCACATAAATGAAAAACCACACACTCATTATCTTTCGCAAGTTTAATTAAGATAAGAAATCACACACCAATTATCCATCAATATTTCCACACCATGCCAAACATCTCACAAGTTAGCCAACAACACTCCACAAAAACTCAAGAAGAAGACCACGACGACCTCGAGAAGTCGCTAAAAGAACTGCCCAAAGCGCACTTCTGGGACTCACCCTTCGAAATACACCAATGGGAGGGTTTCTGGTTCGAACCAGGCTTGATCAAGCCGGCTATGAGGTTCAGATCAGACTTCCACGCCAGTGACGACGACGTTTTGCTAGCTTCGGGCATGAAAACAGGCACCACATGGCTCAAATCTCTAGCACTCTGCATCACTCAGAGCAGACAAGTTGATACTACTATTACAGATCATTCCGAGGATATTCTAACCAAAGAAAACCCTCACTTTCTGCTCCCAACCATAGAAAGCACAGCTTACTCAACCAAGCCCTTTCAGTACAACTACGATGACATCTTCGACGAGAAGCCTGCTAGTCCACGCCTCATACACACGCATCTTCCTTACACGGTTTTGCCGGAGTCTTTGAAGAACTCTCGCTGTAAGATCGTGTACATTGCAAGAAACCCTAAGGACACCCTCATATCGATGTGGCACTTCTTTAACTCTATTTTGAGGAAAGATGGAGAGCCCTATCCTCTGGAGAAACTTGTGGATTGCTTTTGTTCTGGGGTGCATCAGTATGGGCCCTACTTCGACCACGTGTTGGAGTATTGGCTGGAGAGCAAGAAAAGGCCCGAGAAGATACTGTTCGTGAGGTACGAGGAGATGAAGAGTGATCCCAAAGGGCAGGTTGGTAGAATTGCCGAGTTCGTGGGAAAGGGTTTTGAGAGTGATAAGGAGGTTGATGAGGTCTTGTGGAGGTGTAGCTTGGATAGGCTCAAGAGCTTGGAGGTGAATAAGAGTGATCATTCGGTTCTTTGGGCTGTGCCGAACAGTTCGTATTTTAGGAAGGGTGTCGTTGGAGATTGGAAGAACTATCTGACGAGTGAAATGGAAGAGAGAATCGATCGAATGAGCCGCGATAAGTTCGAGCCACACGGCCTCTTTTTCTGAATCAGTCGGTCGTGTACGTATTTGTGTACTGTCATGAATGCTTTCTAATGTTATGCTTCTGTGTGTTTTCTGTGACGTTGAAACACTTGATGTAGTCACTGTTTCATTTACATTCTAAGTTGGAGTTATATATTTATAGAAGATTCATGTATCGTATGTGTTTTCTTGGCAAAAATGTTTGAATATGTCACTGTTTAGATAATCTCAAACCCTTAACGATGTCAATGCATTCTCCCAATAATAAATGCTTTTGGTGTTCAAGTATGAGTTACAAAAAATATCGGGGGGCAACAAAGACTGACTTACTCATCAGGCAATTCGAACGTTGAGGGACATACCGTTGTCTATACATCTCAGAGGGTGAGGGGACTCTCATATTGGTGTAAGAAGACTAATAATCATCGCAACAATGTTTTGGGGGGATTAATTGCACTGATATCTGCTGTGCTCACATTCAGCCCATTGTCTATGAAAGGTCAAAGAATGCGATTCTCTTTCTGTTAGGTTAGGACCGGTGAATGTGTTTAGAGGGGGGAGAATAAACACTTTGCTATTTTTCGCTTTACTAACCGGTTGATGCGGAATTCAGACCGATTGTGAAGTGAACTGGTGTGTGTGAGTGTTTCGGTTTGTGTGTTGCGAAACAGGACTTTGTTTATGGAAGTTCGGAGCAAACATCTCCTACGTCTCCCCTTCTTCCCAACAGGAAGGTATCACTAGAAGACTCGGTTTATACACACTGGTATACAACCTTCCTTAGCTAGACTTACACAGCTATAACTCGCTAGTTATACTCAGCTAATTAAACTCCTAGTACACGACCTTAGGCAGCTTTTTACGGTCCACCTAAATACACCATATTATTACAGGCCGATGTAGTGAAGAACTATCACAGCAACTATAAGCTAACTCTAACTTGACTCGTTTGAGCTTGGATTTGAATGCTTGTGGATTTGAATCTTCGTTGTATTCTTCACGCCCGTCACTGATATTGAGTCTCTCGTATTTATACTCGAGTCTTGAACTAGTGACCGTTGCTTGGGTATGGGCCATCGTCATTAAATGCTGCGCAGACCGCATTGAAGATGTTTTCTGTTTTGGCAAAATTGCAGTCTTGTGCCGGGTATCAGCAGTATTGTCTTCATGTCTTCTTTCATGCAAGTCTTTACCTTGCTGAATCTTTTACTGCTGTACTGCAGATCTTTTTGTACCTTCTTGATATTTGAATTTCTCCAACGGTACTTTAGACCGGTTGTCATCGCGCAGCTCAAACCGGTCTGTTCTCTTTAGCTTTGGTATAGCAGACCGGTATGTTTGATCTAAGCACGACTGGTTTTGTCGTGACTGGTATCCGTGACCGATTACGTTAAGTTCTAATCAGTTTTGTTAACCGCCAAAACTGTTTTAGTCGTTTACCGATTTGACCTATCACTTTCCTATAATAATGAATATGGGGGTTTCATTCTTGGACATAAACCTCTATGACAGCATGATTCGTAAATCAAAGGTTTGCGACAACTGATTTGACCAACCTATTTGGCCCAAGTTTTCTTCATCCATTCTGCCAAGCCTTCATGAATATATATCATCACTTATCCATATCTACCTAACTCCATCAGATTTTTATGAGCAACACAAATATTTTCGATCTATTGAGTTTATTACCACTTTCGATCTATTGAGTTTATTACCACTTTGTTAGGATAGAATAGACCAATCCAGACATTAGAATAACTGTTGTATAATTAACATTTTACCCTTTAATTGTTAATTTATTCCAATTATATCCACAAATCAATCAATTAAATTTAAATCATAATTTTACATATTAAGCATTTTAAATTAAAAAATAACTCTTAAAATATAAAATAATATTAAATATATTTATATATTATGAATTGATGTTTAAAATACTAATGTATCAAGAAATAAAACATAATCCATAGATACATGATATTGGCCAAATATCAGGAAAACACCTTTCTTTACAAAGAAGACGCTTTTTCCAACTAATATAAACAAATTCAAACACTGCTGCTACGTAGAGAAAACACAACTACCAGAAAACAGAACCAAAAAACAAAGAAAAAGTAATTATACCACTTTGAGCAGCCAATCATCCCAATTTGTACTTAGGAATGATAATAGTAATGAACTTACTATCATCAAGGTAACTAAGATGAGCAACAACCACTCTTCTGTGTTACGGGTTGGCCACGAATCTGCACAGTAGGTGGCCTCGCATTGTTTGATGCAGGCTGACTAGCCATTCTACGGTAATGAAGAACATATATATATATATATATATATATTATGATAAGAAAAAATGAGATATTTGAAGCAATAGAGCTTCTTGGTTCAGAAGATCACAAATACATGGGAAAACTAAAAGGAGACAATGATAAAACCTGTTCTTAATGTCTGCAGTCATAGCCATGAAAGCCTGTTCGACATTGGTGGAATTTTTGGCACTTGTTTCCAAGAATGGTATCCCGATTTCATCAGCAAAAGCCTATGGAATTGAAACGAATCAAAATAGACCACTTTCTCACCAAAGCTACAGAGAAACCTTACCTTGGCTGTATCGTACGAAACGGCTCTATTGTCAGTGAGGTCGCACTTATTACCCACCAGAAGCTTGTTCACGTTGTCACTAGCATAACGATCGATCTCGTTCAGCCATTGCTTCACATTGTTAAAGCTCTCCTGGTCCGTTACATCATATACAATCTTCCAAGAGAACAAAGAGAAATAAAAGCAATAGTAAGGAGATATTTAAGGGAAATACTTAAAATGATGTTCAAGATTAACAGTAAGGAATAATCGCAGCACTTACTATGATGCCATGTGCCCCACGATAGTAGCTACTAGTAATAGTTCTAAATCGTTCTTGTCCTGCAGTATCCCACTGCATGATGAAACATAGACGAGTATGTAAATAGGTTGTGTATGTCCATCTAATGTAATTTAATAGGTTCTTATCCCACTGCAGTTCTTGTCCACTATGTAAATCGTTCAAGTCGTAGGTTCTTATTAATCCAGAAGAAAAATGAGTCTGGGAATTGTAGAATCAATGTAATTTAATAGGTTGTGTGTGTCCATCTAATATGTAACTGCACTTGGAAACTACTCTTAAGTCAAAAGATAACCTATTATATACTCCACTAACGATGGTAAACATGCTAAAAGACCACCATGTGCCATAAATTCTAATCACCCTATAAATCACGATTAGATGAAATTCTAGAGTCACAACGGTGGTAATACAACTGTGATAATAGGAAAAAAAAATGCAATGCAAAGAACCAAGTTCTAGAAGTGTAGGGAAGTGCCATATATAAATTTTTTAGATCATAATCTATAGATCAAGTAGCAAGAATCTTACAATCTGTAGTTTAATGGTCTTTCCATCTTGTTCCACCGTTCGAATTTTCTGCAAAAAAAAATAAAATTGCTTTGAATAACGATTATCGAGAGTAAACAAAATAACACAATAGCAGAAAAGCCTCACAAAGTCAACTCCAATTGTGCTGATGTAACTTTCAAGATATGAATCATCCTGTTTAAACAAAATAATTATAGTCAAAGACACATTCAAAGCAGCAGATGTATAGTTCCCATAAAAAAGAAAAACGCAATGCTTACAGCAAATCTTAGGAGGAGGCATGACTTTCCAACGCCAGAATCTCCAATCAACAGAAGTTTGAACAAGTAATCACTGCAATTCAAATCAAACAGCACGGAGTTATTACCAGCACATCGGTTAAGATACCTAAAGTGCATAAAAATTGATTCAGACAAAAGTCACCAGTCATTAGTAGGCAAGCTAGCTTAAATTCAGCACTCAATCAGTGACAAAAATAGCAGCAACTATACAACCTTTACTAGGTTCTTAATTTTAGCAGAAAATCCCATCGATCATCGACCGCCGTCTGAAAAAAGGAAATAAACAACACCCAAAAAGCCTCGTGTTCCACACAACAACAAAACAAAGAAACCTCGAACTCGATACAGAAATCACCTAGGTGTCCACAATCATACAGAGCAGTAATATTTTTGCTGGAAAAGGAAGTATGCAAAACCAAATAAGAGTCCAAGCAATCAGTATTATTCGCTTGCTAAAATCAAGGACATGATTATAAATCCATCGGAGCAAACATAATATGACAAGCAGGTTACTTTAGACGAGAGGAATAAATCAATCAGACTCACATAATGGGCAAATCCACAAGCATCATACACACGCACATCATAATTTTCCCACCAAACAACAGATACAGAACGTCAACTACGGCGATGAGACAATGACAACCCAACAAAAGCAGATATGTGGTTTGATAATATCAAATGTAAGCAAACGTACACAAAATTTCACCAAAATTTCACGCGGTATCACATAAATCAACACGGATCTATCCAATTCATAGACGACGGACGAGAGATGATGAGAAAAACAAAAGATCAATCAACCCCTACAATTATTCGTTCATAATAGAAATTAAAGGGACGAGAGATTTACTATTCAGGATTCATGATCGATGCCTATTCCGAGAAATATTCTCCTTCCGACTGAGAAAGATGATGGCGTAGGGTAGGACTCAATGGTCGGAGGAGTTTGCCGTCAACGCGGCGTGATATCTTGTTTTTTTCGTTGATTGCGTAAACGAAAATTGAAGCGACGGAACTTGTCGTTTGGTGGTACATTACGATATTCTTTTCTTTATCGGGATTAGATAATTACCGGAAAATGACAAAATAATAAGAGTAAATAGCATATAACTCACTTGTAGTTTGAAAATAAGCATCAAAACACCTGTGATTCGAAAATAGTATAAAATTCCCTCTTTCACCTCATAATTGGAGGGTACAATGCTAAGTTTTAGACCAAAACAAGGGTAAGATGCTAAGTTTTAGACAACACAGAGGGTACGGTGCTAAGTTTAAACAACATCGATGATACTGTGCTAAGTTTTAGACAACACGATGGAGTTTTGTGCAATAAAAAAACATATGGCAGTTCTGTGCCTTTCAGTATAACCACATGGGGATATGACATAATTTACCCAAATAATAATAATAACTAGGAATTTCGCACAGTCAATTGTCTGTGCAATTAAAAAAATAGTTATAATTATAATTATAATTTTAAATTTAATTTTTTAATTAAATTGTAGGTTATTATTGTGAATTTAATTTTAAAACTATTATTGTAATTCAATTTTTATTAAAAATTAATTAAGAGTTAGTTATTACCATCTAAATATTTTTGTAAGAAAAGAATGTTAAGATTGTGGAGTAAGAACTTATTAGTAGGTGGTTTTTGTAAAGGACTTTTTTCTTTAATTATTAATTTTAGAAAAAAAAATTGATTAGTTAATAGTGACACACCAATGACAGTTTCTATAAGGATCTCGCTAATAATATAATAATAATATAATAATAATAATAATAATAATAATAATAATAATAATAATAATAATAATAATAATAATAATAATAATAATTAAATAAATAAATAAATTTAATAGGGAACAACATAATTTATATAGTTCAGTCAATATTTTACTAGGTGGATATGATTTTGCAAACAAGCTAGGTGTGGGCATCAAATAGGATAGTCGGGTATCGGATAATTCGGATTGAGATTTTTACTACCCGAACCCGACCCGATCTATGGCGGGTACCCGCGTATGTCGGGTTCGGATACCCGATATCGGGTAACCGATTTTGAATTTTGAAAATATCTAAAAATTTTATAATCTAATATACATGTCAAAACATCCAAGGTATGTATCAAATATCACTTATAAAACATTATATTTATCAAAACCACAAAAAACATTCAAGATAATCGTGAGAGGAGCATATAACATAATTATATAATGCATTGAATATATAATATCGCGTGTTAATTATACTCAATAATATGTTTAAAATTTAAACATTACATAAATTAGATATAAATATTCAAATATGTAATTAAATTTTTTAATATTTGAAAGTATAAAATTAATAAAATATGAAATTAAAAATATTAATTTTTTATAAAAAATTATGTCAAATACTCGAATAAGCCCGATCGGATAGCAAATTTGTCCAATTGCTCAAATTCGATGTGCATGAAACGGAATTGATCCAAACGAATGAATTCATCATTATTATCTTCTCTACATTTCATCTCCGCCACCATTATATAAGTGAAATGGTATATTTTTTTTTTCCTAGTCCAAAACGAGTTTATACGGTGTGAGCCTGTTGAGAAAAAAAACGATGTCGAATTGAGGAATTTTATCGTCTTCTTTCTGGTGACGCTCCGGTTTGAGGATGACGACAATGATGATGAAGGAATATGTTAGTTTGAGGAGGGTTTTGCAAGGACGTTCGAATGAATAACATATTAACGAAAAATTCTAATTAATAGGATAAAACAAGTGTAATTAATGAATGTGATTTTTCATTGAATTATGGAGCTGTATAGCTAAGAAATTTAGATTTTAAGGATTTAAATAATTTAGTTTTCTCATATCATGAAATTTTGGTTCCGCCATATCCGACTTCTCGCGCTACATTGGCTGGCAATGTAAATATAGAGTATTACAGGTATCTCCTAAAATTTTAGTATACTATTAATGAAAGTTTAGAAGGTAGGTAATTTCAAATGTTAGTATATCAAGATATTATTCTTGTTTTAGTATACTACGAACTACGTCTATTAGTGAACATATTACTAGTTAAATTTTTTTTTTTCTAATTTAGTATATGAAGAAATTTTTTTTATTTAAGTTGACTTTTGCCCTTGATTTTCTTCCTTTGTTGCAGACGAGATTAGCATCCGATCAACCATGAAATAATAATATTCTTGAGATCATTGCCTAATATTCAGTGAAGCACACCAAATACAGTGAGAGAGTAATTAGAGGAAAGGAAAAGAAAATATATCTTGGTTGAGAACGAATTAGAATTATGGGATATATTAAGAGGCCCTACAAATACATACATTATCATGTTTGACAAAGGTTCTCAAATTTTGAGTTCAACATGAATATTAATTTGTTCTGTTTAGTAATCTTAGTGAAATTATTGTTATTGTCTCTCTAGCGGTTAGGTACTGGTCAAAACACATAAATATTGTGTTCTCTAGTTTCATTTAAACATTATAAAGATATCGAAAAAACAAATAGAGAAAAACCCCAAAATGGCCATCAATGTTTACTCAATTGACCAATTTAATTCTCAATGTTTTCGCCTGAATCAATTTAGTCCCCGATTTTATCGATTTTGGACCAATTTGGTCCTTCCGTTATGATTAACGTCAATTTTAGCGGCAACATCGCACATGCCTCACATTAAATCATGTTTAAATTGAATTTTGGAATATTTGCAGAATTTGGGGATTCGTACTA
This sequence comes from Lindernia subracemosa, assembly GCA_028392965.1. Classification (NCBI taxonomy): domain Eukaryota; kingdom Viridiplantae; phylum Streptophyta; class Magnoliopsida; order Lamiales; family Linderniaceae; genus Vandellia; species Vandellia subracemosa. The sequence goes on along the minus strand of JAQPCC010000165.1, from coordinate 50,644 downwards.
TTTTCTTTTACTGTCATGTCAATGAAGCTCGACAAAACAGATGATCTAGAGCTCATGTTCGAATTTTGGAGGAGAATTTTTAGTTTCGTACCCCATAATTTCAGTAATCGTTTCAATTTTATCGATACAGACATGATTTATTGTGAGACACGCGTTAGATTTCCATTAATATTGACGTTTATCATGACGAAATGACCAAATTGATCCAAAATCGACAACATCGAGAACTAAATTGGTTCCGACGAAACATTGGAGACCAAATTAGTCCACATGTTAAACATTGGAACCATTCTGGATTTTATCTCACACAAATCAAGTTATGCCCAATTTTTCCCAACAATTACCGTAAAGTAATATACGAATTCGTAAAACACAACATGAAAGATGTACGACCAAATATCAAACCGAAATAGTCATCCAAATGCTAATGATCTACATGTCCGTAAACATTCACGATGGATGTTTAACTTGGCTACAAAACAAGAGCAGCAACTTATACCAGCAAACTAGGTGGAATTCAGAAGCCAGATATCATCCTATGCAACTCATACCTGAAAAGCAGATTCCCAGTTCGATCGCACACTTGTTCGCAGTTCACAACGGCGTACAGCCCGTCGTATATATAAACAGCGCCAGCCTCACCGTTCACCTTCTGAATAACCCGGACGGGAACCTCGTTCTTTATGTTCTGCATCAGCGCGAGATTGCCCCGCTCCATCTTCTGATCGGAAGTCCTTTCGCCAAAGTCCTCGCAGCCCCCTTGCCCGCAGAAGAACAACACATTGCTTCCCTTGCTCACATTCTCGTACCGCCCCGCATTAACGATGCTGATGGCGTGTCTCTTCCCTCTGACCAGCATAGTATCTATGCCAGAAATGTAGGGCCTGTGCAGGCCTATCACAGCTAGCTCGGCCCTGAGACGAAACCGATTGCCTATCTCAACTCCCGGGATGAGCCCGACTCTCTTCTCCTGATTGATCAATAGGGAGTTCTTTTTCAACCGCTTCGCTGCCTCAAGGTCGATTCTTGGCGTCATGCCGTCTTCCAGCTGGAGCTTTTTGTAAGTCTCTCGAAATAGCTTCAATGTCGTCGTCACTTTGACCCGATCGGCCTCGTTTTTCAGAGCCGCGGGGTGGTTCTCATTAGTTTGATATGCATTCATCATCTCGAACTTGGCGACATCACGACATCTGCTCGACGAAGCCAGTGAATCATGTTTCTTGGCAGGTGTGTTTCCAGAATCTCTTCACCAATTAAAGAGAGTAACATATCAGCGAACATAAAGATAGAATCCAAAACATAATTTCGAATCAGAGAAGACAAGGCTGCGTTTAAGAGTTCAATGGACGTTCTTGAGGAAGAACAGAAGCACGATAGTGTATACCTTCTGAGCCAATCTGCTTTGGTGGATTTGAGTTTTTGATCCTTCCATGATATGGCTGAAGAAGAAGGGGCAATGGAACAAATTTGAAAGGTTCTAGTCGCACTAATTTTGGGCTTCTTCGCTGCAAAGTGGTTCCAAAACAAGCCACAGCTCGATTAAACAACCAACAATTGCATAAAAAGAAAAAGAAAAAGAAAAAAAAGGGAAGTGGAACCGAATATAGTTGAGAGAAAATACTGACGATAAGGAGCCTCAGAGAGGTATTTTTCGAGCCATAGATCATCAGCCTTACGAACATCGTCGCCTTCGCTCTCTTGGTGGGTGAAACCGTGAAATCGTGGAGCCAAATACTCTGAGGCTTCGTCGATTACAACCCTACAGTTCTCAGATTCTTTCACTGTCTCCATTAATGAAACTTTAAGCTGCTGCAAGCCAACAAACGATCGCTGAGTTTTTCGTTTTTCAGTTGGGGAGAATCTGTAGGAGAGATAGCGAGAGACTCAGTGAGAAAAAAAGAAAATCAAATGCATTATCCATGAAATGTTGTGTTCTTCACAACACACACACAGTAAATCGAACCGAGCTTAAAATCACACCACACAAAAGGGGAAGAAAATCGCGCAGGCACAGCATGCAGAAGCACAAAATCGAAGAACAAAAATCCGTCAGCTTAAAGATTTGTTCTGTAAAGTGATTCTTCCAACTGCAACTAAGGTCAAATAAAACCAAACGACTAAGCGCAGACTAAACAGCTTTCGAGGATTTCGCCTCTGATTTCATCATTTCCAAAACAAAATATACACATACATACCAACTCACACAAAGCTTCAAAATGTCGATTGTCGAACGTCGCGCTATTCCTCCAAACACTATAATGGCAACTGCGTCGCGTTGGAAGAAACTGCAGAAGAGAAGAACAGTGATCGTTTTCGAGTATTGAGTGGGACAATGCAACAAATCTCGCGGAGGCTAAAGCTTAGGGGTAGTTTTGTTTTGTTGTGATGAACAGAAACAAAAAAGAAGAAAAAAAAAACAGAACAGTGGAGTGCTTATAAGGCAAACACAGTTTCCTTTTCTTTTTTTTTTAAATAAATGTAAATTCCATTATTGAAATACTATTTATTTGCAAATGTAAATAATTTTGTAATGCATGTGAAAGTCTGCTGTAAATGGTAATTTGAAGGGCCATCGATGTAATGTATATTTAATGGAATGAGTGAAATATTTAGTAAAACGCACTCCCTTTATTCTATTATTAGATAAGACATTATTGATATCGTATTTGTCTTAACCAGTTTTTATAATAATATATGTAGCTTTATATACAAAAATGCATTGGTTTTCCATTAATGCTTGGAATTTGAATGGGTCAATATATTCTGTTAATACTTGGAATTAAAAAATATATATGTAAATAGTAATTACATTAATAATTAATGATGGAGATCAGTTAACCTACCCACTAACACAACGCATGTTCCAAACTTAAATACGTGCTCCGTCGTTTTAACAATATAGATGATCCATTCACTTCATTTTATTTATATTTATTTTAATTACTAGCCAAGAATTAATTTATTATTTTTCGTACACTTCTTAAAAATTCTGAAGTTGTTTGGAAATTTGAGTTACATTGGGTTATATTTAATTACGTTGCTATCTTGATATATTTGAACGATTTTGAAAATTAATATATTTTTCTGTACATAAAAAAGGATATGTACATGTACGGATAAAATCAGTCATCTCAGTAATTATCAGCAATTGGTTTACTCTGTCAGACGGCGCAATAAGACTCATGCCTTCGTACGAATAAATTGGTATTACTTACTTTTATGAAATGAAATAAATAAATGTAAATCAATATGTACGTTGCGATTTATATTTTGTTCAGCTAAAATAAGTGAATTAGTGTATATTGTCTGTGGCATTTGAATAATGACATTTTGGTCAAGCAATTTTATATTGTGGTAAACGATAGTGCTGTAAACAAGTGAATTTTGTGGGGGAATGAAATTTGTGGAATTCATAAAACCTAATATAAAGTAAATAATTTAACTTAATAATTTTTAATAGTATAATTCATTGAACAAATTAAATAGATTGATTTGGTCGGAATAAATTAAATAAATTCACTTCAAAGATTTTGGTAAATACGTTAAACAGGTCGTTTCAATTTTCGCATGAGTTGGTTATTTTATGGGTAAGGTTTCCAACATAAAAATACATATGAAGTATGGAAATTATTAAAAGAACAAACAAAGAATGTAAGGGAAGCCATACAAAGCCCAAGTGAGTTGTCATTAATGTTTCTCCAACCTATTATACCATAATTAGTTACATGTTATTTAGATTTAATTTCCGACATAATTAATAACCTCTTTTGGATTTTTGATCAATCCCAGATTTTTGATAAGACGATAAAACATAAATCAATGCAACGAACACGAGAATTTTTACGTGGTTCAGATTCAATACGAATCCTACGTCCACAGAAAATAAATCTTCTCTTTATTGATCACACATTTACAAAGCTTTTTCTTTACTCTTTATGCAATCAAGATTACACAGAATGCAAAGCTTTTCTTCTACGATCAATTTGCAAGCGAAACTGTTTGAAAAATGAGATCTTACTCTCTCACTCAATCTCTCTATTATCTCCATCGATGAGTGACCAGTTTTTCCTCCTTTTATTCTGCTGTTTTTTTTTTTTCGAAACGATAATTTGAATTTCATAGAAACAAACGTACAAGGACTAAATAGTACGATAAGATCTCTCCGGTAACATCGAAATCCGGTAGAGAACAAAGGCTCACAAACGAGTAAAAGCAAATCAAAGCAAAACACAAACAAAAAATAAAAAACCGACAGAAAACGAGACATATGGTCTTAGACCGAGAATTAAAGAACCTATCACGAAAATGGCTATTAAGTCAAATTTACAACCCTCTTCACTCTCTTCGATCATCGATTTCAATGTCTCAAATTCATCGGACTAGAGCTCTACAATGGGAGAGCACGCTCCAACAAGGGAGAGAAAACTCCCTACCCTGAGGCCGGGAGACACGAGCTCCCGGCCAGGAGGCCGGAAGACTCAAGGTCGAACGGGGCGGGAACGGGGTGACGGCGACCGGGATGGCAGCGGCGGCGGGGCTGACGGCGGGCTGGAGGCGGCGAGGCTGGCTGGCGGCGGCGGTGGTGGTCGAGCGGAAAAAATGACGAGCTCCCAGGCGGCTTTGTTGGAGGAGGGTAAAAGGGAAGGAGGTTTGGGGTGGGAAATAGTGGCGGAAGGGGCGGCGGCGGCGGCTGCAGTGGTGGGTTTGGGATTTTTTTTTTATTATTCTAAGCTATAAAACAAAATTAAAAAGAAAAAAAAGGAAAAAAGCTCCCCCAACCTCCATTAATGGAGGAGGGGGAGGGGAATGGCGGCTGTTTGAAGAGGGAGGAGAAGAGAGTGGCGGCTAGGGTTTGGAGAGAGAGAACGTGTGTGTAGTTTTTCTCTCTCTATCTTTCTGTGTAGTTTGGAGAGGCCGCTGTTATTCTGTTGTTCTCACATCAACGTTTTTTCTTTCAGCTGCCTTTTCAAAGACATGGCAGAAACGTCGCTGCTAACAACATATTATTAAGTATATGTCTTCCTGCTATTTATTTCTTCGTGAATGCTTCGGCGATTCTCCATATTTTAAACATATATGAGCTTGCTTCATTTTTTTCACTCCAAAATACTCAACGGAAGCACTTTGATTTGAGTCAACGGTTCCGGTTATAACCGCTAACGGTTCGGTTCCGCTTTTTATATTTTTCAAACCGTAATCGGCGGTTCAAACTGCCGTTTTATTATTTTTATAAAAAAAATATTTTCAACGGTTTTTTTTTAAATTTTTTTTAGCGATAATCAATTTTTTTTTTAAATATTTAAGGTGTAATTGTTTTTTTACCATGGTATTGAATTGTATTTTTTTTTAACGATAATCAATTTTCTTTTAAAATATTGCATGTAAACTTGTTTTTTTTTAACATTGTATTAAAGTAAGAACACATACAAAATTCGTCACTACAAAAAGGATAATGGTAACCCCACCATTAACTACTTCATTTATGAATTTCATCCAATTTATCGTAATCGATTAGTTAACATGTTGGTCAACCGTATTCTGAAACACGAAAAAAAAACCATTTACTTATCAAATTATCTAGCTACAATTAGTTGGAATGAAATTTTTTTATAATACTAAAAAAATTAATTTCCTTTATTATTTTCCAATTAATAAATAAAAAAATAAAAAAATTGAAAAAGAATTAAAAAAATTCCGGTCTGGAACCGGAACCGGTGGTTCCAAATCGGTTACGGTTTGAGCTTATGGAGGTTCCGAACCGGCGAACCGGAACCGCCTAGTCTATTTGAGTTTTCTTTCACAACCTCAATGAAATAGCAACGGCTATATTGAAAAGAAAAAAAACACATTATCTATACCATATAATCTGTCTATTATATTATTGGAGAGACCCACATAAAAACTGTCATTTAATCAACTGGTGTGTCTTTATTAACAAATCAAATTTTTTTCTAAAATTAATAATTAAGAAAAAAATTTTATTCTATTTATAACCTACATCATATCATTAAATGCACATTACTTTTGTAAGATATTACTATTTTGTCCTTCAAATTTTTTAATTTATTTTAATTGATTAATTAACATAATATCTTCAATTTTTATTTATTATAATTATATCATCACAGATACAAAATGTTCATTAAAAATTTTGACTTATAAATAATTTCAAATATAAAATAATATTATATATATTTATATATTGTAACACACGCATTGAGTGTGTGCATAAACTAGTTAATTATTATTGATGGATAAAAACTGTCAATTAGTGTGTAAAATTTATTGCAATTTAATCATATTTTATAATTTATTTAACATGGATAATTACTATTGTACTCCTCAACTTTTTATTTATTATAATTATATCCTTACAAAAAATTTTAAATATTCTTTCATCTATTATATATTATAAATGGTAAATATCTCAAATATAAACTAATATTATAGATTTATATTATTTTAAGCACACACCATATCAACTTTTCTGATCACTTTGGGGATTACAATAATCAGGCGTCATCATCAGAATCAAACATTATTTTCATCCACGGCGACTTTCATAGCCGTGTCCAAAGGTGTCCTAAGATTTAATGAAATGATTCATCATTTGATGACTCTCCTAAAAACTCCTATCAGATGATTTGCAGGTAGACGTATTACAAAAGGATCGACGAGAGGGAGAGAGAGATTCGTATGAGTTTCAACAGATATGCTTAGTGTGTGTTTATATGGGTGCGTCTTCTAGGGTTTTAGGGTAGGTAGGGTTTCATTGGGCCAACGTACAAACAGTATTTCGAAATACGGTCCTTAGTTTATACTATACTATACTATACTATACTGAATTATTTAACAATTTGTTTTTTTTTTCCCTCCAAATAATGTGTTTAAAGATAGCAAAGTGCAAGGGATAAGTCAAAATGGTATGATCGCATCATAATGAAATATTCACAAGGAGCAATCGAAGGTCTTTCCATATTGATATTGATGTTCAGATGTGCTTCATACTGAACATAATCGAACGGTAGGAATTGCGGCAACGTTGTTTTCGGATCCCACTTTGAAGAAGAAAAAAAGAAGTTAATGAAGTTTGGATTATAATTAGGAAGAAAACTTTCATTATATAATTGGATCTATTCTACCCTACCTAACTCCATGGAGATTTCGAGATAGGCCAGTAGCTTATGTGAGACGGTTGCCTTGGGCCTTGCTTTGGAGGGGGCCCAATATTTTTCATATATATATATATATACATATATATATATTAGCACAAAATTATTTTATTTTTGTATGGGTTGAAAAATAGTTATTGGGGTTGAGAAGATTAAAAAAAAAAAGTCATGTGATCATAGCTCATATTATAACTTATGTCAGATGACAAGGAGATTATCTTTTTTTATTATTATTTTTTTTAAACAAATGTTGGTCAAACTTCAAAGAAAATTAAAGTAAATGAAAATTGAAACTCTCACAACTCAACACGATTATAACTACTTTTGCTTTGTAAAATATGTTTCTCTCAATTTTCATCGTAAACAAAATAATTTAGCTTCAATACAATCTCTTGAAGATTTTCATCAATTGAAAATTGCTTTTTTTTGTGTGATTCGTATTTCTTTTATATATTTTTGCATTCTAAACACATATCGATGGATTGACTGAATGAAACTGAAACTAAATATCATTATTTTTTATCGTTAGACTTAATGATTTTTTTCTTACTTCCATTAATATTATATAAATATGTCGATTGAATGGGCTATCAATGTTGTCAATTGAAAAAGAAAAGGTTGGACAAGTAGATTATGCATATTTGATCAATATTTTTTCTTCTAAAACATCTAAAATAGTAGTATTTATATAATTAGTTTAAGTATATATTAAACATCTCACTATGAAATATATTTATATTTCCTTATTTAAGTTATATTTACGGTTTAAATTTATGTTATAGTACGTATTTCATTTGAAAAAAATACTTAAAAAATGATCTGGGGTCCGAACTTCGAGATTCGCTTCAGGTACCACTATTCAGCTATGGGCCTGTTGTGAAACATAAGAGAAAAATAAACTTTATTATTTGTCAAATATTTAAGATAGTTGAGTTGGTATACCAACATGAGATACTTATTAATTGTATGAGCAAAAAGAAGGTTATGGTAGTGATGATCTTATTAATTGTACGAGCGAAAGGTTAGATTTATTTTTTTATCTAGCAAGTCATTTTCAAAGGCCCACTATTAGCTAGCAATACCATAAAATAAAATCATTCCCCTATCAGAAAGAAGATGACGATCTTTTTCTGATTTTAAATCATATCTTGTCTCCACCTTCTCTCTAGCAATGGCAACCTAATATATTGTCCACGATTCACTACCATAAGTCTAAACTGTAAACAAAGAACATTATTATATGGGACCCCAAGATAATGATTCGAGTGGTCGATTCGCGCAAAAATTCGAAATATGTACTGTTTTTCTGAAAGGATAACATTTAAATCCATATTCCTAATAATAATAACTACAAAAAAAAATTAACTTGTTGGAGTTAACCGTACATTTAGATCTTAGGGATTATTAATTAAACCACGGAAAATAAAATTGCCTGAAATTATTTCTTTCAATTACATACTCAAGTTAGAATGCGTTTTTTTATTGCAGTTATCGGAATATCAAGACAATATATCAATAGGCACAGTACGACGATATATCGATCGAATTATAGCAATGATGGGAATTATGAACAAATTCATTGAAGACGCCAGACACCGCATGATTATGTTTTTAGTGGTATATATCGATCGAATTATAGCAATGATGGGAATTATGAACAAATTCATTGAAGACGCCAAACACCGCATGATTATGTTTCTAGTGGTAACAACTATTAATATTTGGCAGATATAGAAGACATTCCTGATTAAATGAGCACATGGAATAGTTTAGGTTTGGAAAGAAACCACCAAAGGTGGAACGATCACAATTAGGGGTGTAAACGAGCCTAGTCGAGATGAGCCCGAACATGGCCTAGCTCGAGTTCGGCTCGATTAAGTGTTATTGGGCTCGAGCTCGGCTCGATGAAAAACAATAAAGCTTGGCTCGGCTCAATAAGTTCGATAAGGTTAGTGTAATTTGAGGTATTTCAGTTCGAATTCGAGCTCGAGCTCGAATTCGGTATATATTAATAAATACTTATTTTAATATATATTATAAAATATTTAATATATTGAAAAATAAAAGTGTAGGCTCGACGAGCTACGAGTCCAAATATGATAGGCTCGAAGCTCGGCTCGAATCAAGCTTTGACCAAGCTGCTCGCGAGCGGCTTGTGAATAGCTCGGTTCGTTTACACCCCTAATTACAAACTCGTGACAATGCAATAGAACTCGAACACTGAGTGTCTGTTCCGACGGCTGCGACCGTTTCTGCGAAACATAATTGTTGGGAATCCATCTTCGTGCTACGGTCTTTATGAAACTATAATAGTTTAATGTTTTGTATTTAAGTTTCCAATCTATTTGTTGTTATATTTACACTTCATAAAATTAGTCCTAGAATTTTTATTTTTTGTGGTACGTCATTAGTGAAAGGTTCTTATATTTTATATATGCCACTAATGCTTACCAACACATTATTACAATTTTTAAAAGTGAAAATCCACCTTTTTGACAGCATTGCTCGACAAAATTCAATGCTAAGCAAACGATACTAACTCAGACCACTGACAAACAAAGAATCCCCGGGTTTACACAGAGAAAGATGCTCTGCTCAGGGCGAATTCTGACGATATCTCACGCAACGACTGCGCCGCTCCACTGTTCGAATTCCAGGTACTACCTTCATCGGAAGCTGAAGCCCACTGTCAGATGTCGATCGTCTTCGTCGGACGGCGACGCGTCGTCGTTTTCGTTCAACGTTGACTCCAATTCGGCGGCGGATCAAAACTCTCCCGGGTAATTGAGTTTGATTTTGTGCTTTTTCTTATTAGTCCTTTTGTCGGAATGGTTTTTGACTTGGGTAATTGTGAGATTCGCCAACTGTTGTTTATGCAGGTTTTGTATAATCGAAGGGCCTGAGACGGTTCAGGACTTTGCTAAAATGGAGTTGCAGGAAATTCAGGATAACATACGGAGTAGAAAGAATAAGATATTCTTGCATATGGAGGAGGTATTGTTTACATATACACTCACTCGTTGATTTTTCTTGAATCGTTGACCATGGATTCTCAGCATATAGCTCAACTTTCGCCTGGAAAAACTGTAGGTCCGCAGGCTTAGAATACAGCAGAGGATTAAAAACGCTGATCTTGGTATTGTAAAGGAAGAGCAAGAAAATGAGCTCCCAAGTTTTCCTTCCTTCATTCCATTTTTGCCTCCTTTGGTGAATCATTCTTCCCCTTTTATCTTTCTACCACCAGCCTATGCTTTTGCTTGGCTCTGACTTATTGATTTAAACTTTGATGCAGACTGCTAAGAACCTTAGACAATACTATGCGACCTGTTTTTCACTTATCTCGGGAATCATACTTTTTGGTGGACTTCTTGCTCCCACTGTAAGTTAATCTTCAGTTTAGCTGGCCTTTTTGCTTTTCTTAAGGAGGTTTTTTTGTGGTATTCTTTACATTATGGTATCAAAAAAAGGGTTATTACAATGCATTCAGTTTATCCCTTTCTTTTACTTCAGCTGGAGCTAAAACTCGGGATAGGAGGGACATCATATGCCGATTTCATCCACAGTATGCATCTTCCAATGCAATTGAGGTATTTTGAATCATCTGTTTCTGTCTCATCTTCGAATATGGCTAGTTTGTTCGTGCGTTGCTGCAGTGAATTTACCGCTTAAGGAGTTATAAAATTACATGACTTGGATGTTGAGGTTGGTAGTACTTAGTACGTATGAGTTCGTTGTTCTCACTCACTATGGGCATTTCATTGCATCGCAGTGAAGTTGATCCAATAGTGGCATCATTCTCGGGCGGAGCAGTCGGGGTTATCTCTGCCCTGATGGTGGTGGAGATAAACAACGTGAAGCAGCAAGAGCATAAGAGATGCAGGTACTGTCTTGGTACAGGTAATTATCATTCCTCGTTGCTCTTCTATCCTTAAAAAACATGTCCAATTATTGACTTACAGACATTGAGGGAAAAAAAAAAAAACAGGGTATCTTGCGTGTGCTCGATGTTCGAGCACTGGGTCCGTCGTCCTTATCGAACCAGTAGTCTCGACATTAAATGGCGGGGATCGGCCCCTTTCGCCGCCTAGAACAGAAAGATGCCCAAATTGTTCAGGTGCTGGAAAGGTATAGCAAACCTGCCTTTTTTAAGTCCCGATTGAGTTTGTCCGAATCTTACACGAGCCTTTCCCCTTCGACATGCTTTATCAGTATTATCACTAATTTCCCCGCCAGACCTCAAACAATGGTTTGCATCTCTCTTTTTTTTTTTTTTTGGCTTGGCAGGTGATGTGCCCAACATGTCTTTGCACGGGAATGGCTATGGCAAGCGAGCACGACCCGAGGATTGACCCATTCGACTGATCGTTCATATGCAATGGAATCACCCAAAGATAGTTTTTAGTATATTTGTTCCTCACACGCCTACTTCCATTTGTATCACATAGCACATAAGCTACTTTTAGCCGAGAGCAAAACCACTCAGAAATGACAAGTATTGTTACAGTGAGAAACATAAAAATGTCGAAGACCCCTATTTGAACCATGGAACAGTGAATCAGCAAAAATCCCTACAAATGCTCAAGTTTCCGATCATAAACGAAACTATTAACTATTCTTGTCAATAGAAGAGAGTGATTTGAAGAACGCAGAAACAGCAAAACTTGCACACAGCAGTCAAGAGTTATAAAGATCTGCATCCGACTTACAGAGGAGAAAAGGTTAGCCTCTGTAATGTGAGACTCGAAATCTGAGAAACGAAAGGTTTTTGGGTGAAGTTTTCTTCTTAAAGCAAGTAAGAATGAATCTAGTAGATAAACATAAAAGTCATAGGACGTGGCCTTAAGCATTTACAAGCAAAATCTGGAGCAGGCGGCGTTTGGACAAGAGGTAGAAATCACCCATCTTTCCTGGGAACATTAAACATAGTCAAGTCATAGTGTCATATCAAATACAACATTGCATGTAGGAGGAGGAATTGCAGAGCACCATATTTTAACACAAAAACCAACAAAGAGACTGAAGCATTAGCAGATTACTTTCTCTTCTTTCTGTCTATCCCACTATTTCTCGGGTCGTTCTTTGCAAAACCAGTTACAGGGCCAATCCCATACTGCATCGTAGAAGGCGACTGAGCAGAAGCAGAAGGCGGAGGAGGTGGAAGAGAAGCAGCAGAATTCGTCACCGGCGGTAAAGGAGGAGGAGGATGAGGAACAGCCACAGAAGACGGTGCACTGCTCTGTTCAGGCAATGGTTTGGGCATTATGTGTTTCAACCTGTTGTTTCTGTAGTTCTTCCAGAAGTAAAATTGCTGCCTGTGTGCCAATTCCTGCAAACAAGAAACGTCAGTTTCTCTAAGGCAGCTAAGTTTCACTTTGGAATAAAAAAACTGATACTCAAATAACATGGCATCCCATCAAGACTATCCTTATTTATCTGAAATTTGGATAACTTTTATACATTGGTGAGAAGGTAATTGGTTTCTGGCAGTTCAAGAAAGATTGTTTACGAGTTTGCTAGTAAGTTGAGAAACAGAATGGTTTCGAGCAAAGGGTAGAACCTTGTTTGCGGGATGAGCCATTGCGCTTCGGAAATTCGGGTTCTGGAGAAGTTCCAGGAAGAAGAGGCAATGTGGATACCTGAAAAGCATCGTTTTAAAGGATTATAACGCGGAACGAATGAAGTAGACGAAACACTCTCAGTGAGTTAAATAGAATAATCGGTAGCACCCCATGGAACATATGGGGGAGGCCTCTGCATATAGAAGATGATTTACAATTGAAAACAGTAACATCACTTACATGATGAACTTGATGTACTCAGGTCTTTGCCAATATTGAAGGTACTTCAGATATCCCACAAAAGCTTCGTCTTCAAAGTACCTATTTTGAGCCAAATCTGCAAATCAGTATAAAGGTGTGAATTAGCAGACACATATGCAGTTTTCAGACAATTGTAATTTGTTAAATAATACACATACAGTGGCCAAACAAATATCTTCACTGAAGCAATGGGCAACCATCATTACAACCATAAACAACTAGTTAATTTCCCCCACATAATTCACAACTCGAAGAAAACAAAAATACCCATAAAATGACTAGTTGAAAATAGAAAACATGATTTTGTCCGATCAAATTAGGCCGACGATCTTCAAATATGGATGCGTTTCTTCAGTTAGAAAATGGAAGGTATGATCAGAAATGTGAAGAATTTAAAGCCCAACAGGAGCAAAATCCTCAGTCAAAATAAAAAAAAAATGGAGAAATCACACATACAGTGTATGTAAGTAGGGTTAGCAAGGCACTGTACGAACTCGAGCTCAAGCAAAAACCTTTGCCTGCCATCATCTGGATCCTTGTATCCGTTTTTAACGCTGCGGTTGAAGTTTCAATGGAACGTAAAACACATAGTTTTCACAGAATTTATCTCGCGACAAAATTATAGAGCTTACGGTGATTGGGGAGTTGCTTCTTCCATCGGAGAGTCTTCGTCGGAAGCCATGGCTTCAATTAGAATCCCTAACTGATTGACTATTGAGAAACCCTATTTATGGGTTGTGATGGGTGAATTTTTCTTGGATTTGAATTATGAGGTACCAAATAATAAAAAGGGTTCTTTTAATAATTATATAATTTTATATAAATTCAGATATTACTTAGATTTATTTTTCTTCTTATTTTTCATGTTAGCATGTCACGCTTCATTAATTTATTATTTCCGTTTATATCATTCCTAGATTAATGTGATTGTGATACTATATAGTAAGTTTCAACTTATATTATTTTTATTTTGCCATCGAATATTTTGAAACCACATGAAAAGTACCATAATTCAATTTTTTTTCTCGAAAAAAATAAAATTAATACAACATTAAGCAGCATCAATCGTTTTTGTTAGGATATTTTGAATCCTAATAATATAATTGCCCGAAAAATGAGAATAACAAATAAAAAAGAAAAATAAATTGGATAGTGCATACAAGAATTTACGTGGTTCGGTCAAAATGACTTACGTCCACGACCGGAGGGTAAAACTTCTTTATCATGTGGAGATGATTACAGACACGTACATTTCGTAAGGACATGATACACAAAAGTAGCTATAGCAACTAGAAGCAAGAACCAAATGATAAATAGCTCGACTAATTTTTTTATCGAATCTATTCATCAAGAAAGCTTCAAGAAAATGATCTGAGAGTTGAGAGGATTTCTGTTGTGTTGTTTTCTCCTTCGTCAAGCTATGCTATTTATAAGCATAAGCATAAACATTATCACTTTCATTGCGCAGTCTTCATTAAATGTAGATGCATATTATCTTCTTTGCGCAATCTTCTTTTCAATCACGCGGAGTCCTCATTAAATGCAATGTTTTGCAAAGTCTTCAATCATGTTTGTAGAGTCTTTAGCCATGCGTATATTAAATGTAAAGGTCACGTCAACAAATCTTTACCTTGACCTTTGGTTCCGTAAGTTACTACACCTTGACTTAGTAATACCTTTGTTACCCTCCGGCCTTAGCCCTTACGGGCTAGTTCACCCTTTTCTGAAATGCCGATCAAGTCCAAGCAATGCTTGAACTTGAAAATTGGAAGAACATTCGTAAACATATCCGTAGGATTATCCTTTGTGTTGACCTTTATGATAAACACATTCGTATCTCCAATGATATCACGGATAAAATGATACTCAATGTCAGCTTAGTCCTTTCATGATACATCTGATCCTTAGTCAAATGAATTGCACTTTGACTATCACAGTAAATAGTAATAACTCCATGTTGTTGAGTTAATTCGGTAAATAATCCCTTCAACCACAAACCTTCTTTGATGGCATCGGTAATAGCCATATATTCTGTTTCAGTAGTAGATAAAGTCACTACATACGGTAAAGTAGCTTTCCAGCTAACTACACAACCTCTAATAGAGAATACATAACCTACAAGAGATCGCGGTTTACCGAGATCACCGGCGTAGTCTGAATCAACGAAGCCAACGAGAGTATTATTGTTCCTGCCAAACTCCAAACAAGTACTTAGAGTACCCTTCAAGTATCTGAGAATCCACTTCACTCCTTGTCAGTGCTCTTTCCCTGGGATAACCATATACCTGCTAACAACACTAACATCTTGTGAAATATCAGGACGTGTACAAACAATTGCATACATAATACTGCCAACTGCACTCGAGTAAGAAACTCGTGCCATATACGCTTCTTCCTCTTCTGATGATGGTGAGTGAGCAGCAGATAGCCTAAAATGGCTGCGAGAGAAGTACTGACTGGTTTGACATCGTGCATGCCAAATCTCTCCAAAACCTTCTTGAGGTAACTTTCCTGGGTCAGGTGTAACTTACCAACTCCTCTATCACGTCTAATCTCCATACCAAGAATCTTCTTAGCTGCTTCTCGTCTCTGTCTATCTCTGGCTATAGAATATTCCTACTCAATGTCTTCATCTTCAACGGGATCTGAATCAGGTTCTTGTTCTAGCACATCATCATGATCTTTTGAATCCGTAGCAGGATTATCTCAAGAATTTTTACTGTTGATCTCAAGCTCCACCTCGTTCTGTACACTATCCTTCTTTTCTTGATTACAAGGATTAGAAAACACTTTTGTAGGATATAACATAGATGACTCGTCAAATGTAACATCTCTGCTAATTACGAATTTGGGTGATTTGAAATCAGGATTATATAATCTATATCCTTTCACCCTGAAGCGTAACCGAGAAAAATACATTTCTTAGCTCTAGGCTCTAACTTTTCCTCATTTACGTGTATATAAGATGGACACCCAAATATTCTTAAATTAGAGTAATCAGCAGGAGTACATGACCATACTTCCTCAGGAGTCTTGAAAATTGATAGGTGAACAAGATGATCGGTTGACAATATAATATGTTGCAGCAATAGCTTCTGCCCAAAAATCATTTGTCAAACCAGCATTAGAGATCATACATCGAGCTCTTTCTAAAAGAGTCCGGTTCATGTGCTCGACAACACCATTTTGTTGAGGCATCATTCGAACAGTGTGGTGTCAGCTATCCCTTCATCTTACAGAATTCATTGAAATCGCTTCTGCAAATTCTAAGTCATTATCTGTCTGCAACCGCTTGATCCGTTTTCCTGTCTGCTTTTCAATCAAAGTTTTCCATTGTTTGAATGTTAAGAAAACATCACTTTTCTGTTTAAGAAAATAGACCCAAACTTTCCTTAAAAAATCATCAATGAAAGTCAACATGTATCTTGCAACACCTTTGGACGGAACACAGGAAGGACCCCACAAATCAGAATAAATGTAGTCCAAAGTACCTTTCGTCTTGTGGATGGCTGGCGAATTGAAGCTGATTCATTTCTGCTTCACAAAAACACAATGTTCGCAAAAGTCCATCTTACCAGTACTTTGACCGCAAAGTAGGCCCTGCTTGCTCAAAATTGTCAAGCCTTTTTCTCCTATGTGTCCAAGCCTCATATGCCATAATCTCGTGGTATCAACCTCCGGGGATGTCGAGACTGCCGTGGAACTTGTAACAGTGGTTCCCTGCAAAATATATAAATTTTCAGACATGCAAGCTTTCGTCACGACAAGGGCACCTCGAGCAATCTTAATGACTCCACCTTCACCTGATAACTTGCACCCTTGAGATTCAAGTGTGCCTAAAGAGATAAGATTTCTCTTCATATCTGGAACATGTCTGACTTCTGTGAGCGTTCGGATGATTTCGTCGGACATATTGATTTGAACTGTATCTTTACCAATAACTTCACAAGGAGCATTATTTTCCATCAAGACATATCCATTATTGAAAGCTTCATACGTGGAAAAACAGTCTCGGATGTGACTTATGTGGTAAGAATAAACTGAATGTAGGATCCACTCATTATCAGACCTGACAATATTTGCAGTTGCTACAAAAATAGTTCCATCGCTCTCATCTGCAGCTACACTCGCTTCGGCGGGTTTAAAATTAATTTGTTGATTATTTCTCTTCCTATTTTTCAATTTATAACAATCAACTTTGATGTGATTCTTTTTCTTGCAAAAATTACAGATTTTATTTCTGTATCTGAATTTTGACCTACCCTTAGATCAGCTAGTTTCAGCGTCTCTATGTTCTGGCCTACACCATGCAAGCAGACCCTCTGTCTGGTTATCAATAGTTTCCCCCGTTATATCCCTATCTATCTGCGCTTTCGACTGTAGTGCAGATTTGACACTACTATAGGAGATTGTATCTTTCCCCATATATTATAATATTACAAAAATATTTTAGGGATGAGGGAAATGAACACAATAATATTATGATCTGATCTTTATCTCACTTCGACTTCTACGTTCTTCAAATCAATAATGATTGAATCAAATTTATCGAGATGCGAGAGTATAGAAGTATCTTTCGTCATTCTCAAACTGTATAGCTTTTGCTTTAGATAATGCCGATTCTCTTTAGTCTTCTTCATACATATAGCTTTCAACGAATCCTACATACCCTTAACCGTCGTCTCCGTAGCAACTTCTTGTAGAACCTCGTAGGAGAGATTCAAGATAATCGCGGATCTAACTTTCTTGTCCAATTCTTTAAACTGGTCAGCTGTCATTTCCTCAAGTTTCTTCTTGTCTCCTTCGAGCACCACCTCACAATCATCTTGATGAGAATGACCTCCATCTTGAGACTCTACATTGCAAAGTTGACATTTCTATCGAACTTTTCAATTGACAGTTTTGTTATCGCCATGGTGGCTAACAATAAATCAGAATGTTGGCTATAATACTAATTTGTTAGGATATTTTGAATCCCGATAATATAATTGCCCGAAAAATGAGAATAACAAATAAAAAAAGAAAAATAAATTGAACAATGAACATAAGAATTTACGTGGTTCGGTCAAAATGGCCTACGTCCACGAGCTGGAGGGTAGAACTTCTTTACTATGTGGAGATGATTACAGACACGTACACTTGGTAAGGACGTAATACACAAAAACAACTATAGCAACTAGAAGCAAGAACCAAATGATAAATCAACTAATATTTTATGGAATATATTCATAAAAAAAGCTCCAAGAAAATGATGTGAGAGTTGAGTGAATTTCTGTTGTGTTGTCTTCTCCTTCGTTATGCTATGCTATTTATAAGCATAAACATAAGCATTATCACTTTAATTGCGCAGTCTTCATTAAATATAGTTGCATATTATCTTCTTTGCGCAGTCTTCTTTTCAATCACGCGCAATCCTCATTAAATGCAATGTTTTGCAGTCTTCAACCATGTTTGCAAAGTCTTTTGCCGTGCGTATATTAAATGCAAAGGTCACATCAACAGTTTTTGTATCTTCTACACTTTTATTAGGTATATTATACAAATTGAATCTATTATCTTGAGCAACTAATTTTGGTTTATTATACAAATTGAATCTATTATCTTGAGCAACTATATTTCATTTAACGTACGTTCATAAATGATTCAAAATATTTATTTGTAATTTTAGCAATTCCGCGACTTCGTATTAAAACGATTGCTGCTCATTTTCTTGTTTTTTCATTCACTTCTTGTGTTGCCTTTTTACCAAATATATCACATAAATCATCACAAGCACAGAGTCATATTATGCGAGTGAAGGATTAAGAATACGAAAAGGTAAAATATAGACTGCAACTTAAGGATGCATAATAAGAAGCATGAGATGTTCTTGCAATTTAAATTTGAAGTTCAATTTCTAATTCAGCCGCAATAGAAAAGGTGCTAATAAATGTATGATAAAAACCACAAGAAAACAATGATCTCCAAAGTCGAACAAAAGATAGCAAGATCGGCGGTAAAGAATCACTGCCGAGAAAATAGCCAACACACTACAAAAAGGCGAACGAAGATGACCTTATGCCCACGAAGGCTTTGTCTCATTTTCAATGTCGTTCTTGATCCACCTTTGGATTGGCTTGATAACAAGGAAGTACTGCGTAAAGCAACGAATAGAATAAAAATATTGTTAACGTTGAATAATTATGAGACTAAACGAAAAAATAAAGACTGTAGAGATATTATTTAACCTGGGCTAGTAAGAGCAAAGGGATAAACATTTTCCCTCTTTCGTCTGCATTTGGCCCTTCGATTAGCTTTTTGTCAACAAGGATAGCCTTCTTCCCGTTCAGGGCAAACATCAGTGATCGTACCAACCAGATTTGGGATCCAAGGTATCTTAGTTGGAAGAATCTACAATGTTAAGGGATGATGTGTCAGAAAAGTTAAGGTTAGTTCGAAGTAGGCGAGCAATCAATTCTCAAAATAAATAGAAATAAAGAGAAAGCCAAAGAGGGCAAACAGTAGAAAAAAATGGAGCAAGTAGGACCTTTTCGTCTTGTTCGTTCTTGTTACACCTCCCACTGTTCTCAACCAAAGCAACAGGAATAGCAAAATTCTGAGAAAACAGATATGGATTTTCAGATTTTCTTTTTTCCCTCTCATTTTTCCAGCTTAAGGTTGATAACATGTGTTAGGAGTTGGCGGGAACTTTGTAGATATCTAAAGAATTTTATTGGTAAAGAGCGAGCACAAACCTGAGCGTCCTTTCTGTTGATTCTAGCTCCCTGTCGAACACATTTCAAAAGGGACTCTGATCTTTTGGAAACGAACTCCTCGTAGCTCAATGCATCGGGAGGTGAGAGCTGAGCGTGTGTAAGGACTACAACAGCTTTATGCCATATGTCTTTGCCAAAGCTCTCAGTTATAGCTTTCACAATCTGCTTATCCAAGTTGTCCACTCTATATGCATCTAAACGATCGACATAGAGCAACACATCAACTGTCTTGTTCAAGAGAAACCTGCCGAGAAAGCTACAAAGGAGATTATTATTGAAAATGAACTATAAAAATATGACGTTTTTCTCAAAGTATAATAGGAATGCAAAAATTAATAACCGAAGGAAGTCCTTCGTGGAGTTTTAGAAAATGAAAAACAAACCTCTTTATCATATCCAGTGTCTGAGCACTGACATATCCTCCTTCAACAAGCCCAGGAGTGTCGATTATGTTAAGCGTGAAGCCTGACCTCGTTCTTGAAACCATGACTGGCCTTGGAGTTTCCGACTGGAACAAGCAAGAATAATGTGCTTAAAACTCACACCGATCATCAGACAAGGACAAAAACATTAATAAGAATAAGAGTTTTCTCTCTTACCACAAACAGCTCAAGCTCAACTAACACATACCTGGAAAGCACTAACAGTAACCACTCTTTCTCCTACAATCGAATTGACAGTAGAAGATTTTCCAACACCACCTTTCCCCATCACAAGGATTGTTAGGGTGTTGACATCCTACAAAAGATAACATAGGTCGTGAAACATCCCCAAATAAGTTAGTAGATGTATAAAAGTGATAATAACAATTCAAGTTACGGTTTACCTGATTCTTTAGTTTTCCCAACAGATCAACCAGTTTCTCCTGTGTAGCTGCAGGAAACTGCTGAATAGCCGTCCATTCTCTAATAAGCTGCTGCCCGGCCATGGTTTGCTCCTACCTATCCAAAATTACCCATCCATATAAAAAATACGTTGAAGACATACCACAAAATATTTTTAGGAAAAGAAAAAAAAAAGATGTTTTTTAACGAAAACACTCTGAATTTTCATGGCATTTGACAGCGAGATGACAACAAGGGGGAACAAAATTTACATCCAACAACGAGGATGATGTAAGGAAAGAAGAGAAATTCGCAAAACTCGGTAGAATTTGAAATACCAAACCCAATATACACGAACACAGTCCCTCACTACCAAACAACATGTCTTCAAAATCTTACATCAGATGGTTCCAACACAAGGCATAAAGAGCATACACACACGGCTCGCATTTCAATAATTTTACAAAATTCACGGATAAATCGAAAAGAGGAACCCTTAAAACAAATGTAATTGACGTAATTAATCGATAAAAAAGCTAAGAGGAACATCGAAAACCCTATCAGAGCAACGACGATTTAGAGGTTAACCGTATGAAAATCTTAACAATTTTGCCGTCTAACAGCTAGCTTTCTTCCAGCGAAATTGTATAAGGTACGACTAAATTAAACTATAAGAATTACGAGGAATTGCAGTGAGCGAGAAGAGAAGGGTTTTAGGAAAAAAAACCTTATCTTTTTTCTTCGAAGCTTGTCCTTGACTTACAGCTTGCCGAACCCCCAACTCGTGATAGGACCCAGAAATAACACTTCTTTTCTATTATTATTATTATTATTATTATTATTATTATTATTATTAGGAAGAATTACACATAAATACCTATTGGCATAAAAAATTATCACTTAACTCCCCACAGATGATTTTATATTTTTTAAGGACCAGATGGAAACATTTCTTACATATGAGGACCAATTTAACGAAAATACCCCTCAGAAATTAAAATATTACAATTATACCTATAATTTTAATTAAAATAAAAAAACAAAAAAAATAGAAACAAGATCAGATTTTGAAGCCGATGAAACAAGAAACACATAAATATCTCATTACGATAGTTCCAAATTGAACGCCCAAATCGAATACCCATGAAAAATCTCCACCTCCAAGGAACAATTTACGATCTTTTCCCTCGATTATTGTGTTTTTCGTTTCAAATCATCACATCGAAATCGTTCGAACCAAATCATCGTCGTCGTCTAGAAATTGGTAATTTTTTGTGTTAGCTTTTACTTAATTACTCTATTCGGTTTATTATGTCCCGATTCGAGTTAGTAGGTCTGGATTATTGCGTTTTTCAGGCTTAATTTGGGGATTCGATCGACATCGAATTTGCAGAGATGCGCATGAGGAGGACGATGAGGTTGCTGCAGGCACACATAATGAGGTTTCTGCTGAGGGTCAGGTAGTGGTCAGACACGAGAGAGTATTTGTATGTTTGATGAAAAAGAGGAGGAGGATAATGCTAGTATTAAGTGATTTTGTGTTGGATGAACTCTATTTGTTTTGAACTATTTTTGTTTGTTGGATGTTGTGTAAGAACTAGCTTGTAATTTGCTATGCGGTTATGTTGCTCATTCTATTCTTTTGTCCATATGTTGCATATATGTTATGTCATATTGTTTGGCCAAATATTGCATATAGTTTGATTCGTTTGTGGATATTTTGATTACGAATATGTCTTTTATGTTGTGTAATATTGGATATATTATGGCAACACATATGGTTATGACTATGTTTGTTATTTCTAGAATTTTGGATATGTTAACAATGTAAAAAAAAGGTATGGTAATCGTGCTTACAAAGTACAATATACACCAGCTAAATGGTACGATAAACGCATTAAAATGATATGCTATATTAATAACTGTAAACAAATGATGAAAAATACAAAACGTCAACATTATCAATATCTGACATTTTTTAACGGTATATGAACCGAATTCTGACACCCACATAAAGTTCTGACATGCATAGAAAGTTCTGACATTCACAGAAGTTGTAATAAACTTGGTACCTTTTGGGTACTTGTCTTGGTACGGCAAACAACTTAAATATGGTACAATATATGTCTACTATAAGATACAATCACATGGCTCTCAATGGTACATTATACACGCTATATTTGGTACAGTTATTAGGGTAAGCGTTTTTCGTCGTGTTCGAATTAGTTTTTTATGCAAAATTAAATTACTATACGTATATATATTATATGTTTCAGTTGTTATCGAATTTGATGGTTTAACTCTTACACGCATGGTTTTATATTTCAAACTTCAAGTTTTATTATAAGAGAATAATCATTGTAAGAACATCTTACTATTGAAGCTAAAGTTTTAAACTATAAATCCACGATTTTGAGGATTAACTCATTAAGTATGATACGAAATGAAACTTATAACATATTAATGTATACTAAAGTGTTTTTGCATAAAAAGTAATGTAAAACGTGACGAAAAATGCTTACCCTAATAAGTTGTACCAAGTGTAGCATGCATATTGTACTATTAAGTAGTCTGTCACTGTACCTTTAACTAGCAATATATTGTACCATATCTAACTAGTTTTAGGTACCTAGATAAGTATAGATACCGTATCAAGTTTTATCGGTTCACATAATATCTAAATTACAAGTCCATAACAGTCAATTATAAATGTGAAGTCCTAAAAATAATAAATAAATGGAATACTAAACAAAAAATATCTATAATAAGTTGAACCGTTTCAATTTAACAAACATCTATACTATGTTCTAGTAACTTATTTAATATTGTTCATCCTCTTTTATTGAAACTTGGGGTTTTTAATATAAAATTATGATTGTAGGAGTTACTCCATCAAATAACATACAAAGTGAAACATATAACTTATATATATAGAAATATGGTTTACCAAAAAACAAAAATGGAATTTCCACGTAAAACGCTTATCCTAATAAGTTGTACCAAATTTATCGTGTATAATGTACTATTGAACAACATGCGACTGTACATTATTACAGAGATATATTGTACCATAATTAAGTAGTTTACCGTACCAAAATTGAGGAACTTTCTGACAGTAGATATATTGTATCTTTCTGACATGAGAACTTTCCATGCGTGTCAGAACTTTTGGTGCGTGTCAGAACATTCTTTCCCGTGTCAGAATTTATCCATATTATCATTAAAATCGTATTTTTTGTGTTGTGTTAGAACTTTCTGACTTTTGTATTTTTCATAACTTTTTTATCTTTTAATATATCGTATTATTTTAATGCATTTAGCGTACCATGTTGCTGGTATTTGTTGTATCTTGTACACACGGTTACTGTACCTTTTTTAATATTATTACCGTACCAAAACTTTTAGGCATTGCTATCATACTATGTTATTTAAATAAATTAAACATTAAACCAAAAAAAAAAAAAGATTTGACCACCTCCACGAATGCAACGTATCCGTCCATATGTTGAATTTACATCGCGAATAGATATCCGCACACCTTCGTTGGAGGGAGTTGTGACTTCATTGATCAATAATAAGTGTGTGTTCTTCATGTAAGCATACAACCCAAACAACGTGTCTCCATGAACTACACATTTAGACAATATAGTTGTTTATCCCTACAAATAATTCAGCAATCGTTGGCAATGGTTTCCTAACCATACATTAAAAGGTACACTATATAAAGAAATATGACACCGTAACTATACATGAAAAGGTACATTGTATAAAGAAATATGGTACCATAACTACACGTATAAAAGTACACAATATACATTGAATTGATATATCAATACGAACGCATATGAAAATTAGGGGTTTCGACAGAGTGACCTCATTTACTATCAAATAAAAATTTTCTCACGTTTACATCTCAATCCAAGACCAGAAATGGCTCTTGACCATCTTTTTCTGCTCACTATCGTCTTCTCAGCAGCTAAACGACCTACTCTACCCAGCTTCGATGTCGTTTGTTGTTTCGAATGTGTCGTCGTAAGCTGACATTAATTGAACAGAACAAAAATAAAACTTATCTGAAATCTGAATCGATTATCTCAAGCGACATACATGGAGGACGACGACACCGACTTTGGCAACGAGCTGACCTGGGCGAAGACGATGACGAAAAATTTGGCCTGGATTTCGTTCGTAATTTTGCTTCTTCTGGTTTTTGATTTTTTTTTCTATTTTGATCTGTAAAATGATGAAAGAAATGAGAATTAAATTTTTTAATATTAAATAAATAAGTTAAGGGGTAAAATTGTCTTTTAAGAGGTGTTGGTCCTTAAGTGAGAGAATAGTTTTCCAATTGGTCCTTAAGTGAAAAAATTTCTGACATGGAGAGTTAAGTGATAGAAAGTTTAGCTCATGGGGATTTAAATGAAGTTGACCCTTATTATTATTATTATTATTATTATTATTATTATTATATTATTATATTATTATTATTATTATTATTAGGGACAACTTCACTTAAATCCCCATTTGTATAAGTTTAATCACTTAATCCCATGTCAGAATTTTTTCACTTAAGGACCAAATGGAAACTTTTCTTTCACTTAAGGACCAATTTTTCTGAAAAAACAAAAATACCCCTTATTAATGATTTTATTTTATTTTTCTTGTTTTTAATACAAAAAACATTAAATTCAGAAATTAAAAAAAATAAGAAAAAAACATAAACGAAGAAAGAGAAAACGAGGAGAAGAAGAAGAAGAAGAAGAAGAAGAAGAAGAAGAAGATTTCGGCGTGGGTATTCACCATCCGAGTCAGTCTACCTAGGTTTCTCAACGAGGAAGAAGAAGAAGAAGAAGAAGAAGAAGTAGAAGAAGAAGAAGAAGAAGAAGAAATTAGAGAATAGAGAACAAGCGAGCTGGGTTTTCAAGGTAGTTCATGCTCAGATTTGTTCGATACAAGTAAGCCCAGCGTGGATTGCCGAAAATAAATCGAAATTGTTCCAATTTTTCGTGGGTTTGTTCGATGTTAGTTAGTAGTTAGTGGGTTTGCTTGAAACTGCGGGTTTTTACAATTCAACGCGATCTTAGAACTTCCGACGACATGAAATAATAATGTGGTGTTTATGATTTCTGGTAGTAAATGGCGTTAATGTGTTGCAAACCCGATGTTTTTACATATTTGTTATGTAGTACTAACTTTATGTATATTGTGTACCAATTTACTTGTTGTTATGGTATCTATTCGCTTATTACGGCGTACCTTTATATGGTCTGTAGCAGTTCTAGCGTTGGAGCTACAGAGGTATTAGCTGCTTAGCTGCTAATAATGAGGTATCAATTTAATGTATATTGTGTACCTTTATAAGTATGGTTAGAGTACCATATTTATTTATATAGTGTACATATTTATGTATGATTAGGGTACCATATTTCTTTACATAGTGTACCTTTTAATGTATGATTAGTGTATCATTGGCAACGATTGCTGAATTATTTGTAGGAATAAACAACTATGTTGCCTACAAGTATAGTTCATGGATGCACATTGTTTGGGTTGTGTGGTTACAAGCAGAATATGTACTTATTTTGATCTATATTGTTACATAATGGAAGAGGACGATGAAGACTACAATGAATTTGACGTTATAGTAAAATCAATAGATGCACTGAGTCGTTGCATTCGTGGAGTTGGACAAATTTGTGTTGACCATATTAACCGTATAGGTTTAGTTGATCGTTCCATTGTTTTGCCCATATGTCGCATATAGCTTATGACATATTTTTTGGGGTCATATGTCGCATATATATATTGATTAGTAAACGGATATCTTGATTACGAGCATATTTTTTGTGTTGATGTAATGTTGGATTTATTCTGATAACACTGTTATGACAATTCCTGAAATATTTGGTACGGTAACAATCGAAAAATGTATGGTAACCATGTGTACAAGGTACATCAAACACTAGCTACATGATACACAAAACGAATTAAAATGGTACGGTATATTAAAAGCTGTAGGAAAAGTGATAAAAAAATATAAAAGTCAAAAAGTTCTGACACAACATAGAAAAATACAATTTTAACTGTATTATGGAACAAATTCTGACACATAAAAGGATGTTCTGACGCATAGAAATTTCTGACATACACGAAAAACTCCCCAGTCTAAAAGGTACAATATATTTCCTGTGAGAAAGTTCCTCAATTTTGGTATGGTAAACTTCTTAATTGTGGTACAATATATATCCATAATAAGGTACAATCATAATCTGTTTAATGGTACAGGCACACGATATATTTGGTACAGCTTATTAAGGTAAGCATTTTTCGTGGCAATTCATTTTTTTTTTTTGAAAAATCATACTTCCATATGTATATTAGTTATATGCTTCACTTTGTATCTTATTTGATGGAGTAACCCCTACACTCATGGTTTTATATTACAAAGCCCAAGTTTTACTAGAAGATGATGAAAAATGTTAAACAACTTACTAGAACATTGTATAGATGTTTGTTAAATTGAAAATGTTCAACTTATTATAGATATTTTTTGTTTAATTTCTATTTATTTATTATTTTTAGGACTTTACATTTATAAATGGACGTTCTGAACTTCTAATTTAGATATCGTGTGCACCGATAAAACATGGTACAATATCGTTACGTATATAGGTACGATAAACTACTTAGATGTGGTACGGTATAATTTCAGTTGAAGGTACACTCATATGTTGCACAATGGTACACTATACACGCTATATTTAGTAAATTTTATTAGGGAAAGTGTTTTTCGTCGCCTTTTACATTACTTTCGATGCAAAAACACTTTAGTATACGTTAATATGTTATAAGTTTCCTTTTGTATTATATTTAATGAGTTAACCCTCAAAATCGGGGATTTATAGTTTAAACTCAAGCTTCAATAGTAAAATGTTCCTACATTGATCATTCTATTGTTATGAAACTTGGGGTTTGAAATATAAAATAATGTGTGTAAGAGTTAAACCATTAAATTTGATACAAAGTGAAACATATAATATATATACGTATGGTAAAATAGTTTCTTACAAAAAAATTAATTCGAACGATGATGAAAAGTGCTTACCTAAGTAAGATGTATCAAATATAACATGTATAATGTACCATTGATAAGTCTATTGTGGTACCTTATAGTGGATATATATGGTACCATATTTATGTAGTCTGTCGTACCAAAATAAGTACCGAAAATGTACCATGTTTATTACACCTTCTATGCATGTCACATCTTTATGTGCGTGTCAGAATTTGTTCTATAACACCGTTAAAATGTCAGATACCAATGGTTTTTTTTTTTTGTATTTTTCACTATTTTTTTTTATTTTTCATCACGTTTCTTTACGGCTATTAATATGGTGTACCATTTTTGTGCATTTAGCGTATTATTACGTCGGCGTTTGTTTTACCTTGTATACATGGTTATCGTACTTTTTTTAACATTGTTACCGTACCAAAATTTCACGTATAACAAACAACATTTTAGCCATACTAATCGAACAATCTGTCTATAATCAGAATAAATCCACCAATAGTACACAAAAAACACATATAATGTATAAAAAAATACATTAGCAATTACGTAATATTGAGTTCCAAAAGTATCATATCATTCTGTTAAAAACATGCATATGACATACCAAAAGCATACGCATGACGTACCAAAAAAAGACAGCTGCAGAATCAAAGCTTAGCTCCAATAGAGCTAAGCGAAACCGAAATCAGTAGCCTTTCCTGGTTTCGAACCTAGAACCACAACTATTGAAGGCTTCTTCTCTTGGTCCTTCTTACCTTTTTTTTCTCAATTGTAAAGATTTCTTTGGGAAGAAACTCGGTGATCGACTTCCAAAAATCCTCTTGTCTACTTCAACATGAAATTTCTCAAGGCTAGCAATGAAAGCATGATAACATTGAGAATGAAACGTAATAACAAATATGTTATTTCAAAATAAAAAAATCTAAGTTTGCAAGCTTCTTCCTACCTTTTCATTTCACCATTCGTAGAAGTGGTACTCTTTAATCATTCATGTAGACTACGAGATAATCAAAATGACATGAAATGTAGAGTAATTATAGTTAGAGTTGTTATACAAAAAAAAGACTTATCGTACCATAATCTTAACTATACCGTACCAATTTATACTACCACACCGTACCATTATTATATATATATTGTACTAAAAATATGCATACAACGTACTAAAAACATACAAATAGCGTATCAAAAATATGAAAGGTACAACCCTAATTGATAAAAAAAAATACAAAACTGAAAACACTCAATTTAAACCTTCAAGTGCCTAATCGAGCAATACCTAAACGAAGCCCCAAATTAAACATAAAAATCCACATGTTAAACATAAAAGGTCCCAAATTAAACATATGAAGCCTTAATCGAGACATAATAACCTAAATCGAGACCTAAAAACTCTCATCGAACAATTAAAAAAAATCTGATGAAAAAAATAAAAACTAAGAAAGTTACTTGAAATGGGAAATTTCAAAACCCGACGACGACGGCGACTCCTCGGGCATTTCATCGTGTGACACATTTGTTGTGGGCATTGGATTTGGACGTTCGATTGAGAGTGAGAATTTTGCTTTGTGATGTGGGTTTTTATTTCACGATCGAATATGGTTTTTTGTTTTTTTTTTCTTTTTAATTAAAAATCCTGGTAAAATAGTAATTATGTAAAGTTTGAGGGGTATTTTTGTCCAATTGGTCCTTAAGTGTAAGATAAGTTTCAAACTGGTCGTTAAACAAAAAATAATCTGACAAGGGGAGTTATGTGTAAGAATTTTAGGCTGATAGGTATTTAAGTGTATTTCTTCCTTATTATTATTATTATCATTATTATTATCATTATTATTATTATTATTATTATTATTATTATTAAAATCGAAAATTACAAAGAAATTAGACCAAGGGCAATTTGGGCAGTTACAATGTTGGAATAACATACTCATGCATTGCAGTCTTTTGTTTTTTTTAATGGCCGAGGGGTATCCCATTAAACGGTTATGAGATTGTGCTACACAATATTGTGATGAGTTGGGATGTCAACGGGACAGGGCGGGGACGGGACCCCCGTTCCCGAACCCGCGTCTACGGGGAATCCCCATCCCCGTCCCCGCGGGGATCCCCGCCCCGCAATTTTTTTAAAAAAAAATAATATTTATATTATAATATATAAATTAAATATATTATTTAAATTATATTTTAAATATTATTTATATTATAATAATATAAAATGAGTATAATAAATATTTTTAAATATTATTTATATTATAATAATATTGATTAGATATAATAAATATTATATATATTATATAATAAGTATCGGGGAGCGGGGCGAGGATCCCCACGGGGCGAGATCAATCCCCGTCCCCGCCCCATCCCCGCCAACTGGGGGAGATCTCGCCCCATCCCCGCCCCACGGGGATAAAAAATCGGGGATTTCCCGCCTTGTTCGGGGCGGATCCCCGCGGGGATGGGGAATCCCCTCCCCATTGACAAGCCTAGTGATGAGACTAATCTCTTATGGTCAGATGAGCAGATCACACTCCCCGTCCAACACGATAGTAGGGGTTGGCAACCGATTATGGGTTTTGGGTACCCGGCCCGACCCCATCGGGTTTTTATCCGATCGAGTGGAAAGTCGGGTTAAAAATCAGGTATCGGGTTATTTTGAGCGGTTTGGATTGCGGGTAGCAATGAGCTACCCGTTAATCCGTTTGGGTACCCGCAGGTTTTTATTAAAAAAATTAAACACACAAAATTAAAAAAGCCTGAAAGCCGACCACACTCGACACACAACACACACATTACACACACATCACACACACAATCGACCACAACCTTGTCAGACTCGTCGGCCGTCGTCCGTCAGCGACCACTCACCGCCGTGCGTCGTCCTCGTCAACCCAAAAGGTGTGAATTTTTTAAAAACCCTAATTTTCTTAGTTCCGTAATTTCTTGATTTCTTTCAGTTTTCGGTTCCACATGATGATAAGATTCTATTAACGTTCTATATTGTTAGAATTCATGTGTGATCGGTTTTGGGTGTCAATTTGGCCATTTGGGTTCGGGTTCTTCAAGGGTTCGGGTTGAAATTAGGCTCGAATTTTAATCCACGTCTTGGATGTTTCTATTTGTAGATGGCAAGACACAGTAGTACTCATGTTTCAAGTGAAACTTCAAATAAGGATGTTCATACTAGAGAAGAGGCTAATCGAGAATCTCAAGCTATCGAACAAAATGTTAACGTTGGAGCTAATGATATTCCATCAAGTAAAAGTGTCGACATCGACGATGTTGAGCTTGAGGAGGAGATAGAAGGTAAACGAAAGGGTCGGAAAAAAAAATGTCATTGCATCCAGATCAACGAGTTGGGAACACTTCGACAAGTTCTTTTGTGAAATCGACAAAGTGCAAAAGGCGAGGTGCAAGTATTTTAGTAGTGAGCTTAAAGCTGATCCAAGGATTCATGGAACCAACTCTCTAATGAATCACTTTAAATCTTGTAAAAGGAAGCCGCAAAAAGTTCAAACAAGTCAAGCTCGTCTTGCTTTTCAATCATCTTGGGGTCGTGGAATTGATCAAGACGTTATATTCGGACTTGTAGATTTGATCAAGGTAAGGTGATTGATACATTGTGTTAGATGATTGTCGTTGATGAGTTTCCTTTTAAAACCGTTGAGAACGAGGGTTTTAGGCACTTCTTATATGTTATTTGTCCAATGTTTTGATTTCTTCACGGAAAACTCTATCAAAGGACATTTACAACATGTATGAAGACATATATAGATTGAAGTCGCTCATAAAAAAACCAATGACAAACCATTTGTATTATGACGGACATGTGGACATCGATTCAGAGAATCAACTGTATGTGTCTCACGACCCATTTCATTGATGATGATTGGAATCTGAGAAAGAAAATTTTGAACTTTTTGCCCGATATTGGGTCACAAAGGTGAGGAAGTATGCAACGGTGTCGAGCAATGCCTACTTGAATGAGAAATTGATAAGATATTTATCGTTACGGTTGATAATGCTTCGTCAAATCGGTGTGATTGCTTATTTGAAGAATAGTTGTGATGTTAGTACGAGTATTTTGGGAGGAAAGTACATTCATATGAGATTTATAGCTCATATCATTAATCTTCTCGTGCAAGATGGGTTGAAAGAAAAAAATGATGCTATCTCTCGTATTAGAGGAGCCGTTCGATACATTAAGAACTCTTCGAGTAGACTAAAACATTTTTTGGAATGTGCCAAAACCATGAAATTAGAGACGACTAAGGGCTTGAGTCTTGATGTACCGACTCGGTGGAGTTCCACATACTTGATGTTGCAGTTGGCTATATATTTTTATAGAGCGTTTAAAAAATTTGACGACGTGGATGCGACATTTTTTAATGATCTATCGAAGAAGCCAACTTGTTGGTTAAATTTTTGAGTCATTTTTACAAGCTTGTGTTGAGTATTTCAGGTTCCTCGTACAAGCTTATGTTGAGTATTTCAGGTTCTTCGTATGTCATGTCTAATGTAGTTTTTCATGAAATAACTACCGTTGACTTGCTTCTTCGGGGTTTGTTAGATGAAGACGATGAAGAACTAAAAAACATAGCTCGTAGAATAAAGCTTAAATTCGACAAATATTGGGGGTCTATAGAAAAAATGAACAAGATTTTGTACTATCTCGTGATTCTTGATCCTCGTTCCAAGTGGGAGATGATTGATTTCTCGTTTAATCGGGTATATCCCGATTGTGTTACCTCGTCGATATTTGAAAGAACAAGTTCAGTGTGGCACTCATGAATTGTTTACAGTGTACAAGTTGAGATATGGAATACCCGATGGTCCAATTGTTCCACAACTAGTTAGTGGAGGTTCTTCCTCTTCTTTGTCTATTGCTACAAACGCCACATATTTGTTTGACGAAATGAGGAAAAGAAAAAGAGACGTAAAAAATCAACGTGTGAAGTCGGAATTGGATAAATATTTGAGCGAAGATATTGAGGACCCATATGATGGCTTTGACATACTTAAGTGGTGAAAATTGAATTATCATTGCTTCCGATTTTCTAAGGTGGCTCGAGATACTTTGATCGTTCCGGTCTCTACGGTTGCTTCCGAAACCGCTTTTAGTACGGGTGGTCGACTGCTTGATGCTTTTAGGAGTTCGTTGTCCCCTAAAATTGTTCAAGCTCTAATATGCGTCTAAGATTGGATTCGTCACGATTTGAAACCAATAAATCTTGGGGTGGATTTGTGCGGAGTCGAGAACATTGAGAAAGGTATGTTTTCATTTTACTTTAGGCTTTACTTAATTTTTTTTTACTTACCGTTTGCTTTGTTTATTATTGCTATTGTTTTGGTAAAATTGGAAAGCACATGTGTAGATACAGCGATGGTCGTTATTTGAATTTTTACAAGTCATTTTTATTGTTGATGGTTGAACTTATTTTGTGAGCTTATTCTATTGTCGATGCATGATGGTGTTGAACTTATTTTGTGAACTCATTTCTATCGTAATAGCTCTATTAAAATTAATATTGCGTAGTTTGTTTTAAATGCCTTAAAATGGGCTGAAAGGTTCAACCAACAAGGGATTAATTTTTTTGTGCAAAGACAGTGCAGTTATTCACACTTACATGGAAGAAATACACAAAAGCTATAGTAGTTAAGCTAAGCTACAAGGAAGGATTCAATGCTCTCTGTTATCAGCTCCCATAAATGTCAAAGAAATGTATACATACTATGTATATGTTTTAAATTTGAAGAAAAATCAAAATAATTGGAAGAAAAGGCTAGTCGATCCATCTCCGTATGATCTCAGATCAGCAGGTCGTACGAGTGCCCTACATAACGGGCAAGTTCGTTCCCGATCAAACCTACAAAAAGATCGAAAATTAAAAAAAGAATCCATTTTTATGCAATAGCTTATTAGATATGATGAAACAAGTGAAACTGAGGAAGCAGAGAACTACTGACCATTCAGAGACACAATCCTCACAGAATATGTGCTTGCAGCGCAGTAGAATGGGCGCGTGCATCTTCTCCTGGCATATAGCACAGAGGTCGCCCGCAGCATTTACCTGACCAATGATAATTAATGAAATTTTAATAATCATATAAGCCATTTTGCGTTATTACATCGAGAGGACGAGGAAAAAGAAAAACCTTGCCTGCTCTGACGTTGCATAAGAACCATAGTGAACCTCTTTCTTGGACAATGCTTTCAGGGCAGCGTAGAAAGATTGGACCTGATGACCACATGGTGTGAGGGGCTGAGCTCACATGATGTAATGAAACGACGATACATATGTATATATATATATATATATATAATGTACTACCTTCCCAACGATTGAAGTGAGCTTAAAAGTAAGATACAAGCCAGTGGTGAGCGACGAAAAGAGGCTGCCGTACTCTTTGTTCAAGAAGAATCTGTACCAAATGGGAGTTGGTAACAAGGCTCTGTATAGGAGCAGAGTATACTCCACAAGGGTTAGCATTTGGCCCTAGGAAAGAAAAATGATACATTACCATCAGATTCGGAGAAATTTACGCTAAATGAGGAGAGAACTATAACGATAAGAATCTTAGTACGTTAGCTTCACCTGTCTCCGAAAATTATGGCCTCGACCGTTCTTGTAATACATCAAAATAACCAGCTTTAAGATCATAGCTGCCTGCCTCACCATTGTGTCTGAAAAAAGTAAGGGGCACATAAATATGAGATGTATATTTCATCGCATATGATTGAATTTGCTAAACTATCATATGATTTGAATCAGCTTACCATTCACGAGGATGATGAACATGGCGTGCCAGAAAGGTGGGACGGCCTTTGGTGGAATCATGACCATTGGATAGAAGAGATCGTCCTTGTGATGCCAGTAGTATATGCCAAATACTTGAAGCATGAATAATATTGAATAGGCGAGAAGAACAGATATGCATCTATCACCCTGCCAGAAAACGAATGAATACATCATCTTTTTTTTTTCGTTGCAGTTGAGAAGATGTAATCGCACTCGATTATTTTCACGTATTAATCACCAATCATCAAATAGTAAAGCTATTGATATGGGACATACCTTTAGAGCTGTTTGCTTCCGCAGAATGTCATTGGACTTGAACAAGATGGCAGTGATATAAATCGCAACAACAAATCCTGTAAATAAAGGATAAGAAGAATAGAAAAGTGTTGAATCAAAAGGATGTTCGAGTGATTGGGCGAACTAGCAAGTGAAAAATATATGCAGAAGAGGTATCTTCTTCTTCTTCTTCATACAAGAACATAGTGAGAACAAGTATTACAAAGTCATTCATCCTCATATAAAGCAGATTACAGTGAACTCAAGCATCAGCCCGTGTAGTCTTTTATTATTGGTAGTCTTTTTCTTAATTCCTAGGGGTAAATGCATCTGATTATTTAAGGAAAAATGCCATAGATTGAGTTCTAAGATCATATAACATAAGAAGATAGATGAGGGAAAGTAAATATAGAAGCTTATACACCTAGTGATCCATTTACATTTCCAAGTTCGTTTTTAAAGTTTCCATCTCGAGGCATGTCTACCCTTACAAGCGCAGTATGCTTCCTACATCATTTGGGATCAAATCCAAGGTCGATTAACAGCCGCTTTCCGCCCGTGTAATGATGTTCACCAAGTACTATTAAGCAGCAATTTACTGTCAAGAGTACACAAATAAAGTCTGCATATAGGATAAGAATGTCTCTGATCTCAAGGCACATAATGTAAGAGAGCTTATAGTAAACAAACATTTCTACAACTAAGGGAGATCATTAACAAGTCTCTTCTCCAACAAAATGACTATCCTATGCTCATAACAATTAGCCCCGCGCACTTACTCAATCAACCAAAGAGCAGATTATTTATTACACAAACGATTCAAGACTGGAAATCATAATTCAACAGATCATTAGACTGCTACTGAGTATTCAGGGAATGAAAAAGAAAGAAACTAAACCTTGCAAGTGTTGCCGAATAAAAACCACCAACAAGAGCAGTGAGAAAGGGAAAATCTGCTCGACCCATCTCGCCGCTTGTTGAATATCATACCTCTGAGACGGCGTCGTTTCACCCCTGTCCTCGCTACTGCCACTCCCATCGTTATTGCTATCTCCACTCCTACCCCCCTCCGCTCCCCCACCATCCCCACCACCGATTATCCTAATCGACACCTCACCGTTATTGCTATTTCCAGAGGTATTCTCACTATCCCCGCCCCCATCTACATCACCACTATCATCCGAATTCAAACCACCCGCAGCAAGAGTGTCGTCCGCTAAGGGTTGAACTTCGAGGTAAGAGTAGTCGGGTCGGGCCAGGCTGAGTATGCCCGTGTTTTCTAGCAGGGTTTGGACTGGGGATTGCAGGAACCTCATGGCCGGGAACTGTAGGATTCTTGACCTTTGCCCTCGACTCACTGGCGGCGACGAAGGTTCTAAACTTGTAGCGTCGGAACTTGACGTCTCCATAAGATTCACCAAAAAACGAAGAAACTTACAAAGGCTGCGCTAGCAAATCTACTGTGGGCTTATTGAATACAAAAAGGATCAACTTTATGCTCTCTCGAGAGAGATTGCAGGACAACGATGAAGAAGGGTTCTCTCAAGAAAAGTCAGAAGAGCGAGAATATGGTATTAAATTTTAAAACGTAGTAGTTACAAGAAAAAAACGCGTGCATATATGCTCGAGTCAAGTATAGAGATGATGATCACCATTGACGAAGTGAAACTGACGAAGAATTACTTCATGGGAGGAAAACATTGTGCATAAGCATATCATTTTCGATCGTTTTGTGAATGATCGCTACACTATTTTTTTCTCTTTGTTGTTTTGTTGGTTGTTTAAGACGAAAAAGGGTAACGTAAAGTGATGGTGAGCAGCGTGTAAGAAAGCGTAGTTTTTGTCAAGAAATGAAATTAATATCATAAATATTCATACGTATTAAATGCTAAGAAGTCTCTTTATTGGAATTGACGTGTAGACTTGTGAAAAGTCGTTTTAATTTGTATGATATTTTTAGGCATATACCAAGAATCGAAAATTTCAAAATATGTGGACTATAAAACTAAACATTGTACGCATCTACGATTTATTTAGAAAGAAAATAAAGAAGGTGTTATAAAAATATTAATTGTGATTATATATTATTAAGATTATTTTATTATAATTATACTTATATTAAGATTATAATGATAATATGGCTTATAATAATAAAGAGAGAGAGTAGAGAAGAAGAAGGTTCAATACTTGTGATTTAAATGAACTCTAATCATCTATTTATACTACTAATAATTCACTATTACAACTAATCACACTATATACAATTATATACCTCACACTAAAATACAAACTCTTCAATTAAACACCTCATCTTATCATCTTATCACATTATCATCATTAATACAATACTTCCAAATCATCAATAATTAAAATTATTATTTAAAACATCCATAATTAATTATTTCATAATACTCCCCCTTGGATGTTTTCAAAGAATATGACTCGTTAAAACCTTATTAGGAAAAACCCAATGGGATAAAAACCTAATGAAGGAAAAGAGTACATGATTCTTTTAGATACGCTTTCGATTGTTGCCTCATTAAAAACCTTACTGGAAAACACATGGGAAAAACCTAGTGAAGGGAAAAAGATGCAACGCGTATTTACTCCCCCTGATGATGACATCATTAAATCTCGAAGTCTTCGAACTCCAATTGAATATACCAATCTTTTGAAAATTATTGGGGGAAGTGCTTTCGTGAATAAATCTGCAAGATTTTCACTGATCGCACGTTGTACATCAATATCACCATTTTTCTCTAAATCATGTGTAAAGAAAATTTTGGTGAAATATCTTTGTTCTATCTCCCTTAATATATCCTTCCTTAATTGGGCAATGCATGCAGCATTATCTTCATAAAATCGTCGGAAGTAACTTTTCGATATACCCACATTTGTTGTATATGCTTCAATTATCGATCGCAACCAAACACATTCTCGGCTAGCTTCATGAATAGCTAAATTTCCGCATGATTAGATGAAGTAGCCGTTAAACTTTGTTTAACTGACCGCCATGAAATAGCGGTTCCGCCTGCGTAAATAAATAGCCCGTTTACGATCGAGCATTATGGGTCGCATAGAAAACCAGCATCTGTATACCCAATCAAATCTGTTTTGATTCATTGGATAGAACAATCCCATATCAGTTGTTCCTTGTAGGTATCGAAATATCCGTTTAATTCCATTCCAATGTCTACGAGTCGGTGACGAACTATATCTGCCAATAGATTACAGCGAACGCTATATCAGGTCGCGTATGACTCGTAAATACATTAGGCTCCAATAGCATGAGATATGGTACTTCAGGACCAAGTATTCTTCATTATTTTCACAGGTCTAAACGGATCTTTATTCACATCTAAAGATCGAACAATCATTGGAGTAACCAATGGATGAGCTTTATCCATATAAAATCTTTTCAATATCTTTTTCGTATAAGTCTCTTGATGTACGAATATCCCATTCTTTAAATATTCGATTTGCAGTCCAAGACAAAATTTCGTTTTACCGAGATCTTTCATTTCAAACTCCTTTTTCAAACAATTAACAGCTTTTGATAACTCTTCAGGAGTTCCAATTATGTTAATATCAACATAAACTGAAATGATGACAAATTCATTTCCAAATCTTTTCATAAATATGCACGGGCAAGTTTGATCATTTTTATACCCCTCTTTCGATAAATATTCACTTAGGCGATTATACCACATACGTCCAGATTGCTTTAATCCATAAAGCGATTTATTTAGCTTGATTGAGTACTCATTTTGGGGCCCTGAATTTTCAGACAACTGAAATCCCTCGGGAAGTCTCATATATATGTCACTGTCAAGTGATCCATATAAATAAGCGGTGACAACATCCATTAGACGCATATCGAGTCCTTCAGTACTGCCAGACTAATTAAATAACGAAAAGTAGTTGCATCCACCACAGGAGAATACGTCTCCTCATAATCAATACCAGGTCGTTGTGAAAAGCCTTGTGCAACAAGCCGTGCTTTGTATCTCACAATTTCACCGTTTTCATTTCTCTTTCTGATGAAAATCCATTTATATCCAACCGGCTTTACATTTTCTGGTATGCGGACTACAGGTCCGAAAACTTTTCGTTTCTCAAGTGATTTTAATTCTGCCTCGATTGCATCTTTCCATTTTGGCCAATCATTTCTTTGTCTGCATTCTTTTACAGACCCTGGTTCATGATCCTCATTCTCATTTATCTCATTCATTTCATGTAGCGCTACGTTAAATGAGAATTTATTGTCAACGTTGACTTTTTCTCGGTTCCATCTAATTCCATTTTGAGCATAATTTATCGAGATCTCTTCATTATCATTATTCTAAAAAATTTCAGGTACCTGATTTCCATTATCATAATCATTAATGCCCATTGACTCTTTAGAGTCGATAATCCTCGACTGGACCATTCTTATTATTTGCTCCTTTTTTTCGAGGATTTTTATCTTTGGAACCCGAGGGCCTACCACGTTTTAGTGGTGGCTTAGGCTCGATCATTATATGTTTCCAGGAACATCAACTTTTGCAGGAGCATTAACAGCTGGTATATGACTTAGTCACTCTTTTAAGGTCAGTAAAGCTATCTGGCAGTTGATTAGCTAATCCTTGTAAATGAATTATCTTTGAACTTCTAGTTCACATTCTTTCGTTCGAGGATCATAATGATTTAGCGATAATTCATTCCAACTAATACTCATTTCCAGCTGTTTCTTTTCTCCCCCTAATGTCGGAAAATTCGATTCATCGAAATGACAATCGGCAAATCTAGCCGTAAATAAATCTCCAGTTAGAGGTTCTAAATATTTTATTATCGATGGAGATTCAAATCCGACATATATTCCAACTCCTTTGAGGTCCCATCTTCGTGCGTTGTGGTGGAGCAATTGGAACATATACTGCACATCCAAAAATTCTCAGATGGGAAATATTTGGTTCCTGACCATAAACCATTTGTATCGGGGAGATATCGTTATAACTTGTTGGCCTGATGCGGATTAGTGCCGCTGCATGTAATATAGCATGTCCCAACAAGATGAGGGAAGTTTCGACTTCATTAATAATGGTCTTGCAATTAATTGCAACCTTTTAATCAACGATTCTGAAAGACCGTTTTGAGTATGGACATGTGGCACGGGGTGCTCAACATCAATTCCAATAGACATGCAATATTCATTAAATGCCTTGAAAGTAAATTCACCAGCATTATCAAGGCGTATTTTCTTTATTGGATAATCCGGAAAATGTGTTCTTAATCGAATCAACTGAGCAAGCAATCTCGCAAAAGCTACATTCCGCGTTGATAACAAACATACATGAGACCATCTAGTTGATGCATCAATCAATACCATGAAATATCTAAATGGTCCACACGATGGATGTATCGGTCCACAAATATCACCTTGTATACGTTCCAAAAATCTTATAGATTCATTCTTTATTTTTATTGGTGATGGACGAATAATCAACTTCCCTTTAGAGCAAGCACATGATAATTCATTCGATTGAAGAATCTTCTGGTTCTTCATGAAATGTCCACGTGAATTTTG
Organism: Lindernia subracemosa; assembly: GCA_028392965.1. Classification (NCBI taxonomy): domain Eukaryota; kingdom Viridiplantae; phylum Streptophyta; class Magnoliopsida; order Lamiales; family Linderniaceae; genus Vandellia; species Vandellia subracemosa. Next base: position 10,363 of record JAQPCC010000165.1, on the reverse strand, counting down.
AATTATTCTCCGCATCATAATTGAACCGGGATGGCCCAACCGGTCATGCCAAACAACAAATGTATTATCATTAGTAAACTTCTGGTTTACGATAGCATGTGATTCAATTGTTTTAAGATATGTGTAATATAGCCCAGAGTCAAAAGATGGTAATATTTCCACAATTCTTTTGTTATTCGATATCACTTTTGTAATATGCAAATATTCAATATCTCCTTTTTCTGCAGTCTCAATATGATATCCGTTATTTCGAATAGCTTTAAAGCTTAATAAATTTCTTTGAGACTTAGGAGAATATAAAACATTTTCAATTATCAGCCTTGTTCCTCTGGGCAGTAAAACATTAGCTCTTCCGGAGCCCTCAATTATATTCGTGCTACCCGATAATTATGATAACCACCACGGAAATATTGATAACCACCACCATAATATCCTCGGCCACGACCACGGCCTTGACCACGACCACGTCCACGGCCGCGATATCCCCCACGACCACGTCCACGATCATTACCTCGACTGTTGTCATTATTAATTTTGACTGCATTCGCTTCAGGGAGTGCAATAGAACCAGTCGTTCGGGATTCGTGATTTTTCACCAGCAATTCATTATTTTGCTCAGCCAAAAGTAAGCAAGAAATTAGATCTGAATACTTTTTAAATTTTCTCTCCCGATATTGCTGTTGTAATATCATATTCTGTGGATGAAATGTAGTGAATGTTTTCTCCAGCATATCGTTATCAGTAATTGTCTCTCCACATAATTTCAACGTGGAAGTAACTCTATAAACGACAGAATTATATTCACTTACCGACGTAAAATCCTGCAATCGTAAATTCAGCCATTCGTACTTTGCATTGGGGAGAATAACAGTTGTCAAGTGGCCATATCGTTCTTTCAGGTTTTTCCACAACTCAGCTGGATTCTTTTCTGTTAAGTATTCAACTTTCAAATTTTCGTGAATGTGGTGGCGAAGAAAAATCATAGCTTTCGCCTTGTCTTGTTCAGTTGTGGTTTTCGTGGGATCAATGGTGTCACCTAAACCTTTTGCTTTCAAATGGATTTCAGCATCTAGTACCCAAGGTAAATAATTTTTTCCAGTGATATCGAGTGCAACAAACTCAAGGCTCGCCAAGTTCGACATATTACTTGACTAAACTCGTACGAGATCTTCGACGGAGGTTGATCTTGACGACGGAGAGCGGTCGTGCTGATAACGTGTTATAAAAATATTAATTGTGATTAATATTATATTAAGATTATTTTATTATAATTATACTTATATTAAGATTATAATGATAATATAGCTTATAATAATAAAGAGAGAGAGATTAGAGAGAGATTAAGTATTTCAATACTTGGTGTATTTTACAATGAACTCTAATAATCTATTTATACTACTAATAATTCACTATTACAACTAATCACATTATATACAATTATACACCTCACACTAAAATACAAACTCTTCAATTAAACACATCATCTTATCATCTTATCACATTATCATCATTTAATACAATACTTCCAAATCATCAATAATTTAACTAATATTATTATTTAAAACATCCACAATTAATTATTTCATAATAAAAGGAAAATTATTATTGAGTCAAAAACACTTCAGTATAAAACAATAGCCCAATATTGAAGTACACGTCTCAATTGAACCCCCTTTGTGCCTGGAATCTTTTTCAATTCAAGGCCATCCACTTCAATAATAATATTTTATTTTTTTTCGGAACGATAGCTTGAATTTCATTAACAAAGAAATACACGGGCTAAATAGCCCAAAGGGTCTCTCCGGTAAGATCTGCCGGTAGAGAACAAAGGCTCACATAAGAGCATAACCAACCAAGCACGAAACAAGAAAAAAATGCCGAAAGAAAACGAGAAATTCAGTTTTGAACACGAAGAACTAAAGATCCTACCACAAAATTAGCTATTAAGCTAAATCTACAATATTCTTCACTTTCTTCGGTCTTCAACTACAAAAATCTCGCTTACTTCGGAAAAAGTTCCACAAAGGGAGATAAAAGCTCCACGAGGGAGACAAAGCTCCCGACCCGGGGGCCGAGAGATACGAGCTCCCTACTCGGGAGACTCATGGGTGTGGACGGTGAACGAGGGTAAAGGATGGCAGGCGGAGGCGGGGTCGGCGGCGGTGGCGGGCAACTGCATTTAATTTTTTTTTTTTTAAACTATAACACTAAAATAAAAGGGAAAAAGCTCCCCCAACCTCCATTAATGGAGGCGGTGGAGGGGAAGAGTGAAGAGTGGTTGTTTGTTTGAAGAGGGAGGGGAGGAGAAGGGGGAGGGGATGTGGCGGCTAGAGCTTAGAGAGGAAGGGGGCGTGGCGGCTAGGGTTTGGGAATAGAGGGGAAGGGGAAGAGAGAGAAACTAAATTCGTTAAAGTTTCGGATACTCTTGCTTGCAAAAACAAAATTCCTTGATGACTGTAATTTTATTAGTTTCTTCACAATTCTTGTGATTAATATACATTCAACTTTTGCCTTCAAGATTTTCACTTGGGGAAATAATAACGTCTACTAAACTGAAATATATGGACGACAAAAACTTATATAATAATATTATTATTATTCCTTAAAAAGGTGTGGACACATTGATATTATATGATTCCCTTTCAAGCTATTTGGCCACTTCACTCAAACCCACTGAGGACGCTTTGAGTTAATTTAAAGCAAAGGTGTAAACATAAAATAAAATTATGGACTCGATTAGTATTTATTCATCAGAATTACACACAGCCACATGTTGATATGCTAACATGATGTTATTATTATTATTATTATTATTATTATTGTTATTATTATTATTTCGCACAAGTATCAAATAAGCTCACACTGATGGAGTCCATCTATCTGTTATAAGATTGTAAGAACTTATGGCATGCCTGAAATTTACCTTCTTTTTCCATAATTTTGACAATGGAAATATCTTTAGTCTTTACGATCATATCGTCGTCTTGCGAGGAAAATGAGTGTACACTACTGACTGACTGATGAAAAGATAAACTCTAGCAAGCGGAAGATATGATCTGAAGAATAACATTGCGGAGGGCATTCGGTTTCTTACCATTATATATGTGGCTTGGCTTGGAAATAAGTTGGTTTTATGAATTCCAATAATCAAAACTGAGTTGGATGTCCATTGAGACTGCCTTTGCAACATCTCTGAGATGAGAGAGAGCATCATCAACATCTAAGCCAGAGTCGATTTCACTCGGGACGGTTACATAATTAGGTAGATGATTATCCTTCTACATGATATGCGTGACGATAGTACAAAAAGGTGTGCAGAGACCATACGGTGAGCGCAGAATTTCGTTGATGTTTCTTTCTCCACTGATAAATCCTTTGTTGACATTTCTGTTCAAGAAAATCTATCTGCATATTCGCGACCTCGCGCCCTCGAGCTTCGGTGCAACATAATGTTAAGCAGGAGAAATGATAATATTGTTATATGTTGTGACAGACAAGAAGTTTTAGGAGAAAACTCATATTATTCGATACAAACCAAGAAATTCAATGCATGAACCATCGTTAACTAATAATTGCATTAATTCCTAAGTGCATGAATAATATCAATTCATGTACATACTTAAAACATTGAACATAAAATAATTCATTAAGTTCAATGGATCAGATTATCCATCGAACACTCCCTCCTAAGCCTAATCCATTACTCCAAGAGCCACATGCAGTGCCCAAAAAATGTCCCGCTTCAATAAAGATATATGCGACTTGATCTTGCGAATTCACATATTCGAGCTCGACTTCTTTCATGGATATACAATCTATGATGAAATGATATTTCGTATCAATATGCTTGCTCCTTTCGTGAAACACCGTGTTCTTTGCTAGAGCAATTGCGGATTTGTTATCGGTACAAAACTTGGTTGATTCTTTTTGCGTTAGATGAAGTTCATTCAGCAAACTTTTAAGCCAAATCGCATGAGCGACACAAGAAGTAGCTGCAACGTACTCGACTTCACACGTCGACTTACAATTGACTGCTTCTTAGAATTCCATGTAAATGCCGAATTTCTCATAAAGAAAACGAACCACATAGTACTTTTACGATCATCAACATCACAAGCCCAATCGCTATCACAATAAGCAACGAGCTCGAAATTTTGAGAGGGTGAATATAAAATTCCGTAAGCGAGTGTACCTTTAATGTACCTCAATATTCGTTTGGCTGCTTTCATATAAGAAGTGGTGGGAGCGTCATGTAGCGTCTGATCAATCCAATGCCAAACAGAATATCGGGTCGAGTGCATGTTAAATACCACAGGCTTCCAACAAGACTCTTGAAAAATATGAGATTGACTTTTTCTTCGCTGTCGTAATGAGTCAGCTTTATTCCACAATCAAGGGGTGTTCATTGCCGTGCAATTATCCATCTCGAACTTCTTGAGAACTTCTTTTTCATACTTTTCTTGAGAGATAAAAATTTCATCCGCTCTGATACCATTTTGTTAGAGCAAGCGAAATGATAATATTGTTATATGTTGTAGCAGAAAGAGGTTTTAGGAGAAAACTAATATATTATTCCATTCGATATATATACAACCCAAGAAACCCAATGTATGAACCCAATGATATTCTCCTTTGCATGTGAATAAGGCGCAGTTGTTTGATGAATAATGTCATTCTCTTGGCAGAATTTCTCGAATGATGCCACATATTCTCATTCTCTGTCACTTCCAATTAAGTTGATTTTCAACTTCATTGTTATATCTTTCAAAGGCATTAAGAGCTTCGCCTTTGCCACTTAATAGATATATATAACAGAACATTTTGCAATCATCGATAAAAGTAATAACATATTTTTTCTACCTCTAGTTTGCACGGACTTTAGATCACATATATTAGTATGGATCAGTTCTAGAGGCGAGCTGCTTCTCTATACGGAGAACAACGATGTTTTGACCATCTTTGCATCGACACAGATTTCACACTTATGTTGTGAGTCGATTTTCATTCGCGAAAGACGTTTAAATTTATTCTTTTTAATTTTGTTTAACTCACGTGTCCTAATCTATCATGCCATAAATTAGAACACTCAACCAAATAAGATGAACTTTCCATATTATTAATAGCGAGCTCAATCTCGCGTTTTACATGCATTACATTCATCTTAAAGAGCCCATTCTTGAGGTAGCCCTTATCTATGAAATGACAGTTCTTGGTCAGTACATACTTATGAGATTCAAACACCTGCCTAAATTCGGCTTTGCTCAGTAGCAAGCCGAAAAGTAAGTTCTTGCGGATGTATGGGACATGCAGTACGTCCACAAGCATCAGTTCTTTGCCCGATGTCATCTTCAGGACCACCATTCCCAACCCTACTATGTTGCTAGTCACCGAGTTCCCCATGTACAACATTCTTCTCGAAATTGGTGTGTAGTTGGAGAACACTTCTTTATCGTTACAAATGTGGTGAGTCGCTCCGGTGTGAATGTTCCAAGATTTTGGGTTGTCCACCACGTTGGCCTCGTACATAACTGCGGCTAGGTCTATCTCTGACAGATCGGTTACCAGCTTTGCCTCGGTCAAGTGAGCTTCGTTCTTTTTGCTCTTTTTCTTTTGCCTACAGTCCTTGGCCATGTGATCGAGTTTGTCACAGTTGTAGCAGTTTCCTCTTATTTTATTAGAGTTCAGCTTCTGCTGGTTCTGTGACGTATTTGCTTGTATGCGTTTCTTTTCGGTACCTGACTCGGCCATGTTTGCATGTGCCTCAATATTTCCCCTCTTGTTCTTGCCCTCGATCTTTCGATTATCTTCTTCGATCTGAAGCCTCACAATTAGGTCATCAAGCCCCATTTCTTTACGCTTGTGCTTGAGGTAATTCTTGAAGTCCTTCCACAGAGACGGTAGCTTCTCGATTATAGCAGCTACCTGAAAGGATTCGCTGATCTGCATGTTCTCTGTGTGTATATCATGGACGATTAGCTGCAGATTCCAGACTTGATCCAAAACCGGTTCGGAGTCCGTCATTTGTAATCCAAGAATTCGCCGACGATGAACTTTTTCAATCCGGCTTCGTCGGTCTTATACTTTTTATCTAACGAGTGCCACAACTCTTTAGCAATCTTGGCTACTGCATAGACGTTGTACATGGAGTCGTCGAGAGAGTTCAGAATATAGTTTCGACACATGAAATCATTATGATTCCAAGCATCTAACACAATATTTTCCTGCTCGTGCTGTGGGTTCACTACAGGTGCAACGTCTTCTTCGTTTTCAGCATCGTCAGCATTCCTCGGATTCAGGGCATTTGCTGTCCTTTTGATTACGAGATAATTGGAGAATAAATTTATAACAAAATGTTAAAAAAATAAAACTCTAGTGTTGGTTATGAGATAACTGGCGAAAGACTAAACAATATGTTAGAATAAAAACTCTAATTACTATAATAATGATTAATATCCAAAAGCAACAGCAGCTTTAACTAGCAAACCAAAGAGTTGAGATGTAGCCGAAAAGAAAGGGCTGTGATCACTCTCTAAAACATACACATCCGAAGGTTTCCATTTCTTGATCATGGCTTCTTGTTGATGAGGTTTAACGACATGATCGTTCGTCGTTTTGATATATATTCTTGGAATGTCGTCATCTGCATTTCCCTCGAATTTAGCTGTTGTTAGAGCTTGGATCGGCCCTGGCCTAAGCAGCATCGATGCTAGAGTTGAATCCTATGAAAAGAAGAAAAAAAAGGATTAAATCATGGGTTATTTATTACATGCAAAAAAGATAATGGAAATATAGTTATCTTATGACAATTTTTTGTATATACTTTGTATTTTCTTTTATTATTATTGAAAATAAAACTATGACCTCTAATGGAGACATTTGGTAGATTATTTTTCGTTGAAACTCCTTTTTGATCAAAAGGCTTGTCGGAGGAAAATCATGTCCCATTCCGAATCCTATGTCGTATATTTCTTCTAATTTTCCAAAATCAGATAAATCCGGCACTCCCTGCATATAGCAAAAATAAAATACTTAATAATCATAATAAATTATTTTTAACTATTAGGACAAGAAAAAAGTAAAGAAATGTCGACTAAATCATGCGTGACTGCTTTGTCGAAATAGAATTGAACCAAAAAATATTAATATTCTTCGAATAAAGGCCTTCATCAATCATTAATCATGATGAAATACGGCACCCATCGTCTAATTAATTGATTGACTAATTAACAACTGAAAAAACGTGAAAAAATGCAAACACAAAATGAACGAGCAAATTATAACGTGGTTCAATAACTAAAACTATACCGTGGGTCTTATATTCAATAATTAAAAAATATGTCACTAACATTATATATCAAAAATAAATAATGGGTCAAACAAATAAAATGCGAAAATTTTACTCGCATTGAATACTTTTCATCCAGCTGCCGCTGACTTGACATATTGTCCAGTATAATTTTCGACTTATTTAATCGAAAAAAAAATTCACAAGCCCAATTATGTTTCTACGTTCGCAGTTGTGAATCAATTATAGAATATAGTGACCAAAAAATCAAACAAGCACACTTAATAATTCAAATTCGTAATTTCGTCAAAAATCAACTAATAGATGGTTAGTTAAGATGTCTTGCATTCTCTAGCAAATTCAACTTCTACGTCATGCATGTTCACATAATATATATATATATATATGCATTTACTGAGATGGGCCATCCATAGAAATAAATATTACTAACATGTTTGATATCATCATCGGTGATAAACCCTGACTTCAACATAGTCGCCGCAACATACACAGCAAGCTTAATCTTCTTCTTCTTCTTCCCAAACCTATGTATGGCATCACTCAAGCTCAGCCCGCCTGCACTATGCCCTACCAATATCACCTGCCGTCGAGATGTAAACGTCAACTAAAATTCAATCGAAACTAATAAAGTGATAAGAATACTGAAACTATACCTCTTCATTTTCTTCCAAGGACGATAAGAAATCGATAAGCGGCTTGTTGTATTCGTCGAAGGAGAGGACTGTGTTGGGGTCATTTTGGTCAATTCCAGCGCCTTTGAGGTCGAGGCATGTGACTCTATAGCCTAAGGTCTCCATCATGGGCTTGAGCTTGTACCAGCACCATGCTCCTCCGCCGATCCCATGGATGAGCACAAAGTGTACTACTTCAGCAGAATTGATTAAGTTAATACTATTTTTCTCTTCAATGTCTTTCGTTTCTTCTGCATCATGGACTTGCGTTGAGTTCTCTTCTACCATGTTATTTATTAGGGATACTTCTTTCAGTTTGACTTTTGTGCTGATGAGATTGTGCACGCAGACACGCAGTGGATGGTGTCTGTGTGTGTGTCTGTGTGGGTGTTCTTGAAGATATATCTGTCCGCAATGATTACAATATAGCTAGCTGGATAATGAATATCTTTTGACGAATTAATCATTGCATGATTTATGCTTTCTGGGTCTCCACCAAAATCTATATTTATTTGTTGATTGTGACTAGGGTTGCAAATGAATAATTTATTTATTTATTTAATTTTTATTCGCGATTCGATTCGAAATTTAGGATTCGAATTCAAAATATTCGAATAAAAATAGTTTTTTTTTTTTTCATTCGAATAATGTTCGAATACGAATACAAATATCATAATATTCTAGTCGAATATTAATAGAATATTCGTTTCGAATAATTAAATATTTATTTTAATATAATTATTATAATCCGATTCATATTTAAAAATAATTAAATATTTATTTAAAGGGATAAAACTCAAAATGGTTCACAATATTTACCCAGTGTACCAATTTAATCCTCGATGTTTTGCCGAACTAATCCAGTCTCCGATGTTATCGATTTTGAACCAATTTGGTCTTTCCGCCACGACAAACGCCAATTTTAACGAAAATCTCACACTTATATCATAATAAATCATATTTGAATCGATAAAATTGAAATGCTTACTGAATGGCACAAAACTAAAAAAATTTCCTCCAAAATTCGAACATGAGCTCTAGATCGTCTGTTTCGTCGAGCTTCATTGACAGTAGAAGAAAATAGTTTGAACCCTCAAATCATGCAAATATTCCAAAATTCTATCCATATAAGATTTAATGTGGGGCACGTGCGAGATTTCCGTTAAAATTGTCGTTTGTCATGACGGAATGACCAAATTGGTCCAAAATCAATAACATCGGGGACTAAATTGGTTCATGCGAAACATCGGGGACTAAATTGGTCCACAAGGTAAACACTAGGGACCATTTTGAATTTTATCTCTTTATTTAAATACAAAATAGTATAATTCAAAATATATTTAAAATAATTCAATATTTTTATTAAATGTAATATTTATGATTCCATTGATATTTAAATTTAATATTATTTATGTTGTTTTGTTAAATAGATTTTATGAGAAAAAATAAAAAAAATTAATAATCAAATATTCGATTGAATCTAGGCAAATGGTGAAATATGTGATTATTCACGTAATAGTCTCTGTCCAAAAATTGTATCTCTTCACATATTCGCTCCAAAACACTTCAGAACCTATAAATAGCCCCCAACAAAATAGAAAATTTCATTCGGGTTTTGCCCCCTACATTCAAAGCTTAACACACTCCACACCCTAGTTCCCAGTGCAAGAAAATCTCGAGTTTATGGTAAATTCACTGGGAAGCTTCGAGTTGTAGTGTTGCGATTCCAAAGTTAAGAAGTCGTTGTATCTAGGGGACGATCGCCGTAACCCGAGGACACGTTAATATCGGGGAATATCGTCTTAAGCATACGAAGTACGTGCCTCGACTTACGCAAGAATTATCGTTATTTGTTTTGACTTTTCCTAATTCAAATATAAATTAGCTTGCTATTGTCAAAACTTATCAGATTAGATTTGACTATTTTTTAACAATATAAAGATCAAATTTAAAAGGCTGTAATATATATATATATATATATACATATATATATTAACGAAATTAGATGAGCATAATAATTTAGTTGCCTTCCTGTCATTTTCCGAAGGAAAATTGGCCAGCCAGCTGTTCCAATTGACCTTAGAATATTTCTGTTGCATCATATAACTGATAATCGTGTTCATTTTTTTTTTCAATTTTTTTAACGTAAGATTATGTTAAATTTTTACAAGATACAATAATACAAAAGGCGTGAAATATGTATTATCTCACCAATAAAAAAAGTGTTCAGAATTGAGGTTGGTGTATTAAAAAGAACTACATAATTAATTATGAGCACTTGTATTAAACTTAGGTAAGGTGTAACTTCATATTACTGATTTATGGTTGACTATTATATCCACCGCCTTGCTTGATACGTTTATTGGCTCCTTAATAATTTAGGTGT
>JAQPCC010000164.1:292500-295000 GCA_028392965.1 Lindernia subracemosa | reverse complement strand
CATGCCGCTCAGCCAAAGAAAGATGATGGAGAGTTGACCGAAATGGGCACTAAATACTTTTCGAGAGATCTCCTCCAAATCACTGGTATGGCTATCGAAATCGTGAGCATCAGCATGTAGGTTCCAGATCCAAGTGGTAGTATCAGGTCCTTTAGCTATTGTTCTTGAGAAATGACCCGGTTTGGCCCATTCCTCGAAAGAAGTTTTTACGGGATCCTTATCCACCAAAATTTTTACTTCTGGTTCCGGCGAACGAATAATCATTGAGTCCTCCTCTTTCCGGACAACACATACAAAGAGACCCGCCAACAGTCAAATAATTAGTAAACCTTTGAGAGATATTTATAGAATTAGTTTGTTTCTCCTCTATTTTTCTATCTCCCATTGATCTATTTTCTTTAGTTCTTTACTAGAGCAATTATGATCTGGAAGTCGATCCGGGGCAAGTGTTCGGATCTATTATGACATAGTCGTGAGGCGCTCAACGGACCTTTTTAATAGCATAAAACCTTTTTGTAGCCTTGGATTGATGCAAAAACGATCTTTTTGTACAACCTGATGATATGAATTACGATATTTCATACCACGGGAGCAGTCATTGCTAAGAAACATCACAATATAGATTTAACTAAATTCTAATAATTACTTGTTAATTTACATATTTAATTTAGGTTTCTTTATATTAGTTTTAATTGAAAGTTGTTTTAAGAAATAAAAAAAAAAGAAAGAAGTCTATTTTATACTCTATCCCTTATTTTATCCTTACGACATATAATATGAAATAGAATGCTTAGAAGGGATATAATGAAATTCTTTGATTGGCTCTTTCCCAAAGCAAAGGAATGATCCACTTTTTTATTGACTACTGAAGATAACAAACAATTACAAGTAATTATAACAAATATATAATATTCTAAACTAAATTTAAATAAAAGAATAGAATTAATAAACTAAATACTAAAAAAAGAAAAGACGTTTTCTTTTATTCAAAACGCTTTGTGATCTTCAACCAATTCTGTGCTTCAATATAATTACCAGGAGTGAGCGCTATAGCTTGTTTCCAATACTCAGCGGCTTGATCAAACCAAGCCTCCGCAATTTCAGAATCTCCCTGGCGAATGGCCTGTTCTCCTCGGTCGGAATAGGTGGATTAATTCCTTCCCTTAGAACCGTACTTGAGAGTTTCCTACCTCATACGGCTCCTTAATTTTGGTGTCCTGTTACCATATCTACTGAATGGGATTTCTCGTGGATCTATCCTATTTTTCGGGTTAACCAAAGAGGTTCATTACATGAGTTTTAAACTGAAATTTGGATTCAATTTGAATAATAATCCGTTTATTTCGTTTTATCTTTTTCCCACCTTCAGAAGAAAAAATTCTACATATCCTTAGAATTTTTTGAAAGGTAACTATCTCGGTTTCGTATAGAAATTTATATAGAATCTTTGAAAAAGACTTTCCTTCCTAAGAAAGAAAAGACTTACTATCTTTGGGATCTGATGCTACACCGCTGCTCACGCCTTTAGTGGATCAACTCTATTACATAAGTTGATTCCTAATTTTTCTCTCACATCACGAGATACGTATATCTACCATCATGATATAAGTACGCAGTTATATTGTATCGGCTCCAAACCTCGCTAATTGATCTTTACGGTGTTTCCTCTAACAATTAGATCCTTTTATTTTTATCCATAGAAGAAAGTAGCTAGGCATATCTATTTCTTCATATTTCTAATTCGATGAAGTTTTTTTCTTTGCTACAGCTGATAAAATCGTTGTTTTAGACGATGCATATGTAGAAAGCCTTTATTTGATATTTGATTGTTTTTCTTTTTTTTTTACTTTATAGTGAAGATAGTCGCACGTAATGACAGATGACGGCCATATTATTAAAAGCTTGTGGTAAGAATGGATTTCGTTCAAGTGCGCGAAAATAATATTCAAAGCTTCGTATGTTCTCCATTACTTGTATGGAAAGACCTATATTATAGGATATAACTTCGATCATAGGGATCAATTTCTAGTCGCATAGCTTCATAATAATTCTGTAAAGCTTCCGCCATAATTTCCTTCGGATTGAGCTGACATCCGTTACGGTCGCTATTCAATTAAAATAATCTCCGTTCCAGAACCGTACGTGAGATTTTCATCTCATACGGCTCCTCCCTTATGTGCATAAGGAGAATATACATGAAATCAAAAAAGATGAAAGATTCTCCTTATGGACTGAGCAGGCTAGTGTTTTTACAAGAAATCTCTAGCCAACCTTCCTGCAAGAGACCTTTTCTTCCCATCAAGCGTGTTGGGACTCGATAGAAATAAGAATCCAACAATTTCTTTGTTTTCACGCCTACTAATTTCCAGGAATTAGTCACTTCAACAGCCTTGGATGGTTATATTGGTATCCAAAGTACGAACGAGATGGATGTTTGTTGTCCCAACCATTCTTTTACTTTTAGTCCCGAGCCCAATAAGGAAAGGGGTGATTTCTAACA
>JAQPCC010000164.1:272500-287500 GCA_028392965.1 Lindernia subracemosa | reverse complement strand
ATTTTGGTTAATCTAGAACAGAAAGTACAATCCTTAAATCTCTGAATTGGATAAGTGGAAATCACTTTCTTATCATTCAATAAGCATCTTGTATTTCATAAAAATTGGGGGCAATATAATCCTTACGTAAGGGCCATCCTATCCAACTTTGGGGCATTAAGATACGTTTCAAACGCGGATGATTCTCATAAGAGATTCCCAGCATATCATAAGATTCTCGTTCTTGAAAATCCACGCTTTTCCAAACCCAGAAAACAGACGGAATTCTAGGATTCCTTCTTGAGGCAAATACTTTTATGCATACCTCTTCTGGTTGATCCACACCATACTCTATTCTGGTAAGATGATACACACTAGCTAACAGTCCACCAGGTGCTACATCATACGCACATTGGGAACGTAGATAATTGTAACCATATACATATAAAATGACAGCAATGGAATGCCAATCCTCGGGCTTTATTTGTAAAGTCTCTATTCCTTGATAATCAAAGCCCAAAGACCTATGAATTATCCCATGCTTGACTAGCCAAGCAGACAAACGACCCTGCATCTTTTTTATCTCCCGCATTTTTATTTAGAATATTTGACATTTTTGATCAAATTTATGAAGATTGACCTACTATTTGTTATTCTGTACAAAGGAGTTCTACCTAATTCATTAATTCGTGAGAAGATACTGAACTTCTTTTATATTCGAAAAAGGTTTCAGTAGGGATCTCTGAAGTAGATGTAGGTTGATATAGGAATCTTTGATCATAATTTCCAGTATTCATACTGCGTCCAACATGAAACTTGTGATTGGTCGTAAAACACCGATTTGCTTGTTGAAATCTAATTCTATCTTCATAGATTTCTCGAGATATTTTCTTACGAAGTTTTGTTATAGCATCTATAACTGCTTCCGGTTTAGGAGGACAACCTGGCAAATAGACATCCACAGGGATTAGCTTATCCACTCCCCGAACAGTACTATAAGAATCGGTACTGAACATCCCTCCTGTAATTGTACAGGCTCCCATAGCAATAACATATTTTGGTTCGGGCATTTGCTCATATAATCTTACTAAAGAAGGGGCCATTTTCATTGTTACTGTTCCGGCTGTTAAAATGAGATCCGCTTGTCTAGGACTTGATCTTGGTACTAGTCCATAACGATCAAAGTCAAATCGAGATCCTATTAGTGAAGCAAATTCAATAAAACAACAACTGGTACCATAGAGAAGTGGCCATAAGCTAGAGAGTCTTGACCAATTTGAAAGATCATTTAATGTAGTTGAAATAACTGAATTTTCGGCTGTTCGATGAAACTCAATGGAATTCATAACTTTTTCAATCTTTTTTACCTTTTCTTGTATTGTCTGAAGGAGCTACGACCATTCCAATGCTCCCTTTCGCCATGCATAACTAAACCAACAATTAAGATAAGCACGAAAATGAAAGCTTCTATAAATACAGATACACCCAATACATCGAAACTCATTGCCCATGGATAAAGAAAAACCGTTTCAACATCAAAACAACAAAAAACTAGAGCAAACATATAATAACGGATTCGAAATTGTAACCAAGCGTCGCCCATTGGTTCGATACCCGATTCATAACTAGAAAGTTTCTCCGGTCCTTTCCTAATCGGGGCTAAAATACCGGCAATTAAAAATGTCAAAATAGGAATAATACTTGATATTATTAGAAATGCCCAAAAAATATCATATTCGTAAAGTAAAAACATAGACGCACTCCTATGAACGTGGAAAATATACCGATTGGTCGATTTGAATTGAAGTTGTAAAGTTATCCATAAATGTTTAGTCAAAACAAGAATTCATTTTGATCAAACCTTCTAGTTTCCTTTGTGTATTGTGGAGCATATCTCATTTCAAGATTGATCGACTCACTTGACGGGGATCCTATTTTTCGATTTTCTTAAATCTCTTTAGTTAGTATAACTTTATATGTTACGCTTAGACAAATTATCTTGTTTTCGCCTAGGATTTTTGCTAAAAAAAGCGACTTCCAAATAGAAAAATAGAATACAAGTAGATTTTTGTATTTAATTTACTAATTTGAAACTTATTTTTTTTTGATTATTTGAATTTTTTTTTATAAAAATTTGATTTCTATTTATAGATTTCGATTTTTTAGGAATCGAATCGGGATGTATTTTTATTGTTTTTTTCGTAGTGATTTCGAATCTAACAAGTATTCAAATGTAAGAGAATGGGTAGATATTTGCATTTCAGGATTTCCAATTTCTTGATTTTAGTGTTGGTATATTCCGTTTAGTCAAATTTGGGTGGGATTTTCTCTTGATTGAATACAGAAAAAGAAGACCATACCTTTCCCTTTTTTGTTGTGCTTCGCTAGGTCTAGGTAAGGTATATGAAGAAAAAACATATTTTCCATTGTTGACAATGAAACTACCAAAGAGATTTGTTTTTCAACAAACTTTAGCTTGTCCACAAATAGATAAAGTTATTCCCTAAAGCTATGTGAATAACTTTTTGGAGTTTTTAACTAGACTTGTGTCATGATTTTGACTTCTTAAATTCATTAAGATTAGGTATACCAAAGAACAGGAGTCTTATTAACTTAACTCCTTGATTGTGGATAGGAAAATGAATATGGAATTTCCCTACCAAGACGAATCACGAAAGGTTGGTTTGTTTATTCGCGATTGGAAAAGTATCGATTCGATCCCTTAAATTGTGTTTTCTTTCAGTTTTATGTTTTAAACGCTTTCTGTGAGTGAGTTTCTAGGAAAAATTGGGGTTTCGATGAACTAATTGATCAGTTACAAGCAACAAACAAGAATAAATAAATGAAAATTGGAAATACAAAATTATAGAATTTAGATTTATTCATTTTATAGGGCTATACGGACTCGAACCGTAGACCTTCTCGGTAAAACAGATCAAACTGATTATTATAAAAATGATCTGAACTGTTTCAAAGACCCAACATGCATTTTTTTTTTGCATTGGGCTCTTTCATTAACTGATAGAAATCTCAGTTAATCCACCATATTTTTCTTAACAGAAAAATAAGATAAGGAGATGGCTCCATGTGCTCTGATTCATTATTTGGAATTCTGATCCAGGAGCACTACCAAAGTGTTTCAAAGGTGGGGTTGTCTTGACGTAGGTCTGCCTCTGGCCTAGATCATTTTAAGTTAAATGAAGTCTCTATCGTTTGGCTTAAAAAATCAAATATGAAACTTCATACACCTTAAAGTTCATAGGACAAAAAGAGATTTTGTGAGGACCTTAGATTCCTTATGCCTAGCATTGAATGTACTGGTATTCACCTTATCAATATCTCAAATCAATGATGGGGTCTGTTTAGTACCTAAATGGGCACCTCAATCTGACCGAATCATTTGTCAGGCTATTGTTCCCTCAAAGTTATAGAGTAAGACGTTGATTTGTCAATCATATCCAGTTTTTGGATTGTATGATGGGACTCCCCTGAAAAACATTGGCGCGCGTGTAAACGAGGCGCTCTACCAACTGAGCTATAGCCCTTAGTGCTTGTGATGCATATTTTATCATGTATATAATTTCTTGTCAAGGCGAATATTCTATGATCCAACATCCTAACTTTTTGAGTGGTATTCTTTAGAATATTATTGCTTATAAGTAATATGCTATTTATAATCCATCGATGGGATGGGTTCCTTTTAGTTCTCTTTGGAATGATAAATGACCTACTTAACTCAGTGGTTAGAGTATTGCTTTCATACGGCAGGAGTCATTGGTTCAAATCCAATAGTAGGTAAAACTTATTAGATACCGAACTCGATGGTATCTAATAATTTTTTTGCCCCACTTTATTTATTTTGTATTTTTATTTATTTCTATTCTAATTAATTTTGATTCTATTTTGTGAATTGTCTTGTATCAAAATAGGATTCTGCTTGATTGGATTCACTCGACAGAATCCAAATAGGGTTTAGAAAGAGAATTTCTTTTGATTATTCGAACGTCCCAACTAGTTATGAAATCGCATTGACAGCCTCCACTCTTGTCCTAGCTCGTTGGAGAGCTAGATTTGCCTCAATTAGTTGTCTCTTTCCTTCAGCTTTTCTCAAATTAGCTTCGGCTATTTCAAGAGTTTGCTGAGCTTCTTGTGGATCAATATCACTACCCCTTTCCGCATCATTTACTAAAACAGTGATCTCATTATTGCCTATTCTAGCAAAACCACCCATCAGAGCCATCGCCAACCATTGGTCCTTAAGGCGTATTCTCAAAATCCCTATATCTACAGCTGTCGCAATAGAGGCATGATTTGGTAATACGCCAATTTGACCACTATTCGTAGATAAAATTATTTCTTTCACTTCCGAGTCCCAAACAATTCGATTAGGGGTCAGTACACAAAGAGTTAAGGTCATTTCTTCAAATTGCTCTCCATTTCTAAGTTCATAGCCTTCTCGGTAGCTTCATCGATATTACCTACTAAATAAAAGGCCTGTTCGGGAAGACCATCTAATTCTCCGGAAAGGATCAATTGAAAACCTCTAATAGTTTCTGCTAGACCAACATATTTCCCTGGAGAACCGGTAAATACTTCGGCTACAAAAAAGGGTTGTGATAAGAAACGCTCAATTTTTCGCGCTCTTGCGACGGTTAAACGATCCTCTTCGGATAATTCGTCCAACCCAAGGATAGCTATAATGTCCTGAAGTTCTTTATAACGTTGTAAAGTTTGCTTAACTCTTTGCGCCGTTTCATAATGTTCCTCACCAACGATACGAGGTTGAAGCATGGTTGAAGTTGAGTCTAAAGGATCTACTGCTGGATAGATACCTTTGGCAGCTAATCCTCTTGATAGTACAGTAGTAGCATCTAAATGTGCAAATGTCGTAGCAGGAGCAGGATCGGTCAAATCGTCTGCAGGTACATAAACTGCTTGAATAGAAGTTATGGACCCTTCTTTGGTGGAAGTAATTCTTTCTTGTAAAGAGCCCATTTCGGTACTCAGGGTAGGTTGATAACCAACAGCGGAAGGCATTCTACCCAACAAGGCCGATACTTCGGATCCTGCTTGGACGAAACGGAAGATGTTGTCGATAAATAGAAGTACGTCTTGTTCATTAACATCTCGGAAATATTCCGCCATCGTTAGGGCAGTCAAACCAACTCTCATACGAGCTCCCGGCGGTTCATTCATCTGGCCATAAACTAGAGCTACTTTCGATTCCGAAAGATTTTCTTCATTAATCACTCCAGATTCTTTCATTTCCATGTAAAGATCATTTCCTTCACGAGTACGTTCACCCACTCCGGCAAATACGGATACGCCCCCGTGGGCTTTGGCAATATTATTAATCAATTCCATAATGAGTACCGTTTTACCAACCCCAGCCCCCCCAAATAGTCCGATTTTTCCCCCACGACGATAAGGGGCTAAAAGATCTACTACTTTAATTCCTGTTTCAAAAATCGATAATTTTGTATCTAACTGTATAAAGGCAGGCGCCGATCGATGAATAGGAAATGTTGTACTAGTATCTACAGGACCCAAATTATCAACAGGCTCCCCAAGCACGTTGAAAATCCGTCCCAGAGTCGCTCCACCGACTGGAACACTTAGAGGACCTCCCGTATCAATCACTTCCATTCCTCTCGTCAGACCATCTGTAGCACTCATAGCTACAGCTCGAACTCTATTATTTCCTAATAATTGCTGTACCTCACAAGTCACATTAATTGGTTCACCAGCAGTATCTCGACCTTTAACTACCAGAGCGTTATAAATATTAGGCATCTTACCTGGCGGAAAGGCTACATCTAGTACCGGACCGATGATTTGGACGATACGCCCCTGGTTTTTTTTTTCAAGCGTGGAAACCCCAGAACCAGAAGTAGTAGGATTCATTCTCATAATAAATAAATAAAAATATGTCAATTTTTTTTGTGAAAATTATCGAATTCAAAATAAATGTCTGATAGCACGTCGATCAGTTAATTCAATAAGAAATCAGAGTTAGCACTCCATTTCGTTGGTACCATCCAATCGAATTCAATTGTTTCCTTATTCAATGAATTGACAAGCTCAACTAAGCTATTTTGAAAATTTTAAATGGATCATGAGAAAATTTTGGATTTGTCTATTATTCTAGACAATACTATCTATATTATATAAAATATTCGATGGAATTCGAACCCGAACTCTATTTACATTACGATTCCTTTAGGCTTTTCTTATTTTTTATTTCAGCATATTCATTTAGCCCTATAGCCTATTCTTTTAGCCTATTCTTTTCATTTTTTTATACTCTTTCATAGATGAATTCCCCCTATTTTCACATCTAGGATTTACATATACAACATATATCACTGTCAAGAGGGAATTTCTTATTAATTAGGTTAGGTATTTTGATTCCAAAAAAAGTTCAAAAGAAAAATGGGGTTGCGCTATATATATGAAAGAGTATACAATAATGATGTGTTTGGTAAATCAAATACCATGGTCTAATAATCAAACATTATGATTAGTTGATAATATTAGTATTCGTTTTAGTTGGGAAGTTTGTGAAAGATTCCTGTTAAAGGTTTCATTAACGCCTAATTCATTCGTGTCGAGTAGACCTTGTTGTTGTCCGAATTCTTAATTCATGAGTTGTAGGGAGGGATTTATGTCACCACAAACAGAGACTAAAGCAAATGTTTTTTTCAAAGCGGGTGTTAAAGAGTACAAATTGACTTATTATACTCCTGAATACGAAACCAAAGATACTGATATTTTAGCAGCATTCCGAGTGACTCCTCAACCTGGAGTTCCGCCTGAAGAAGCAGGGGCTGCGGTAGCTGCCGAATCTTCTACTGGTACATGGACAACTGTGTGGACCGATGGACTTACCAGTCTTGATCGTTACAAAGGGCGATGCTACGACATTGAGGCCGTTCCTGGCGAAACAGATCAATATATCTGTTATGTAGCTTACCCTTTAGACCTTTTTGAAGAAGGTTCTGTTACTAACATGTTTACTTCCATTGTAGGAAATGTATTTGGATTCAAAGCCCTGCGTGCTCTACGTCTGGAAGACCTGCGAATCCCTACTGCTTATGTTAAAACTTTCCAAGGCCCGCCTCATGGGATCCAAGTTGAGAGAGATAAATTGAACAAGTACGGTCGTCCCCTGTTGGGATGTACTATTAAACCTAAATTGGGGTTATCTGCTAAAAACTATGGTAGAGCAGTTTATGAATGTCTTCGTGGTGGACTTGATTTTACCAAAGATGATGAGAACGTAAACTCCCAGCCATTTATGCGTTGGAGAGATCGTTTCTTATTTTGTGCCGAAGCTATTTATAAATCACAGGCTGAAACAGGTGAAATCAAAGGGCATTACTTGAATGCTACTGCGGGTACATGCGAAGAAATGATCAAAAGAGCTGTATTTGCTAGAGAATTGGGAGTTCCTATCGTAATGCACGACTACTTAACAGGAGGATTCACTGCAAATACCAGCTTGGCTCATTATTGCCGAGATAATGGCCTACTTCTTCACATTCACCGTGCAATGCATGCAGTTATTGATAGACAGAAGAATCATGGTATGCACTTCCGTGTACTAGCTAAAGCTTTACGTATGTCTGGTGGAGATCATATTCACTCTGGTACCGTAGTAGGTAAACTTGAAGGAGAAAGAGACATCACTTTGGGCTTTGTTGATTTACTGCGTGATGATTTTATTGAAAAAGATAGAAGTCGTGGTATTTATTTCACTCAAGATTGGGTCTCTCTACCAGGTGTTATCCCCGTGGCTTCGGGTGGTATTCACGTTTGGCATATGCCAGCTCTGACCGAGATCTTTGGGGATGATTCCGTACTACAGTTCGGTGGAGGAACTTTAGGACACCCTTGGGGTAACGCGCCAGGTGCCGTAGCTAACCGAGTAGCTCTAGAAGCATGTGTACAAGCTCGTAATGAAGGACGTGATCTTGCTGCTGAGGGTAATGTAATTATCCGTGAGGCTAGTAAATGGAGTCCTGAACTAGCTGCCGCTTGTGAAGTATGGAAAGAGATCAAATTTGAGTTTGCAGCAGTGGATACTTTGGATGAGGAAAAGAAAAACTAAGATAACACGTAATTACCTTCCGTTCTATTAATTGAAGTCCAATTAAACTCGGCCCAATCTTTTACTAAAAGGATTGAGCCGAATCCAAAGATTCTATTGCATATATTTTGGATAAATAAATAAATATCTATCTAGATAGACAAGATTTGAAATAGAAAATTTAAGACTCAAATGTTTCGAGTGTTGTCTTGGATCCACAATTAACCTTAGGATTGGTATATTCTTTATATATCCTGTAGTTTCCCTGAATCAAGCGAAATATCACAAATATTTAAACCCATCCTGGATGTATGTTGGCTTTTTCGTTCCGTGTTGGAATAGAACCTTAATTTATTAGTTTTCATTTATTAGTTATAGTTAGTTATTAGACGAGATTTTATGAAAAAACTGTTTCTAGGAGAGAACAAATATTGCTTTTTTTTGTTTGATGGGAAGATATAGGAAAAATCACCCTTTTTCGTTCTATTTAGAACGAAAGGGAATTCCATTCTATTCATATTTCTATTTATATATAGTGAAGTGTTACCCTCGGATTCCCATAAAAGAGAATACTTTTTCAAACTTCTTATCTTATTAGTAATGATTGAATTTCTATGTTTAGTCTGATAAGAAATAAGATATTCAAATAAAAAGAAAAAATTGTGGATCTAATGACTATTCATCTATTGTATTTTTATGCAAATAGGGGGCAAGAAAACTCTATGGAAAGGTGGTGGTTTAATTCGATGGTGTTTAAGAAGGAGTTAGAACGTAGGTATGGGATAAGGAAATCGACGGAAAATCTTGGTCCTATTGAAAATACTAGTCAAAGCGAAGATCTGAATATAAAAGGTAGGGCTAAAAACATTCCTAGTTGGAGGGATTGTGACAATTCTAGTTCCAATAATGTCCATCATGTATTTGGGGTTAAAGCCATTCCGAATTTCATCTCTGATGAGACTTTTTTAGTTATGGATAGGAATGGATATAGTTATTGTATCTATTTTGATATTGAAAATGGTAGTTTTGAGATTGACAACAATTATTCTTTTCTGAATGAACTACAAAGCTTTTTTTATAGTTATCACAATTCTAGTTATATGAATAATGAATCTACTAGTGAAGATTCTCATTACATGTATGATAAGCAATCTAGTTGGAATAATTACATTAATAGTTGCATTGATCGTTATCTTCAGTCTCAAATCTGTATTGATACGTCCAGTGTAAGTGATCGTAGTGACAGTTCCATTTCTAGGTACGTTTTTGATAAATGGATAACTAATAGCGAAATAGGGGAATCCGATAGCGAGAGTAGTAGTGATTTAACTCTAAGCGAAACGTCTAGTGATCCCGATCCAATAGAAAGAGCGGAATCCGATAGCGAGAGTAGTAGTGATTTAACTCTAAGCGAAACATCTAGTGATCCCGCTCCAATAGAAAGAGCGGAATCCGATAGCGCGAGTAGTAGTGATTTAACTCTAAGCGAAACGTCTAGTGCTCCCGCTCCAATAGACTACAAGCGGTTGTGGGCTCACTGCGAAAATTGTTATGAACCACTTTATAAGAAATTTTTGAAAGAAAAACTGAATATTTGTGACAAATGTGGAAATCATTTGAAAATGCATAGTGTAGAAAGAATCGAAACTTTGATTGACCCCGGTACTTGGGCTCCTATGGATGAAGACATGGTCTCTGCGGATCCCATTACTTGGGCTCCTATGGATGAAGACGAGGAGAATGAAGACACGGTCTCTGCGGAGAATGAAGACATGGTCTCTGCGGAGAATGAAGACATGGTCTCTGCGGAGAATGAAGACATGGTCTCTGCGGAGAATGAAGACACGGTCTCTGCGGATCCCATTACTTGGGCTCCTATGAATGAAGACATGGTCTCTGCGGAGAATGAAGACACGGTCTCTGCGGATCCCATTACTTGGGCTCCTATGAATGAAGACATGGTCTCTGCGGAGAATGAAGACATGGTCTCTGCGGAGAATGAAGACACGGTCTCTGCGGATCCCATTACTTGGGCTCCTATGAATGAAGACGCGGAGAATGAAGACACGGTCTCTGCGGATCCCATTACTTGGGCTCCTATGAATGAAGACGCGGAGAATGAAGACACGGTCTCTGCGGATCCCATTACTTGGGCTCCTATGAATGAAGACGCGGAGAATGAAGACACGGTCTCTGCGGATCCCATTACAGTTGATTCGGAGGAGGATTGGGAAGACGATTCGGGGGGTTATTATGATAATTATAAAGAGACTATTGATTCTTATCAAATAGAGACAGGATTAACCGAGGCTGTTCAAACAGGCATAGGTCAACTAAATGGTATTCCCATAGCAATTGGGATTATGGATTTTCAGTTTATTGGGGGTAGTATGGGATCCGCAGTCGGCGAGAAAATCACCCGTTTGATTGAGTACGCTGCCAATCAATTTCTACCTCTTATTATACTGTGCGCTTCGGGGGGGGCGCGCATGCAAGAAGGAAGTTTCAGCTTGCTGCAAATGGCTAAAATATCGTCTGCCTTATATGATTATCAATCAAATAAAAAGTTATTTTATGTATCAATCCTTACATCTCCTACTACTGGTGGGGTAACAGCTAGTTTTGGTATGTTGGGAGATGTCATTATTGCCGAACCCAATGCCTACATTGCATTTGCGGGTAGAAGAGTAATTGAACAAACATTGAAGCAAGAAATACCCGAAGATGCACAAAGGGCTGAAGTTTTATTCGAGAAGGGCTTAGTAGACCTAATCGTACCGCGTAATCTTTTAAAAAGTGTTCTAAGTGAATTATTTAAGCTCCACGCCTTTGTTCCTTTGAATTCCAATTCAATCAAGTAGAGGGCACTAAGTTCAATTTTTTTATTTGTAGCTAACAAGTAGTTAGCTTGTCGGACTCAAAACAAAAATAAGAATGGAGTTTTCTTTGGTGACCTAAGATCTAATTCTAGAAAGAATCTAAAGTAGCGGATAGCTCTTTTTTTAGCTAGATTCCCCATTACTAACTACCAAAATCCCATTTTCACTAAAAATCCCCATTGTGTCGCATTCTAACGAATCTTTCGATAATTTGTAAGAAAGTCTTTGTTTATTAAATTAGAAGACAAGAATAAAACACAAAGAAATGAATAAAAATGATAAAGTTGATTATCATATGTATCTTTGATGTAAAAAGATGAATAAGTCCATTTATTTAGTTCTACATTGCTTGGACTTATTCTATATACTATACTCACTTAGATATATAGATACTTAGATCTCTATTAAGAAAAGAATTAATTAATTCAATTAATTGAATTAATTAATAATAACTAATAACTACAAATTCATAATATGAATTCGAATTAATTATAATTAGTATTAGTATAAAATATGATATTAAAAAAAAATAAATAGGTACAAATAGTAAATCGAGGTACCCTTTGTATGACAACTTTCAATTTTCCCTCTATTTTTGTGCCTTTAGTAGGCCTAGTATTTCCGGCAATTGCAATGGCTTCTTTATTTCTTCATGTTCAAAAAAATAAGATTGTTTAGATCTGAGGGGACCCAATCTTCTTTTATCCGTTTTTTTTTTTTTAAACTTAGACTTGTAGCATAACACAGATATTTATTTCAGGAAATATAGTATAAAATGTGATTTCCGCCGAACATAGAGGAAAACGCTCTGATGCTTACAGAAAACGATCTATGGGTAAATGAATTCTAGCTAGTTTCAAATAGATCAGGATCACTAGAGGCCTAAAATGTAAAGTTGGTGAAGCTATATGTATATCAATATGTATATTGGGACCATATAAAGGGTATGTTATTATTTTAGATCTAATCAATTTTAGGAATTACTCCTAAAGGTTCACATCAAACTAGTGCTAGTTCACATCAAACTAGTGCTAGTTCACATCAAACTAGTGCTAGTTCACATCAAACTATTGCTAGTTGATGAAAGTTCCTTCGGAACAAAAATACAGTCCAAATAATTTGGCAATTCAAAAAAAAAAATGCAATCAAATAAAACATGAATTTTCAATCACAAGATATACGGGTAGAATTTCTAACGGGATCTCGAAAACTAAGTAATTTTTTCTGGGCCCTTATCGTTTTTTTAGGTTCATTAGGATTCTTATTAGTTGGAACTTCCAGTTATCTGGGTAGAAATTTGATCCCTTTTGTTTCGTCTCAGCAAATCGTTTTTTTTCCACAAGGTATCGTAATGTGTTTCTACGGTATCGCGGGTCTCTTTATTAGTTCCTATTGGTGGTGTACAATTGCCTGGAATCTAGGTAGTGGTTATCATCTTTTCGATAGAAAGGCAGGACTGATGTATCTTTTTCGTTGGGGATTTCCTGGAAAAAATCGTCGCCTATTCCTTCGATTACGTATAAAAGATATTCAATCCCTTAGACTAGAAGTTAAAGAGGGGATTTATGCTCGTCGTGTCCTTTATATGGACATCAGAGGCCGGGGGACTATTCTGTTGACCCCCTCTGATGAGAATTTTTCTCCACGAGAAATTGAACAAAAAGCCGTAGAATTGGCCTATTTCTTGCGCGTACCAATTGAAGTCTTTTTTTTTAAGAAAAGGAACTGAGGAATGCTTTCTCAGTAGGAGGGAAAGATGAAAGAATCCTGTTTTTCTATAACATAACTTAAGTTTCGAAAGAAAGAGATTTATCTTTTTTTTTATCCTTTCGTTTGTGTTTCTTACTAAAGAATCATGGGTTTTCTTAAAAATGATAACTGGTCTCATTCCTGTCTTGTTTTGTCGCTCATTTTTTTGTATCTTTTTTCTCCCAATTATTCTATTATTAGCTATGGGGAATCATTGGAATTTTTTCAAAATACTGGAGATTTTTATTGTTGAAAAGTAATTCTTTCGTCTCAAAATCTCAATAATATTCATTCTTTATAATATTCATTCTTTAAAGTACTTCTTTCGGTCATTCATTGAAAGGAGACACCTGTTTGAATTTAATGAATTGAGATATCTGGAAACAATATTTTTGATTATTTCTTCAGTCAAATTCGAAGTAGAGTCTTAATCTATTTCAGTATTCTTTCTAGATTCAAGCAAAATCGCAAATAAAATGGATTCATAGAGTTGATACCTTGTCTATAACTCATGTTTGAAAGAAATATTCGATCACATAGAGTGGACGAATAAAGTGGGTAAATTAAAAATTCACAGGTGAAAAATGACAAAAAAGAAAAAGAAAGCATTCCCTTCCTTTTTGTATCTTGCATCGATATTATTTTTGCCCGGGTGGATTTCTCTTTCATTGACTAAAAGTATGGAATCTTGGATTACTAATTGGTCGAATACTGGTCGATCCGAAATCTTTTTGAATGATATTCAAGAAAAAAGTATTCTAGAAAAGTTCATAGAATTAGAGGAAATCCTCGTCTTGGACGAAATGATTAAGGAATATTCCGAGATATATCTACAAAAGCTTCCTATAGAAATGCACAAAGAAACGATCCAATTAATCAAGATACACAATGAGGATCGTATCCATATGATTTTACACTTTTCGACAAATCTAATCTGTTTTGTTATTCTAAGTGGTTATTCTATTTTAGGTAATGAAGAACTTGTTATTCTTAACTCTTGGGCTCAGGAATTCATATATAATTTAAGTGATACAGTAAAAGCTTTTTTGATTCTTTTATTAACCGATTTATGTATCGGATTTCATTCAACCCAGGGTTGGGAACTAATGATTGGTTCGGTCTACAAAGAGTTTGGATTTGTTCATAATGATCAAATTATATCTGGTCTTGTTTCCATTTTTCCCGTTATTCTCGATACTATTTTTAAATACTGGATTTTCCGGTATTTAAATTGTGTATCTCCGTCACTTGTAGTTATTTATCATTCGATGACTGATTGATAAATGATTCACCAATATGAATCTAATCCACTTAGAATATTTCTTACTATGTAGTTGTACATAAGTATTAAAAACATTCTATCCGGGTGATTTTCATCCTAAAGTATTCCAGTAAAATGCTTCCAGTAAATAGCAGAATCGTGGATAGGGAACTATACTAGTGACCTATCCCAATTTATTGTAGAAATTTTCGGATCAATGATTAGGCCATGCAAACTAGAAATACTTTTTCTTGGATAAAGGAACAGATTACTCGATTTATTTCTGTATCGCTCATGATATATATCATAACTCGGCCATCCATTTCAAGTGCATATCCCATTTTTGCGCAGCAGGGTTATGAAAATCCACGAGAAGCGACTGGTCGTATTGTATGTGCCAATTGCCATTTAGCTAATAAGCCCGTTGATATTGAGGTTCCACAAGCGGTACTTCCTGATACTGTATTTGAAGCAGTTGTTCGAATTCCTTATGATAAGCAAGTGAAACAAGTTCTTGCTAATGGTAAAAAGGGGGGTTTGAATGTAGGGGCTGTTCTTATTTTACCGGAGGGGTTTGAATTAGCACCTTCCGATCGTATTTCTCCCGAGATGAAAGAAAAGATAGGGAATTTATCTTTTCAGAGCTATCGCCCCAATAAAACAAATATTCTTGTGATAGGGCCTGTACCTGGTCAGAAATATAGTGAAATCACCTTTCCTATCCTTTCCCCCGACCCCGCTACTAAGAAAGATGTTCACTTCTTAAAATATCCTATATACGTAGGAGGAAATAGGGGAAGGGGTCAAATTTATCCCGACGGAAGCAAGAGTAACAATACAGTTTATAATGCTACGGGAGCGGGTATAGTAAGTAAAATCATACGAAAAGAAAAAGGGGGATATGAAATAACCATAACAGATCCATCGGATGGACGTCAAGTGGTTGATATTATCCCTACAGGCCCAGAACTTCTTGTTTCAGAGGGTGAATCGATCAAATTTGATCAACCATTAACGAGTAATCCTAATGTGGGTGGATTTGG
>JAQPCC010000164.1:252500-267500 GCA_028392965.1 Lindernia subracemosa | reverse complement strand
ATAGGATTTTCGGGATAAGAAATAAACAAAACAAACCATGGATAAATCCAAGCGACCTTTTCTTAAATCCAAGCGATCTTTTCGTAGGCGTTTGCCCCCGATTCAATCAGGGGATCGAATTGATTATAGAAACACGAGTTTAATTAGTCGATTTATTAGTGAACAAGGAAAAATTTTATCTAGACGAGTGAACAGATTAACCTTGAAACAACAACGATTAATTACTATTGCTATAAAACAAGCTCGTATTTTATCTTTGTTACCCTTTTTGAATAATGATAAGCAATTTGAAAGAACCAAGTCAACCGCTCGAATTACTAGTCGTAGAACCCGAATGAAATAGGCTTATTCTTTGTTCACTTGAATCAGAATTCAAATACGAACTCAAACGTAGATTGGTGGTTTGTTCGATAAATATGAGAATCCAGATTTGATTATCGTGTCGTAAGAAAAAAAAAGAATCGGAAAAAAAAGTTTATTGAACGTGTTTAGTAATTTTGACTACTTTAGCATTTTTCTCATAGTAATTTTGACTCCACCTTCCCGGAGTTCATTCTCCGGGGAACTCCGTTTAAAGTTTTCCGGTGTATTCTTTCCAATCGACTTCTTTTGGTTTTCTGATTTCGTTGGAAATCATATAAAGACAATTCCTATTTGATATAGCTATTTGGGCTAGTATTTTACGATTAAGAAGCAACTGTTCCTTGTATAGATCATGTATTAATTTACTATAACTACATGATACTCCCTTTTCTCGAATTACTGCGTTTATCCGAGTGATCCACAAACGACGAAAATTTCTCTTTTGATTATCCCTATCCCGATGAGCCGAAACCAAAGCTCTTATTTTCTGTTGAGTAATAGTTCGAGTAAGTCTTAAATGAGCCCCTCGAAAACTTGATCCAAATAAACGAATTTTTGTTCTACGTCTCCGAGCTATATATCCGCGTTTAATTCTGGTCATTGAATAAATAAAACTTTCACAAATAACTAATTAATTTCCTTTCTTTCAGTTAGTCTTTTACCCGCCTTGGTCTATTAATAAGCAAACCCATTTTTCAATGTCTAAAATAACAATTCCAATGGCTTTGGCTACTATAACCTTCCCAACCACGATTTTTTCTTTTGCTAGGTGTCAAAAATATAGTCAATAAAAAAAAATAGAAAAAAATATATAAATTAAATGGATAAAATAAAGAAATAGTGGATTCCATCGTTTCTATGGTTACTTCTTAAACGGTGAGGTCTTCTCTATACACCGGAGCCTTTACTTCATTTAATCAATGTTGTTGGTAACTTGTATAGTTCACACCACACTCTTTGGCTCTACCCATGAATTATCCAGTAACAGGTCTTTCCCAATAAGAGCCACCTATATAGTAACGGTATTTAATTATGAAAGTTAGCTGGGGTAGCTGACCCTCGTAGTCCGTTCTTAATCGAGTGAGAACTTTATTTTTCTTTTTTTTTTTTTAATTTCAAAAAGATTTCCTCCGCTTAATGGATAACCATTTGCTACCAATGGAGAATTGCTTCTAATCTGAAATTCAGGTGATTGGATTTGCACCAATCGAAACCATAAACTTTCTACACAATAGAAGGATGGATTTTCTTCTTTTTAGATAGTGAATGGAGTTCCTTCTTCCATTCTATCTTATTCATAGGTAGTGATCACTCATACTGGAAAGCGGTTTTCTTGCTTTTTTTGTGCCAGCTCATGATGTAAACGCGTCGCACATACACCCTCGTACATGTTCCTCGACGTTGAGGACATCCTCGAAGAGCGGGAGATTTCGTGACATTTCGAATTGGCTGTCTTGTATTTCTAATAAGTTGTTTAATAGTTGGCATGTTGAAACATATACATAATCAGCTAGTGTAGATTGATCGTAACCGGATCATTCTAACTTTATTCTACTATAATATATATAGTAAACTAGGATAGTACATATAGTAAACTCGGAGATCAAATAGCAAATCACGGATTTGCACAAAATCCATTTTTCAGTCCAATCCTACAAGATCAACAATTCCATAAACTTTGGCTTCTGTTGCTGACATAAAAACGTCTCTTTCCATGTCTTCATATAGAACCCATATGGGTTGGCCCGTCCTTTGTCGATAAACCCTTGTGATGTATTCGCGTAGTCTCAACATTTCTTCTGCTTCCAAGAGAAATTCTCCCGTTGACGCCTTATAAAAAGTACTAGCAGGTTGATGGATCATTACCCTGATGATAGAAAGGTTCTCTATCTAGTGTGATGAAACGAACAGAAAAGAAAGATAAAGAATAATAGAAAACGAAGATAGAATTGAACAACTGTACGGGCATCATCTTTTGTGCATTGCATACAGCTCGACAATCAAATTGATCCTTACTTTCCATTCAAGAAAGATCAAGATAGAATCTATCAGCTCCAGATGGATAAATGATCAAATTGCCACCCTTCCTTTCACGGGAGTTAAAAAATACTATGATGGTTCCGGTGCTTTCTATTTTTTTGACTAGATTCTTTTTTTTTTTGTCTTTTATTCAGCAATCCCAAAGTTTCTTTGTGATCCAACCAAAAAAATAGAAATCTAGTTTTTTTCACCCCTTATTGTATAACATAATTATTGTTAAGAGCCCTTCGGTTTGAAAACAAAAAAGTTTGTGACGCTAAATTTGAGTTCCGATAGATAAGAGAAAATCGGAAATACCTTTTATCCCATACTACTCTCTCGATACATAATTGAATTTTGTGAAAAAAGACTACAAAAATTTTTCCTATCGAATTCGAAGTGCCATGCTATTATTACTTAATATTCATACGGCGGAGGCATAGTTTTCTTTGTTTTCTCAAATACAAATAAAAAACTCATTGACGCCAAGCGAAAGGGAGTGCTATACGTTTGGTAATGTTTCCTGAAAGGAGGACAAAAGATGCCATCGATGCGACTACTCCCATGCCTATTGTATAGATATCTGGTATCACAATTTCCATAGTATCAACAAGACCTACTCCACATATTACCGATCCACCAGGAGAGTTTATCATCAAAAACAGATCTTTGGTATTATCCTCGATACTGAGAAATATCATAAGACCCATAACTTGATTCGAGACCTCGGTCTTAAGCTCTTGGCCTAAAAAAAGTAATCTTTGTCGATAAAGTCGGTTGAAGAGGACAAAATTGTTTCCCTTATGAACCATATATGCACCTTTTGATGCATACGGTTCCAAAAAAATTGCGAAAAAAAAATCAATGTATAGATTCCAGTCTTCTTTCTTTTTTTCCTATTCTTTTTCGTAGCAGGGTTTTTCTACTTTACTAAAACTAAACGAAAATACTTTTTCTTCGATTTTTGATTCGATAAAGAGGAATTTTGACTTCTTTCTTCCTTATAATAGAAAAAAGTAAATAAACTTATCGAATTAACTTCTCATTGATGTATTGTTTCATCGAGATTCAATTCAACGCACGATGGGATTTTCTTGTTCTTGAATAGGTTTCTTTCATCTTTTTAGGTTTATACACACTCTACTCCCGGTAAAGATCCACCGAATTTATATTTGCATATACAGAACAAATCTTCTCATTACTATTTCTTTTTCTTTTTGTTATTACTTTACAAATAACAACCAGGAATCTTTTATGATACTTTAGGAATCATCAATATATTATCAATTCGTTTTTTTTTTTTTAAACGGAGCCTGGATACTTCATTTTTTTCGTCTAACCACCAAAGGGACAACCATAAATTATTCGAATTGAGACATAAATCAATAGTACTATGAATCACCTTAAACACGGCATGGACTTGCACTTCACACTCCAATTTTTGGCTGATTAAATTTCTCTTTTTTGGGCGAAACGGAAGGTATCTCAGTCGGGCGAGAAAACGGGAAAATCCCATATGATCCAACAGATCTCACAAGTCGAACTACAAGTCCACCCAAGACGCTTCTTCGTCTCCAGGAATGCGGAAAGGGACCTTTGGAACACCAACAGGCATGAATTGCAGGCAGAAGCAAGAAGTCGGAATATACTGTCTTTCACTTTGATGTGGAAACATAATAAGAAAGTTTTATTGTACTTAGAATATTGGCTTTATCAATATTTATTTTAGCCATCCATAGATTAGAAAAATTCAGAAAGACAGATAAAATAAATAAAGGCAAATTTTTATGACTAGGGCCTTATAATGATAAATAATGATGGCCACATTTACTCATAAAAAATGGGATCAATCCCCCATTGCATATTGGTACTTATCGAGTATAGAATAAATCTGCTTCTCGTTATTCCTAAGAACAGAATTCTTCCATTATTACGAACAGAATAGAATAGAAGAAATATTAACCTAACCCTTGTTAGGGAATAATCCAAAAAAGGGGAGGTCCGTAGGATAGTATAGTCTTTTCAAATGCAATAAAGTTACGTAGTGTCTATTTTTCTTTGATAAAGGGGTACTTCCATGGGTTTACCTTGGTATCGTGTTCATACCGTTGTATTGAATGATCCTGGCCGGTTGCTTTCCGTTCATATAATGCATACAGCTCTGGTTGCTGGTTGGGCGGGCTCGATGGCTTTGTATGAATTAGCAGTTTTGATCCTCTGACCCTGTTCTTGATCCAATGTGGAGACAGGGTATGTTCGTTATACCCTTCATGACTCGTTTAGGAATAACCAATTCGTGGGGAGGTTGGAGTATAACAGGAGGGACTGTAACGAATCCTGGAATTTGGAGTTACGAAGGTGTAGCTGGGGCACATATTGTGTTTTCTGGCTTATGCTTTTTGGCCGCTATCTGGCATTGGGTCTATTGGGATCTAGAAATATTTTGTGATGAACGCACAGGAAAACCTTCATTAGATTTGCCTAAGATCTTTGGAATTCATTTATTTCTCTCCGGAGTGGCTTGTTTTGGTTTTGGTGCATTTCATGTAACAGGCTTGTACGGTCCCGGAATATGGGTGTCCGATCCTTATGGACTAACGGGAAAAGTACAACCTGTAAATCCGGCGTGGGGCGTGGAAGGTTTTGATCCTTTTGTTCCGGGAGGAATAGCTTCTCATCATATTGCAGCAGGTACATTGGGCATATTAGCGGGTCTATTCCATCTAAGCGTCAGACCGCCACAACGTTTATACAAAGGATTGCGCATGGGAAATATTGAAACCGTACTTTCCAGTAGTATCGCGGCTGTCTTTTTTGCAGCTTTTGTTGTTGCTGGAACTATGTGGTATGGTTCAGCAACTACTCCCATCGAATTGTTTGGTCCTACTCGTTATCAATGGGATCAGGGTTATTTCCAGCAAGAGATATATCGAAGAGTTAGCGCGGGGCTAGCAGAAAATCAAAGTTTATCAGAAGCCTGGTCTAAAATTCCTGAAAAATTAGCTTTTTATGATTATATCGGAAATAATCCGGCAAAAGGAGGATTATTCAGGGCAGGCTCAATGGATAACGGAGATGGAATAGCGGTTGGATGGTTAGGCCACCCTATCTTTAGAGATAAAGAAGGGCGAGAACTTTTTGTACGTCGTATGCCTACTTTTTTTGAAACATTTCCAGTCGTTTTGGTAGATGGTGACGGAATTGTTAGAGCTGATGTTCCTTTTAGAAGGGCAGAATCGAAGTATAGTATTGAACAAGTAGGTGTAACCGTTGAGTTTTATGGCGGCGAACTCAATGGGGTCAGTTATAGTGATCCTGCTACTGTGAAAAAATATGCTAGACGCGCTCAATTGGGTGAAATTTTTGAATTAGATCGTGCTACTTTGAAATCGGATGGTGTTTTTCGTAGCAGTCCAAGGGGTTGGTTTACTTTTGGTCATGCTTCGTTTGCTTTGCTCTTCTTCTTCGGACACATTTGGCATGGTGCTAGAACCTTGTTCAGAGATGTTTTTGCTGGTATTGACCCAGATTTGGATGCTCAAGTAGAGTTTGGAACATTCCAAAAACTTGGGGATCCAACTACAAGAAGACAGGCAGCTTGATACAAGAATACTTTGGTCTCTTTCACCTCTATTTTCTTTTTTTTTGGGGGGGGGATTTTATCTAGACTTACATAGAGTACCAGAGTGAATTTGAATCACCGCTTTTTTTGACTCCTGTTCTTTCAAGATTATTCTACAAAAAAAAAAAAGAAAAAAACAGGTTAGGGAAGCTATAATTTTAAACCACGATCAAATCTATGGAAGCATTGGTTTATACATTCCTTTTAGTCTCGACTCTAGGGATAATTTTTTTCGCTATCTTTTTTCGAGAACCGCCTAAAGTTCCAACTAAAAAGTGAAATCATTTTTCATTATCTCAATTGAAGTAATGAGCCTCCCCACATTGGGGAGGCTCATTACTTCAATTAGTCCCCGTGTTCCTCGAATGGATCTCTTAGTTGTTGAGACGGTTGCCCAAAAGCGGTATATAAGGCGTACCCGGTAAAACTTACAAGTAAACCAGATATAAAGATGGCGACTAAGGTTGCTGTTTCCATTATGATTATATAATTTCAAGACCCCAATGGATCGATCGTAAAATAGACCGGAATGGTATACAAAGTCAACAAATCTCAATGAATAAAATAGGATTTATGGCTACACAAACTGTTGAGAACAGTTCTCAATCTGGCCCAAGACAAACTACTGTAGGGAGTTTATTAAAACCATTGAATTCGGAATATGGTAAAGTAGCTCCGGGGTGGGGAACGACTCCTTTGATGGGTGTCGCAATGGCTCTATTTGCAGTATTTCTATCTATTATTTTGGAGATTTATTCTTCCGTTTTATTAGATGGAATTTCCATGAATTAAATCTATAAGAACCACAAAGTCTAGCTTTTGAATCAAAAAAATCAGTTAGAACTCGGACTTATGGCCTGGCCTATTCTATTTTGGTAGTTCGATCGTGGAATTTATTTTTTTTTTCTGTATTTCCGGAATATGAGTGTGTGACTTGTTATAATGGATTCTATTGATAGTACAGAGAACAGATCTGTCACTTGATAGAGATGGTTATACTTCGTCGGATATTTATTCGAGTATCTGGACACGAACTAGATGAACTAGATTAAGAAATATTGGAACTATGATTCATACTTAATATTCGACCTCGTATCTGACCCCAAAAAAAAATTTAAAATAGTTTGAAAACAAAAGAAAGATTTTTCTTTGTGTTTTCATTTTTCTAATTCATGGAATATGTGATGATCCAACGGTTCTTACTCAGGAATTCTTGGCTTAGCTTATGATTTTTTATTGAATCATCGTGGTTATAGTATGAATTTAAGGTTTTATTTAATTGATTCATAGGGTCTTAACAAGAAAATTCCTAGAAATTTGATAATAAAGAAAGGAAAAAGTCACATTAGAGACAAAAACAAATTCAAGAAAAATAAATAGGTAAAGAGAGGATTCAAGAGGCCCGTAAGTATCAACATAAAGACGATTGAGCCAACTTGATGTTTTGGTATTATCACCACAAAGAAAAGCTTTCAAAAATTTTTTTTAAGAAGAATTTACTATTAAAATGAAAAGATTAATAAAAGATTAAGAAGTTTCAAACTTTCTATTTCATATCCACTATTATTTTATTTGGGTGTTTTTACTTGAGCTGTACGAGATAAAAGTCTCATATACGGTTCTGAGAGGGGTATTTTTATCTATCTCAATAAAGTCTATGATTGGTTCGAAGAACGTCTCGAGATTCAGGCGATTGCGGATGATATAACTAGTAAATATGTTCCGCCCCATGTAAATATATTTTATTGTTTAGGGGGAATTACGCTTACTTGTTTTTTAGTACAAGTAGCTACAGGATTTGCTATGACTTTTTACTATCGTCCGACCGTTACTGAAGCTTTTGCCTCTGTGCAATACATAATGACGGAAGCTAACTTTGGTTGGTTAATCCGATCAGTTCATCGATGGTCGGCAAGTATGATGGTCCTAATGATGATTCTACATGTTTTTTCGTGTGTATCTGACCGGTGGGTTTAAAAAACCTCGCGAATTGACTTGGGTTACAGTGTGGTTTTGGCAGTATTGACCGCATCTTTCGGCGTAACTGGTTTATCCTTACCTTGGGACCAAATTGGTTATTGGCAGTGAAATTGTAACAGGTGTACCTGAGGCTATTCCTGTAATGATCACCTTTGGTAGAATATTACGCGGAAGTGCTAGTGTGGACAATCCACGTTGACTCGTTTTTATAGTTTACACACTTTTGTATTGCCGCTTCTGCTGCTGTATTTTATGTTAATGCACTTTCCAATGATACGTAAACAGGGTATTTCTGGTCCTTTATAGAGAAGATAGATATATAATAGATATTTAATCATCATTTCTTAGAGAGGAATAATAGGATTTTATTGCTACAAGTAATGGATTATTGAAATAATAAGACATGGATTTGGATATCTCCCTTCAACTAATTGTGTCATCAAGAAATAGTGGAGTTGAGGGGAATTCTCCGAAGAGAAAATAGATTATGGGAGTGTGTGACTTGAACTATTGATGAGTCTGTGTAGATATTGTCTGCCACATTGGCATTCGCAACCCAATGTGTCTTTGTTCCAACCACTGTGTAAACCCCTATACAGAAGATAGGCTGGTTCGCTTGAAGAGAATCTTTTCTATGATCAGATCCGAATCATGTAGCAGGCTCCGTAAGATCTAGTATTATTTTAGACTTAGAACCAACTTCTTGTCAATGGAAAGGTTGAATTCTGGAAAAGAGTCAAATTGAATCATTCAGATTCATATGTGTGTAAATATAGCCAACACACAAATTTTTTATGGATTCATTTGGTTCTTTTGAGTCTTGCTCGAGCCGGATGATAAAAACTTATCATGTCCGTTCCGTGGGGGGATGAATCTATAAGAATTCACCTATCCCAATAACAAAAAAACCTGATTTGAATGATCCGTATTAAAGCTAAATTGGCTAAAGGTATGGTCATAATTATTACGGAGAACCCGCATGGCCCAACATCTTTTATATATTTTTCCAGTAGTAATTTTAGGTACTATTGCATGTAATGTAGGCTTAGCGGTTCTAGAACCATCAATGATTGGTGAACCGGCAGATCCATTTGCAACTCCTTTGGAATATTACCCGAATGGTATTTCTTCCCGTATTTCAAATACTTCGTACAGGCCCAATAAATTATGGGTGTTCTCTTAATGGTTTCAGTTCCTCGGGATTATTAACAGTGCCCTTTTTAGAGAATGTTAATAAATTCCAAATCCATTTCGCCGTCCAGTAGCGACAACCGTCTTTTTGATTGGTACTGCAGTTGCTCTTTGGTTGGGTATTGTGCAACACTACCTATTGATAAATCCCTAACTTTAGGTCTTTTTTTAATTGATTCTATTATGAAATAACACGACGTATGTATCTAGGGAATAATCGCTCCAAAGCGAATTTCCCTAGATACTTTATTCAATAAAATTCCGAATTTCTTTCGAATATATTAATTGTGGTACAAAGTTCAAACCAATTTTCATTTTGTTGTCTTAATTAAAAAAAAAGACGAACAAAAAAATCCAATAAATTTAAAACTTCTTTTTTGGTAAATCAATTGCAAATGTTTTTCTAGAATGTCCAATATCTCTTTTACATCTTCTCGTCGAAAATGTTCAATTTTCATAAGATCCTCTTGGCTATTATTTAAAAGGTCCAATAATGTATATATTGGATCTTTTGAGGCATTATAGACCCTGGGAACAATTTGAATTGATCAATAAAATCGATTTTAATGCTATTTTTTTTTTGTTTTTTCTGAGTTTATCCAACTTCTCGTGAAAAGGAAAAGGAGAGAAAGGACCCGTGTGTTGATTGTCCTCTAAAGGGAAGCTTTCTTCTTCCTGTAAAAAGGGAATAAATAATCAATCAAATTCGGGAGGCTTCATGAAGTGCTTCTGTCGGAGTTAAACTCCCATTTGTCCATATTTCGAGAACAGTATCTCTTGTTTTTCATTCCCATTCCCATAGGAATGAATACTATGATTCACATTTCGAACAGGCATGAATACTGCATCTATAGGATAACTTCCATCTGGAAGTTATGTGGTATTTTTATGATATCCGCGGCTTCTCTCGATTTCTATCCAATACACAATCAATTGGTTCGGTCAAGCTACTATATGTTGTGTATTGTCGATGATTTCTACATAAGGCGGTAAGATGATATCTTGAGCAGTTACTATCTAGGACCCCTGACACAAATGGACGCGTCACAAGTTCCATATAGATTACTTCTCAATACAATTTCTTTCAAATTCATTAAAATTTCATGGATCGATTCTTGAATACCCATTATAGTAGAATATTCATGGGGGACGTTCTCAGATTTTACACGTGTTATACATGTTCCTTCTATTTCTCCAAGTAAGCTCTTCGTATCGCAATGCCTATTGTGTCAGCTTGGCCTTTCATAAGTGGAGATAGAATAAAGCGACCGTAATAAAGGCGTTTACTGTCTATTCTTGATTCAACACTTCCACTGTAGTGTCCGAGTAGATACGGTTACTTTCTCTCGAACCATATAATATTATTTTACTTGATTGATTATTTATTTTTCTTGTTTCTCTTGAAATCGGTTCACTGTTAATTTACACACGTCTTTTTTTCGGCGTCTACATCCATTATGTGGCATAGGGGTTACATCCCGTACAAAAGTTATAGTATACCACTTCTACGAATAGCTCGTAATGCTGCGTCTCTTCCAAGACCGGACCTTTTATCATGACTTCTGCTCGTTGCATACCTTGATCCACTAAAGTACGAATAGCATTTGTTGCGGCAGTTTGAGCGGCAAAGGGTGTCCCTCTTCTCGTACCCTTGAATCCAGAAGTACCGGCCGAGGACCAGGAAACCACCCGACCCCGCACATCTGTAACCGTGACAATGGTATTATTGAAACTTGCTTGAACATGAATAACCCCCCTTGATATTCTAGGTGCACTCTTACGTGAACCCATACGTACATTCCTACGTAAACCGGTTCTCGGTATAGCTTTTGCCATATTGTATCATCTCATAAATATGAGTCAGAAATATATGGATATATCCATTTCATGTCACAAAAAATTCTTTATTTGTACATTGAGCCTTTAGCGAGTCTGATTATCCTTGTCTTTGTTTATGTCTTGGGTTGGAACAAATTACTATAATACGCCCCCGCCTACGGATTAGGCGACATTTTTCACAAATTTTACGAACGGAAGCTCTTATTTTCATATTTCTCATTCCTTATCTTAATTCTGAATCTACGTGGTAGAAAATAAGTTTCTTGAAATTTTGCATTTCGAATTGTATTGAATAAAAACCACCTAATCTTTCAAATCTTTGTTTCGGAGTCGATAAATTATACGCCCTCTGGTTGAATCATAACGACTTACTTCAATTTTGACTTTATCTCCTGGCAGTATACGTATAAAACTACGTCGTATCTTTCCTGAAACATAACCTAGAATTAGATCTTCATTATCTAATCGAACCCGGAACATGCCATTTGGAAGCGATTCAGTAATTAAACCTTCATGAATCCATTTTTGTTCTTTCATTCCAGGTAAAGCCCCCTTGAAGTATCAACTAATAGAGGAGAAATGATATTAGACAATTCACCTCCCCTTTTTTTTTTACAAAAAGAAGAGGTTTCCGATCCCATTTGAATATTAAAAGGATTACCATATATAACACAACATTTCTCCACCGATTCCTTCTAGTCGAGCCTCCCGGTCTGTCATTATACCTCGAGAAGTAGAAAGAATTACAATCCCCATCCCACCTAAAATTCTAGGAATTCGTTGAGAGTTAGAATAGATTCGTAGACCGGGTCGACTGATCCGTTTTAAATTTAAAAAATTTCTATAGGGCCTTTTCCTATTTCTTCTATGGCGCAAGGTTAAAACCAAAAAAATTTGATTTTTTTCTCGATGTTTTCTGACGTTTTCGATAAAACCTTCTCGGAAAAGTATTTTAACAATACTTTCGGTAATATTAGTCGATGCTATG
This sequence comes from Lindernia subracemosa, assembly GCA_028392965.1. Classification (NCBI taxonomy): domain Eukaryota; kingdom Viridiplantae; phylum Streptophyta; class Magnoliopsida; order Lamiales; family Linderniaceae; genus Vandellia; species Vandellia subracemosa. Next base: position 255,498 of record JAQPCC010000164.1, on the reverse strand, counting down.
CGAACAACTCTTTTTCTATCCATATCAGCATTTCGTATAGAGGTTATTATCTCAGCAATAGTGTCTCTACCCATGATGAATTTAAATTATTGGTGCCTCCAAATTGGATATAATTAACATGTTTTTATTTTTCTTTTTTTTTGAATATGAATTTTTCAAGGTATATGCGTGCGACACAATCTACGAATTAATCTAGTTTTAATCTATTTCTTTCAATACCCTAAATCTATGATGATCTAAGTTTATTTTATAACACCTCCGGAGCTAATGAGACTATTTTAGTAAAATTTAATTGTCTTAATTCCCGGGGGATTGCACCAAAATTCGAGTTCCTTTTGGATTTTTTCTTGATCAATCACAACTGCAGCATTATCATCATATCTTATTATCATACCGCTATCACGTTTGAGTTCTTTACAGGTACGAACAATTACAGCTCTGACTACTTCTGATTTTTCTAGGGGCATATTGGTACTGCTTCTTTGATCACAGCAACAATAACATCACCAATATGAGCATATCGACGATTACTAGCTCCTATGATTCGAATACACCAATTCTCGAGCCCCGCTATTATCCGCTACCTTTAAATGGGTCTGAGGTTGAATCATATCAATTTTTTAGTCTATTCTTTTAATGCTAATGCAAAGGATGAAGAAATAAAAGAAATACTATTGTCTAAAATCAGAAACCTGCAGTTTTGTTTCATCCCCAAGACTAATTTCTCTTGTTTTACTATCCTGAAATAAGAAATTGAGTTCGTATAGGCATTTTGGATGCTGCTATTAAAATAGCCCTTCTAGCTATAGTTTCGGTTACTCCACTCATTTCATATAGTATTCGTCCGGGTTTAACAACCTACCCAATATTCGGGGGATCCTTTTCCCGACCCATACGTGTTTCAGCAGGTCTTACTGTAACTGGTTTGTCGGGAAATATACGGACCCATATTTTCCACCACGGCGTGCATTTCGTGTCATTGCTCGCCGACCTGCTTCGATTTGTCTAGATGTGATCCAAGCAGGTTCAAGTGCTTGAAGAGCATATTTACCGAAACTAATATGATTACCTCGATAAGATATTCCCTTCATTCTTCCTCTATGTTGTTTACGGAATCTAGTTCGTTGGGGTTATAGTTGATGGTTGTTTTGGAATTCCATCTCTATTACAGAACTGGACGTGAGAGTTTCTTCTCATACAGCTCCTCGCGAATAAAAGGATTCAAAATCGAATTGGAATTAATTTGAATAGATATTAGAATATTTTATCAATTTTTTTTTCTTTTCTAATTCATAATAGTTTTTTTTCTAAGGTTCTAATAAATCGTTAGTTTCTTTTGTTCTTTATCCAAGGTTCCGAATAAAAAAAAAAGAAAGTTTTCGCGGGGAATATTGACTCTTGCAATCTCTATTTCAGTCGTAGCACTTGTTTGTGACTTCTCAGAATAGTTGAATTTCTTTCCGGTTCATTTCGCCATCCCGACTCTTGAATCAGTAAGATTCATTTGTTTAAAAAATCTTTTGTATTCACAGTTTACATCGTTCCCACCGCTTCGTATTTAATGGTTAGGTCAGAATTCTACAACGGAGCTCATAATCCAATTTATTCTTGAGTCAATCTTCTTAGTCTTTATTGGCTCGAAGCTCTTTCTTTTTTTCTTTTACAATTTTACAAGAGGGATTCATTTAATATTTCATTATGGATGAATCAATTAGTATTGATGCTTTATTACACTGTCTTTTGTGAGATGACCCGTAGACCTTACATATTGGAATTCTATATCATCAATATTCTTTTTCTTTCTTTCTCTCATCTTTCCATTTATCCACACTTTTCTTCTTTATTTTCCTTGAAACTTAGAATTCAAGTTTGTTCAAAAAAAAATTCAGTTGCTACAAAGATATGATAAATCGGTCATATCTTCACTGGTTTTTTTTGATCCAGATAATACGAAGTGATGAGTTGGTTTTTACTACGGGTTGGTCTTTTTTGAATCCGAACCCTAAAAAAAAACCAACGAGTCACACACTAAGCATAGCAATTATATTTTTCTATAAAAAAAAGGTCAATCAAATTTTTATTCAACCCTATAAAATTAAGAATTAGAATTGCTTGCTTTGATTGGCTAGAAAAAAATGAACAAGTTTACCTTTTTTGATTCTATCAATGGGCTAGAAGGGAAAACGAATGAAAGTTTTCTTATTCCTCTTCCTTGTCTATAAAAATCCAAATTTTGATGCCTAAGACTCCATAGATAGTCCGAACTGTATAGGAACAATAATCAATTTTAGCTCGAATAGTTTGTAGGGGAACCCTACCTTCTCTGATCCATTCGACTCGTGCAATTTCTTTTCCGTCGATACGCCCTGCAATTTGGACTTTAATTCCTTTTGTATCTGTTTGTTCAGTTAATTCAATAGCCTTTTTCATTGCTTTTCGAAATGAAACTCTATTCTTTAATTGTCCGGCTATAAATTCTGCAAGAATATTAGGGTTTCCGTAAGGTTTTGCTATTTTTGTGATAGCAATATTAAGTTTTCGGTTCACATAATGAAATTCTTTTTGTAGATTCATCTGTAATTCTTCGATTCCTCGCGGTTTACTTTCGATTAATAATTTTGGGAATCCCATAAAGATTATGATCTGGATCAAATCGATTCTTTTTTGAATCTCTATACGAGCAATTCCCTCGCCGCCAGAGGGTATTCTCATATTTTTTTGTACATAATTTTTGATAAAATCTCTTATTTTTTGGTCTTCTTGTAGACCCTCATAATTTTTTGGTTTTGAAAACCAAAGGGAATGATGATTTTGGGTTGTACCAAGTCTGAAACCAAGTGGATTTATTTTTTGTCCCATACTACCCCACTACTATACACATCATGATATACCATAGTTTTCTTTTTCCATCTAGGTTTTTCTAACGAATAGAACTCTTCATATTCATAGTCATCTAAAGATATATCTTTCAGTACAATAGTTATATGACAGGTGGTTC
>JAQPCC010000164.1:245000-247500 GCA_028392965.1 Lindernia subracemosa | reverse complement strand
AAATATACGATCAACCAACATTTATCGACAAAAAAGATTGTCTAAGCCACTTCGTTTCTTTTTGTCCAAGCACTTCGTTTCTTTTGCCTCACGTTTTTTTTGGCCAAGTTGCTTTTCTTTTTGTCTAACTCACTTCCTTTTTCTGTGTGAGTTTCGGGAATATCCCCATTCATAGGTCCGAGATCTCATCTATGAATTGAAAGGTCCGAATGATCAACTCTGCAATCAGTTGTTAGAATCAATAGGTCTTCAAATTGTTCATTTGAAAAAATGGAAACCCTTCTTATTGGATGATCATGATACTTCCCGAAAATCGAAATTCTTGATCAATGGGGGAACAATATCACCCTTTTTGTTCAATAAGATACCAAAGTGGATGATTGACTCATTCCATACTAGAAATGATCGCAGGAAATCCTTTGATAACGCGGATTCCTATTTCTCAATGATATTCCACAATCAAGACAATTGGCTGAATCCCGTGAAACCATTTCATAGAAGTTCATTGATATCTTCTTTTTCTAAAGCAAATCGACTTCGATTCTTGAATAATCCACATCACTTCTGCTTCTATTGTAACACAAGATTCCCCTTTTCTGTGGAAAAGGCCCGTATCAAGAATTATGATTTTACGTATGGACAATTCCTCAATATCTTGTTCATTCGCAACAAAATTTTTCTTTGTACGTCGGTAAAAAAAACATGCTTTTGAGGGGAGAGATACTATTTCACCAATCGAGTCACAGGTATCTAACATATTCATACCTAACGATTTTCCACAAAGTGGTGACGAAACGTATAACTTGTACAAATCTTTCCATTTTCCAAGTCGATACGATCCATTCGTTCGTAGAATTATTTACTCGATCGCAGACATTTCTGGAACACCTCTAACAGAGGGACAAATAGTCAATTTTGAAAGAACTTATTGTCAACCTCTTTCAGATATGAATCTATCTGATTCAGAAGGGAAGAACTTGCATCAGTATCTCCATTCAAACATAGATTTGATTCACACTCCATGTTCTGAGAAATATTTACCATCCGAAAAGAGGAAAAAATGGAGTCTTTGTCTAAAGAAATCCGTTGAGAAAGGGCAGATGTATAGAACCTTTCAACGAGATAGTGCTTTTTCAACTCTCCAAATCAAAATGGAATCTATTCCAAACATATATGCCATGGTTCCTTACTTCGACAGGGTACAAATATCTAATTTGATATTTTTAGATACTTTTCAGACCTATTGCCGATACTAAGTAGCAGTCAAAAATTTGTATCCATTTTACATGATATTAGGGGTATATCATGTCGAATTCTCAGAAAAAATGGTGTCTTCCACAATGGAATCGATAAGTGAGATTTCGAGTAAGTGTTTCCATAATCTTCTTCTGTCCCAAGAAATGATTCATCGAAATAATGAGTCACCATGATATCGACACATCTGAGATCGTCAACTCTTCTGGAGTTGCTCTATTCAATCCTTTTACTTCTTCTTGTTGCTGGATATCTCGTTCGTACACATCTTCTCTTTGTTTCCCGGGCCTCTAGTGAGTTACAGACAGAGTTCGAAAAGGTCAAATCTTTGATGATTCCATCATCTATGATTGAGTTGCGAAAACTTCTGGATAGGTATCCTACATCTGAACCGAATTCTTTCTGGTTAAAGAATCTCTTTCTAGTTGCTCTGGAACAATTAGTAGATTCTCTAGAAGAAATATGGGCTTCTGGCGGCAACATGCTTGGTCCCGCTTATGGGGTCAAATCAATACGTTCTAAGAAGAAAAATATAAATCTCATCTAGATCATCGATCTCATACCAAATCCCATCAATCGAATCACTTTTTCGAGAAATACGAGACATCTCAGTCATACAAGTAAGAGATCTATTCATTGATAAGAAAAAGAAAAAACGTGAATGGGGATTGGATTGATGATAAAATAGAATCCTGGGTCGCGAACAGTGATTCGATGATGATGAAGAAAGAGAATTCGGTTCAGTTCTCCGCCTTAACGACAGAAAAAAGGATTGATCAAATTCTATTGAGTCTGACTCATAGTGATCATTATCAAAGAATGACTCTGGTTATCAAATGATTGAACAACCGGGAGCAATTTACTTACGATACTTAGTTGACATTCAGAAAAGTCTCTATTGAATTATGAGTTCAATACATCCTGTTTAGCAGAAAGACGGGTATTCCTTGCTCATTATCAGACAATCACTTATTCACAAATTTCATGTGGGACTAAGTATTTCCCATCTCATGGAAAACCCTTTTCGCTCCGCTTAGCCTTATCCCCCTCTAGGGGGATTTTAGTGATAGGTTCTATAGGAACTGGACGATCCTATTTGGTCAAATACCTAGCGACAAACTCCTACGTTCCTTTCATTACGGTATTTCTGAACAAGTTCCGGATAACAAGCCTAAAGGTTTTCTTTTGAAGATATCGAGATGATAGTGACAATATTGATGCTAGTGACAATTGATGTTGTGACGAT
>JAQPCC010000164.1:220000-225000 GCA_028392965.1 Lindernia subracemosa | reverse complement strand
TGGTTGACAGATGGTATTCAGATAAAATCTTATTTCCTTTCTGTCTGAAACCTTGGCACAAATCGAAACTACAATCTTTCGAAAAAGATCCAACTTCTGAAAAAATATAATGAAAAAAAAAGAAAAAGATGATTTTTTTTTAAGTTTGGGGAATGGAAACTGAAGTTCCTTTTGGTTCGCCCCGAAAACGTCCTTCCTTTTTTAAACCCATTTTAACGAACTTGAAAAAAAATTGGAAAATGAAAAAGAAGTATTTTCAAGTTATAGTTATTAAAGGAAAAACAAAATTAGTTTCAAAAGAAATAAAAAAATGTGTTATCAAATGTATTATTTTTCTAAAAAAATGATAAAAGAACTTTCAAAAAAAATCCAATTTTATTATTTCGATTAAGAAAAGTCGAAAGAGATGAATCAAGTGAAATGAAAGAAGAAAAAGATTCAATAATTAACAATCAAATAATTGACGAATCATTAGTGAATTGTAGCTCCGAGTTACACAAATTCTTCATTGACCGAAAAAAAAATCAAGGATTTCACTCATAGAACAAGTACAATTCGAAATCAAATTGAAAGAATGACAAAAGAGAAAAAAAAGTGACTCAAAAAAGAAATGTTAGTTCTAACAAAAGAAGTTATAATACTAAAAGATTTGAAAAGTGGCAAATATTCAAAAGAAAAAATGCTCGATTAATTTGTAAATTACCCCCTTTTTCAAAATTTTCATTGAAAGAATCTACACGGATCTAATTTTATCTATCATTAATATTCCGAGAATGAATACAGAACTTTTTTTTGAATCAACAAAACAAATTATTGATAAATATCTTGACAATAATGAAAAAAACCAAGAAGGAATTAATAAACAAAAGACAAATCCAATTACGTTTATTTCAACTATAAAAAAGTCACTTGATAGTATTAGAAATAATCAACCAAAATCATATATGTTTTATGACTTATCCTACGTATCACAAGCATATGTATTTTATACATTATCACAAATTCAAGTTAGTAACCGTCTAAATTAAAATCGGTTTTTCAATATCAAGGAATCCCTTTTTTCTTAAGCCTGAAATAAAGGATTATTTTGAAACACAAGGAACGATTCAGTTGAAATTAGGGGATAAGAAACTTCCAAGTTCTAAAATGAATCACTGGAAAAACTGGTTAAAGGACAATATCAATACAATTTATCCCAGATCAGATGGTCTAGATTAATACCCCAAAATGGCGAAATAGAGTTCATCAACGTCGTATGTCTAAAAAGGAAAATTTTAGAAAATGGCATTCATATGAAAAAGACCAATTAATTGATTCCAAAAAACAATTTGAAATAGATTCATTATATAATCAAAAAGAAAATTTTAAAAATACTCTAGATATGATATTTTATCATATAAATTTCTTTATTATGAAAATAAAAAGGAATACTTTTTTTCTAGATCTCCATTTCAAAGAAACAAGAACCAAGAGATTTCGTATAATACACATAAAGCAAGCCCTTTTAATATGCTTAGTAACATCCCTATCAATAATTATCTAGGAAAGCTTGATATATATATATCGAAAAAAGGCCGATAGAAAATATTTTGATTGGGAAATTCTCAATTTTTATCTTAGACAAAAAGGCCATATTGACACCTGGATCACGATCGCTACCAACAGTAATCAAAATCCTAAAATTCGTATTAATTATTCTCAAAGAATTCCTAAAAAAGATTTTTTAGATTTTCTGATGATTCCAGAAATCAATTCAACAAACTCCCACAACGTATTTTTTGATTGGATGGGAATGAATGAAAAAATGCTAAAGCGTCCCATATCGAATCTGGACATTTGGTTCTTCCCAGAATTTTTGTTACTTTATAATGCATATAAAACGAAACCTTGGTTTATACCAACCAAATTCCTCTTTTTAAATTGGAATAGAAATGAAAACAATAGTAGTGAAAATCAAAAAATCAATGAAAAGCAAAAAGGAAGGTTTTTGATGCCATCGGATAAAACTAAAAATAAAAAGCATCAAAATCAAGAAAAAAAAACCCACAAACCAAGGAGATCTTAGACCTGTTCTCTCACAACAAAAAGATAGTCAAGAAAATTATGCAAAATCAGACATTAAAAAAGGGAAAAAGAAAAAACAATACAAAAGCAATACGGAAGCCGAACTAGATTTGTTCCTAAAACGTTATATGCTTTTTCAATTGAGATGGAGCGATATTTTGAATCAAAGAATGATCAATAATATCAAGGTATATTGTCTCCTGCTTAGGCTGATAGATCCGAGAAAAATTACTATATCCTCGATTCAAAAGAAAGAAATGAGTTTGGATATAATGCTAATTCAGAAGAATTTAACTCTTACAGAATTAATGAAAAAGGGAATATTGATTATAGAACCCATCCGCCTGTCTGGAAAAAACGATGGACAATTTATTATGTATCAAACCATAGGTATTTCGTTGGTTCATAAAAGTAAGCACCAAACTAATCAAAAATACCAAGAACAAAGAAAAGTTTCTAAAAATGATTTTGATAAAGCTATTTCACCACACCAAAGAATAGTTGGAAATAGAGATTTTGATTTGCTTGTTCCTGAAAATATTTTATCGTTTAGACGTCGTAGAAAATTGAGAATTCAAATTTGTTTCAATTCAAAGAAGAAAAATGATATAGATATAAATCCAGTATTTTGGAACGGAAAGAACATAAAAAACAGCAGCCAAGTTTCGCATGACAGTAACCATTTTGATAGAGAGAAAAATAAATTAATAAAATTAAAGCTCTTTCTTTGGCCTAATTACCGATTAGAAGATTTAGCTTGTATGAATCGTTATTGGTTTGATACCAATAATGGAAGCCGTTTCAGTATGTTAAGGATACAAATGTATCCACGATTATAAATTCGTGGATAATATACTTTTTCTATATATCATATCCTAGAACTAGAACCTATATATAATATAGGTTATATAAAAGTAAAGAAATAGACAGATCACATGTCACACATTTCATTTTAATATCCAATATTAAATGAATAATGTCTCAATTAGGTCTCGAAATGAATCAACAGAACCTTCTTCATTTTAGATCTAAATTATTCGCTACGAAAATGTACCAATCCCTTTCTATCCCTATCGAACTCGAATTGCAAATTGAAATGATTTGAATTCCCAAAATTAGGAGTTAAAAAAACAATTCAGCTTAGATTATTGTATATACCACATTCGAATTAATGGCATTATTATTACTGATCAGTCAAATCCATATCTGAAAAAAAAAAGAAGAGGGGCATTTTTTTATGGTAAAAAATTCATTCATTTCGGTTATTTCTCAAAAAGAAAACGAAGAAAACAGAGGGTCTGTTGAATTTCAAGTATTCAGTTTCACTACTAAGATAAAGAGACTTACTTCACATTTGGAAGTACACAAAAAAGATTTTTCGTCTCAGAGAGGTTTACGAAAAATTTTGGGAAAACGTCAACGAATGCTAGCCTATTTGTCAAAAAAAAATAGAGAACGTTATAAAGAATTAATTGGAGAGTTGGATATTCGAGAGATCAAAACTCGGTAATTTGAAGCGTGATACCATTATTTGAGCTTGGTCATTTAAATTTTGATGAACTTCTTTTTACTTTTTCAGCAATGCATGGAAGAATGACTCGGGAAAAAACTTATGATTGCACCAACTACAAGAAAAGACCTCATGATAGTCAATATGGGCCCTCACCACCCATCAATGCATGGTGTTCTTCGACTGATCGTTACTCTCGATGGTGAAGATGTTATTGACTGTGAACCGATATTGGGTTATTTACATAGAGGGATGGAGAAAATTGCGGAAAATCGAACAATTATACAATATTTGCCTTATGTAACACGTTGGGATTATTTAGCTACTATGTTCACAGAAGCAATAACCGTAAATGGACCCGAACAGCTAGGCAATATTCAAGTACCTAAAAGGGCTAGCTATATAAGAACTATTATGTTGGAATTGAGTCGTATCGCTTCCCATTTGTTATGGCTCGGTCCTTTTATGGCAGATATTGGGGCACAGACCCCTTTCTTCTATATTTTTCGAGAACGAGAATTGATATATGACCTATTCGAAGCTGCTACCGGTATGCGCATGATGCATAATTATTTTCGTATCGGAGGAGTCGCTGCTGATCTGCCTCATGGCTGGATAGATAAATGTTTAGATTTTTGCGATTATTTTTTAACCGGGGTTACTGAATATCAAAAACTTATTACACGGAATCCTATTTTTTTAGAACGAGTTGAAGGTGTAGGGATTATTGGGGCAGAAGAAGCAATAAATTGGGGTTTATCGGGCCCAATGCTACGAGCTTCCGGAATCCAATGGGATCTTCGTAAAGTTGATCGTTATGAGTGTTACGACGAATTTGATTGGGAAATTCAATGGCAAAAAGAAGGGGATTCATTAGCTCGGTATTTAGTACGAATCAGTGAAATGACAGAATCCATAAAAATTATCCAACAGGCTCTGGAAGGAATTCCAGGGGGGCCATATGAGAATTTAGAAATACGACGTTTTGATACAATAAAAGACCCTGAATGGAATGATTTTGAATATCGATTTATTAGTAAAAAACCTTCTCCAGGTTTTGAATTGTCCAAGCAAGAACTTTATGTAAGAGTCGAAGCACCAAAAGGAGAACTGGGAATTTTTCTGCTAGGAGATCAGAGTGTTTTTCCTTGGAGATGGAAAATTCGACCACCGGGTTTTATCAACTTGCAAATTCTTCCTCAGTTAGTTAAAAGAATGAAATTGGCTGATATTATGACGATACTAGGTAGCATAGATATCATTATGGGAGAAGTTGATCGTTGAAATGATAATTGATACAACAGAAATACAAGCTATCAATTCTTTTTCCAGATTGGAATTCTTAAAAGAAGTCTATGGGATCATCTGGATGCTTGTCCCTATTTTGACTCTTGTATTAGGAATCATATTAGGTGTACTAGTAATT
>JAQPCC010000164.1:210000-215000 GCA_028392965.1 Lindernia subracemosa | reverse complement strand
TTTTTCCTCATGTGGGAGTTAGAATTAATTCCCGTTTATCTACTTGTATCCATGTGGGGAGGAAAAAAACGTCTGTACTCAGCTACAAAATTTATTTTGTACACGGCAGGGGGCTCCATTTTTCTTTTAATTGGAGTTCTGGGTATCGGTTTATATGGTTCTGCTGAACCAGCATTAAATTTTGAAATTTTAGCTAATCAGTGCTATCCTGTGGCCTTGGAAATAATATTATATATTGGATTTTTCATTGCTTTTGCTGTCAAATTGCCAATCATACCTCTGCATACATGGTTACCAGATACCCATGGAGAAGCGCATTATAGTACTTGTATGCTTCTAGCTGGAATCTTATTAAAAATGGGAGCGTATGGATTAGTTCGGATCAATATGGAATTATTCCCACACGCTCATTCTATATTTTCTCCTTGGTTGATGATGGTAGGCGCAATGCAAATAATCTATGCAGCTTCAACATCTTTCGGTCAACAGAATTTAAAAAAAAGAATAGCCTATTCCTCTGTATCTCATATGGGTTTCATAATTATAGGAATTGGTTCTATCACCGATATGGGGCTCAATGGAGCCCTTTTACAAATTATCTCTCATGGATTTATCGGTGCTGCACTTTTTTTCTTGGCGGGAACGACTTATGATCGAATACGTCTTGTTTATCTTGACGAAATGGGCGGAATAGCTATTCCAATGCCAAAAATATTCACGATGTTCAGTAGCTTTTCAATGGCCTCCCTTGCATTACCGGGTATGAGTGGTTTTGTTGCCGAATTAATAATATTTTTTGGACTAATTAGTAGTCCAAAATATCTTTTAATGATAAAACTCCTAATTATTTTTGTAATGGCAATTGGAATGATATTAACGCCTATTTATTTATTATCTATGTTACGGCAGATGTTCTATGGATATAAGATATTTCATATTCCAAACTCTTATTTTTTTGATTCTGGACCACGAGAGTTATTTCTTTCGATATCCATTTTTTTACCCGTACTAGGTATTGGTATATATCCTGATTTCGTTCTTTCACTATCAGTTGAAAAGGTTGAAGTTATTCTATCTAATTCTTTTTATAGATAGTTTTCATGAAGAAAAAAATCTTATCATTTTGCAAATGTTCGTTGTATAATGACAAAAAGAACGCTTTTCTTCTTCTCTTACGTTAGAAATTGGAACTGGCGAGAACCCGGTGAATCGAATATTCTAGTGATTCACCGGATTCTCACGAGTTAACACAAAGTTTTTGATCTGATATGCGTTGTACACTTTTCTATTCCTATTGGTAAGAACCCCCTTCTTGGATTCAATTAGATGTTAATGGAAATGAACCATAACTATGTAGTCCTATTCCTAATAGATTGACCCCAAAATAACATATCCAAATTATCAGAAATCCAATAGACGCCACAATTGCTGAATTTCTACCCTTCCATTTTTGATTTGTTCGAGTATGTAAATAAATCGCGAATACCATCCAAGTAATAAAAGCCCAAGTTTCTTTTGGGTCCCAACTCCAATAGGATCCCCACGCTTCGTTAGCCCAGACTGCTCCAGAAAGAATTCCTATAGTTAAAAAGACAAATCCTAGACTAATAACCCGATAACTCCAATAATCCAATTGTTGGATCAATTGCGACCTGTAATAATTCTTTGGAGAAAAAAAAGAAATATTTTGTAAAACATTACTTCGTTCATTGATGTATTTGATTTCACCAAAGAAAAATGACTCATTAAAATTTATTAAATGATTACGCGTACAAAAAAACTTTCTGTTTTTTCTAACTGTAATGACTAGAAGTGATACTGATAATAATGATCCGCCTAAAAGGGCTGCATATCCTAATATCATCATACTTACGTGCATTATTAACCACTCAGATTGAAGAGCGGGTACTAATATTGTAGATTCATGTATTTCAGTTAAAAGACCTGACGTAGCAAAGCCCTGGGTAAAAATAGCACTTGGCCCAATTATTGTGCTTAGAATATTTTGATTTTTTTTGAAATATGGAATTATATGAATAAGAGAAAAACTCCATGAAAGGAATACTAATGATTCGTATAAATCACTTAGTGGAAAATGTCCCGAATAAATCCAACGAGTAACTAATAATCCTGTTATACAGAAAAAAGTCATTATCATGCCCTTTTCGGATGAATGATATAGTTTTACGATTTCATCAACGAAAAAGGTTATCAAAAAAATCGTAATTATAATTGAAACGATTGAAAAAGAAATATGAGTTAATATATGCTCTAAAGTTGAAAATATCATAAAATTCAAATGAAAAAAAGGACTCCCTTAATTATTAATTATAAGGGAGTCGGGAATTGATTTCATTATTCATTATAATGATCTAGTTACTTTTTTTAGGAGATGACATGCCGCCACTCGGACTCGAACCGAGATGCTCTAGCACTGCTTCCTAAGAGCAGCGTGTCTACCGATTTCACCATAGCGGCTTGTCTTGACCTCATAATAGCGTATGAATAAACAATCGTCTAGATTTAAGATGCAATATTTTTTAGGAACGATTCAAATTGCTGAATAAAAATTCGTTCAAATAGGTATTTGAAGGTTCATTATTTTAGTTTAAAGCCTTAGGTTTTCTTGTGGATTTTATACTCGCCTCGACTTGAACTCTTGATAGTCCGACTATAACCTAAGGGACAGAACCTTCACAAAAACATTGTTTTTGTGAATAAATTTTTTTTTATTATATAAGGTAAATAGACAAATTATTATTCTACATATTCTAATATTATACATATTACAAGAGGGAAAGGAATTCCATTCCCTGTTGAATTAATCAATAGGAAATGGAAATAGGGAATTTGATTTTAGAAATGAATTGAGTCAATTTTTAAGCCAGGCCAATTTAGATTCTTCTAACGTGTTATGTTTTATTTCTTATTTTATTTGTTTGTCCTACAAAGAAACTTTTTGAATTCCCGGTAGAAAGAGATTTCCCTAAGGAAAATGCTTTTAACGCTGCCCAATACCCCTTCCTTTTCCAAAAATTTTTACGAATACGCTTTTTTGATGCAGAAGTACGCTTTTTTGGAACTGCCATTTAAATATAAATTCAGAGATTTCTCAGTGCTATAGCTGGATGTGAAAGACATCTATTGTTCAAAAAAAAACGCCGTTTTCCTAATTCATTATCTATTTCTTTTCTATTTTCTAGGAAATGGAAAATATTCAAAAAAAAAATAGAGAAGATGAATGAAAGATATCGGAAAATCATCTAAAATAGTACTAAAAATAGGGAAAAGAAACATATTCTTTTTTTTTAGTAACTTGTCAAACTTGGGAAAAAGATCACTAATTTGACTTGAATTTTCAAATTCGAAGTAGACTATCAGAAGTAGACTAGGAATAAATTGATCTCTTTCATATGATTTGACCAATTGTAACTTCTTGATTTGAATAATTGAAGTATTTAACAGAAATTTAATAATTCAAAAAAAATCAGAAAAAAGTCTATTTTCGTTCGGACATATCTTCATTTTTTTTTGACTCCTTTCAGGTAAGATCGGATTAATCCGAAACAATAACAATTAATTAAGAAAAAAAAAAACTTTTTTTATGGAACAAACATATCAATATGCATGGATCATACCTTTCGTTCCACTTCCTGTTACTATGTTAATAGGCGTGGGACTTCTTCTTTTTCCGACAGCAACAAAAAATTTTCGTCGTATGTGGGCTTTTCTAAGTATTTTATTGTTAAGTATAGTCATGATTTTTGCAACTAATCTGTCTATTCAACAAATAAATAGCAGTTCTATCTATCAATATGTATGGTCTTGGACCCTTGATAATGATTTTTCTTTAGAATTCGGATACTTGATCGATGGACTTACTTCTATTATGTCAATGTTAATCACTACTGTTGGAATTTTGGTTCTTATTTATAGTGATAATTATATGGCTTACGATCAAGGATATTTGAGATTTTTTGTTTATATGAGTTTTTTCAGTACTTCTATGTTGGGATTAGTTACTAGTTCAAATTTGATACAAATTTATCTTTTTTGGGAATTGGTTGGAATGTGTTCCTATCTATTAATAGGGTTTTGGTTTACACGACCTTCTGCGGCAAATGCTTGTCAAAAAGCCTTTGTAACTAATCGTGTAGGGGATTTTGGTTTATTATTAGGAATTTTAGGTTTTTATTGGATAACGGGTAGTTTTGAATTTGGAGATTTATTCGAAATATTGAATAACTTGATTCAAAATAATGAAGTAAATTCTCCGTTTGTTACTTTATGTGCTATTCTATTATTTACGGGCGCAGTTGCTAAATCTGCACAATTTCCCCTTCATGTATGGTTACCTGATGCTATGGAGGGACCCACTCCCATTTCGGCTCTTATACATGCCGCTACTATGGTAGCAGCAGGAATTTTTCTTGTAGCTCGTCTTCTTCCACTTTTCCTAGTTATACCTTATATAATGAATTTTATCTCGTTGATAGGTATAATCACACTATTATTAGGAGCTACTTTAGCTCTTGCTCAAAAAGATATTAAGAGGGGTTTAGCCTATTCAACAATGTCTCAATTGGGTTATATGATGTTAGCTCTAGGAATGGGGTCTTATCGAAGTGCTTTATTTCACTTGATTACTCATGCTTATTCTAAAGCATTATTATTTTTAGGGTCTGGATCCGTTATTCATTCAATGGAAACTATTGTTGGCTATTCTCCGGATAAAAGTCAGAATATGGTTCTTATGGGTGGTTTAGCAAAACATGTACCAATTTCCAAAACATCTTTTTTATTAGGTACACTTTCTCTTTGTGGTATTCCACCTCTTGCTTGTTTTTGGTCAAAAGATGAAATTCTTAATGAGACTTGGTTGTATTCGCCTCTTTTTGCAATAATAGCCTGGGTCACAGCAGGATTAACGGCATTTTATATGTTTCGGATCTATTTACTTACTTTTGAAGGGCATTTAAACATTAATTGTCAAAATTATA
>JAQPCC010000164.1:180000-182500 GCA_028392965.1 Lindernia subracemosa | reverse complement strand
AAACAAATGAATCTTACTGATTCAAGAGTCGGGATGGCGAAATGAACCGGAAAGAAATTCAACTATTCTGAGAAGTCACAAACAAGTGCTACGACTGAAATAGAGATTGCAAGAGTCAATATTCGCCCGCGAAAACTTTCTTTTTTTTTTATTCGGAACCTTGGATAAAGAACAAAAGAAACTAACGATTTATTAGAACCTTAGAAAAAAAAACTATTATGAATTAGAAAAAGAAAAAAAAATTGATAAAAATATTCTAATATCTATTCAAATTAATTCCAATTCGATTTTGAATCCTTTTATTCGCGAGGAGCTGTATGAGAAGAAACTCTCACGTCCAGTTCTGTAATAGAGATGGAATTCCAAAACAACCATCAACTATAACCCCAAACGAACTAGATTCCGTAAACAACATAGAGGAAGAATGAAGGGAATATCTTATCGAGGTAATCATATTAGTTTCGGTAAATATGCTCTTCAAGCACTTGAACCTGCTTGGATCACATCTAGACAAATCGAAGCAGGTCGGCGAGCAATGACACGAAATGCACGCCGTGGTGGAAAAATATGGGTCCGTATATTTCCCGACAAACCAGTTACAGTAAGACCTGCTGAAACACGTATGGGTTCGGGAAAAGGATCCCCCGAATATTGGGTAGCTGTTGTTAAACCCGGACGAATACTATATGAAATGAGTGGAGTAACCGAAACTATAGCTAGAAGGGCTATTTTAATAGCAGCATCCAAAATGCCTATACGAACTCAATTTCTTATTTCAGGATAGTAAAACCAAGAGAAATTAGTCTTGGGGATGAAACAAAACTGCAGGTTTCTGATTTTAGACAAATAGTATTTCTTTTATTTTCTTCATCCTTTGCATTAGCATTAAAAGAATAGACTAAAAAATTGATATGATTCAACCTCAGACCCATTTAAAGGTAGCGGATAATAGCGGGGCTCGAGAATTGATGTGTATTCGAATCATAGGAGCTAGTAATCGTCGATATGCTCATATTGGTGATGTTATTGTTGCTGTGATCAAAGAAGCAGTACCAAATATGCCCCTAGAAAAATCAGAAGTAGTCAGAGCTGTAATTGTTCGTACCTGTAAAGAACTCAAACGTGATAGCGGTATGATAATAAGATATGATGATAATGCTGCAGTTGTGATTGATCAAGAAAAAAATCCAAAAGGAACTCGAATTTTTGGTGCAATCCCCCGGGAATTAAGACAATTAAATTTTACTAAAATAGTCTCATTAGCTCCGGAGGTGTTATAAAATAAACTTAGATCATCATAGATTTAGGGTATTTGAAAGAAATAGATTAAAAACTAGATTAATTCGTAGATTGTGTCGCACGCATATACCTTGAAAAATTCATATTCAAAAAAAAAAGAAAAATAAAAACATGTTAATTATATCCAATTTGGAGGCACCAATAATTTAAATTCATCATGGGTAGAGACACTATTGCTGAGATAATAACCTCTATACGAAATGCTGATATGGATAGAAAAAGAGTTGTTCGCATAGCATCGACTAATATTACCGAAAGTATTGTTAAAATACTTTTCCGAGAAGGTTTTATCGAAAACGTCAGAAAACATCGAGAAAAAAATCAAATTTTTTTGGTTTTAACCTTGCGCCATAGAAGAAATAGGAAAAGGCCCTATAGAAATTTTTTAAATTTAAAACGGATCAGTCGACCCGGTCTACGAATCTATTCTAACTCTCAACGAATTCCTAGAATTTTAGGTGGGATGGGGATTGTAATTCTTTCTACTTCTCGAGGTATAATGACAGACCGGGAGGCTCGACTAGAAGGAATCGGTGGAGAAATGTTGTGTTATATATGGTAATCCTTTTAATATTCAAATGGGATCGGAAACCTCTTCTTTTTTGTAAAAAAAAAAGGGGAGGTGAATTGTCTAATATCATTTCTCCTCTATTAGTTGATACTTCAAGGGGGCTTTACCTGGAATGAAAGAACAAAAATGGATTCATGAAGGTTTAATTACTGAATCGCTTCCAAATGGCATGTTCCGGGTTCGATTAGATAATGAAGATCTAATTCTAGGTTATGTTTCAGGAAAGATACGACGTAGTTTTATACGTATACTGCCAGGAGATAAAGTCAAAATTGAAGTAAGTCGTTATGATTCAACCAGAGGGCGTATAATTTATCGACTCCGAAACAAAGATTTGAAAGATTAGGTGGTTTTTATTCAATACAATTCGAAATGCAAAATTTCAAGAAACTTATTTTCTACCACGTAGATTCAGAATTAAGATAAGGAATGAGAAATATGAAAATAAGAGCTTCCGTTCGTAAAATTTGTGAAAAATGTCGCCTAATCCGTAGGCGGGGGCGTATTATAGTAATTTGTTCCAACCCAAGACATAAACAAAGACAAGGATAATCAGACTCGCTAAAGGGCTCAATGTACAAATAAAGAATTTTTTGTGACATGAAATGGATATATCCATATATTTCTGAC
>JAQPCC010000164.1:152500-175000 GCA_028392965.1 Lindernia subracemosa | reverse complement strand
CCATCTTTATATCTGGTTTACTTGTAAGTTTTACCGGGTACGCCTTATATACCGCTTTTGGGCAACCGTCTCAACAACTAAGAGATCCATTCGAGGAACACGGGGACTAATTGAAGTAATGAGCCTCCCCACATTGGGGGAGGCTCATTACTTCAATTGAGATAATGAAAAATG
Source organism: Lindernia subracemosa (assembly GCA_028392965.1). Taxonomy (NCBI): domain Eukaryota; kingdom Viridiplantae; phylum Streptophyta; class Magnoliopsida; order Lamiales; family Linderniaceae; genus Vandellia; species Vandellia subracemosa. The sequence continues at coordinate 174,826 of JAQPCC010000164.1, read as the reverse complement.
ATTTCACTTTTTAGTTGGAACTTTAGGCGGTTCTCGAAAAAAGATAGCGAAAAAAATTATCCCTAGAGTCGAGACTAAAAGGAATGTATAAACCAATGCTTCCATAGATTCGATCGTGGTTTAAAATTATAGCTTCCCTAACCTGTTTTTTTCTTTTTTTTTTTTTTTGTAGAATAATCTTGAAAGAGCAGGAGTCAAAAAAAGTGGTGATTCAAATTCACTCTGGTACTCTATGTAAGTCTATGTCAAATCCCACAAAAAAAAGAAAATAGAGGCGAAAGATACCAAAGTATTCTTGTATCAAGCTGCCTGTCTTCTTGTAGTTGGATCCCCAAGTTTTTGGAATGTTCCAAACTCTACTTGAGCATCCAAATCTGGGTCAATACCAGCAAAAACATCTCTGAACAAGGTTCTAGCACCATGCCAAATGTGTCCGAAGAAGAAGAGCAAAGCAAACGAAGCATGACCAAAAGTAAACCAACCCCTTGGACTGCTACGAAAAACACCATCCGATTTCAAAGTAGCACGATCTAATTCAAAAATTTCACCCAATTGAGCGCGTCTAGCATATTTTTTCACAGTAGCAGGATCACTATAACTGACCCCATTAAGTTCGCCGCCATAGAACTCAACGGTTACACCTACTTGTTCAACACTATACTTCGATTCTGCCCTTCTAAAAGGAACATCAGCTCTAACAATTCCGTCGCCATCTACCAAAACGACTGGAAATGTTTCAAAAAAAGTAGGCATACGACGTACAAAAAGTTCTCGCCCTTCTTTATCTCTAAAGATAGGGTGGCCTAACCATCCAACCGCTATTCCATCTCCGTTATCCATTGAGCCTGCCCTGAATAATCCTCCTTTTGCCGGATTATTTCCGATATAATCATAAAAAGCTAATTTTTCAGGAATTTTAGACCAGGCTTCTGATAAACTTTGATTTTCTGCTAGCCCCGCGCTAACTCTTCGATATATCTCTTGCTGGAAATAACCCTGATCCCATTGATAACGAGTAGGACCAAACAATTCGATGGGAGTAGTTGCTGAACCATACCACATAGTTCCAGCAACAACAAAAGCTGCAAAAAAGACAGCCGCGATACTACTGGAAAGTACGGTTTCAATATTTCCCATGCGCAATCCTTTGTATAAACGTTGTGGCGGTCGGACGCTTAGATGGAATAGACCCGCTAATATGCCCAATGTACCTGCTGCAATATGATGAGAAGCTATTCCTCCCGGAACAAAAGGATCAAAACCTTCCACGCCCCACGCCGGATTTACAGGTTGTACTTTTCCCGTTAGTCCATAAGGATCAGACACCCATATTCCGGGACCGTACAAGCCTGTTACATGAAATGCACCAAAACCAAAACAAGCCACTCCGGAGAGAAATAAATGAATTCCAAAGATCTTAGGCAAATCCAATGAAGGTTTTCCTGTGCGTTCATCACAAAATATTTCTAGATCCCAATAGACCCAATGCCAGATAGCGGCCAAAAAGCATAAGCCAGAAAACACAATATGTGCCCCAGCTACACCTTCGTAACTCCAAATTCCCGGATTCGTTACAGTCCCTCCTGTGATACTCCAACCTCCCCACGAATTGGTTATTCCTAAACGAGTCATGAAGGGTATAACGAACATACCCTGTCTCCACATTGGATCAAGAACAGGGTCAGAAGGATCAAAAACTGCTAATTCATACAAAGCCATCGAGCCCGCCCAACCAGCAACCAGAGCTGTATGCATTATATGAACGGAAAGCAACCGGCCAGGATCATTCAATACAACGGTATGAACACGATACCAAGGCAAACCCATGGAAGTACCCCTTTATCAAAGAAAAATAGACACTACGTAACTTTATTGCATTTGAAAAGACTATACTATCCTACGGACCTCCCCTTTTTTGGATTATTCCCTAACAAGGGTTAGGTTAATATTTCTTCTATTCTGTTCGTAATAATGGAAGAATTCTGTTCGTAGGAATAAAGAGAAACAGATTTATTGTATACTCGATAAGTACCAATATGCAATGGGGGATTTATCCCATTTTTTATGAGTAAATGTGGCCATCATTATTTATCATTAGAAGGCCCTAGTCATAAAAATTTCGCTTTATTTATTTTATCTGTCTTTCTGAATTTTTCTAATCTATGGATGGCTAAAATAAATATTGATAAAACCAATATTAGAAATACAATAAAACTTTATTATTACGTTTCCACATCAAAGTGAAATAGAGTATTTAGTTCTTTTTTCTTTCCATTCATGCCTATTGGTGTTCCAAAAGTACCTTTCCGAAGTCCTGGAGAGGAAGATGCATCTTGGGTTGACGTATAGTGCGACTTGTCAGATATATTGGGTCATATGGGATTTCCCCGTTCTCTCGCCCGATCGAGATATCCTCCGTTTCACCCAAAAAAGAGAAATTGAATTATCCAAAAATTGGAGCGTGAAGTGCAATTAGATGCATTGTTTAAGGGGATTCATAGTACTATGTATCAATTCGAATAATTTATGGTTGGTTTTGATGGTTAGACGAAAAAAATGAAGTATCCAGGCTCCGTTTAGAAAAAACCCAATTGATAATATATCGATGATTACTACATGTATCATAAATAATTCCTGGTTGTTATTTGTAAAGTCATAACAAAAAGAAATGGTAATGGGAAGATTTGTTCTGTATGTGCAAATCTAAATCGGGCGGATCTTTACCCGGAGTAGAGCATAAACCTAAAAAGATGAAAGAAACCCATTCAAGAACAAGAAAATACCATCGTACTTTGAATTGAATCTCGATGAAACAATACATCAATGAGAAGTTAATTCGATAAGTTTATTTACTTCTTTCTACTTTTTTCTATTATAAGGAAGAAAGAAGTCAAAATTCGTCTTTATTGAACGAAAAATCGAAGAAAAAGTCTTTTTGTTTAGTAAGGTAGAAAAACCCTGCTACGAAAAAGAATAGGAGAAAAAGAAAGAAGACTGGAATCTATACATTGATTTTTTTTTCGCAATTTTTTTTGAACCGTATGCATCAAAAGGTGCATGTACGGTTCCTAAGGGAAACAGTTTTGCCCTGTTCAACCGACTTTATCGAGAAAGATTACTTTTTTTAGGCCAAGAGGTTGATAGCGAGATCTCGAATCAACTTATTGGTCTTATGGTATATCTCAGTATCGAGGATGATACCAAAGATCTGTATTTGTTTATAAACTCTCCTGGCGGATGGGTAATACCTGGAGTAGCTATTTATGATACTATGCAATTTGTGCGACCAGAGGTCCATACAATATGCATGGGATTAGCCGCATCAATGGGATCTTTTATCCTGGTTGGAGGAGAAATTACCAAACGTCTAGCATTCCCTCACGCTTGGCGCCAATGAGTTTTTTATTTGTATTTGAGAAAAAAAGAAAACTATGCCTTCGCCGTATGAATATTAAGTAATAATAGCATGGCACTTCGAATTCGATATGAAAAATTTTTGTAGTGTTTTTTTCACAAAATTCTATTATGTATCGAGAGAGTAGTATGGGATAAAAGGTATTTCCGATTTTATCTTATCTATCGGAAGTCCAATTTAGCGTCACAAACTTTTTTGTTTTCACACTGAAGGGCTCTTAACAATAATTATGTTATACAATAAGGGGGTGCGAAAAAAACAAGATTTTTATTTTTTGGTTGGATCAAAAAGAAACTTTGGGATTGCTGAATAAAAGACAAAAAAAAAGAATCTAGTAAAAAAAATAGAAAGCAACGGAGCCATCATAGTATTTTTTAACTCCCGTGAAAGGAAGGGTGGCAATTTGATCATTTATCCATCTGGAGCTGATAGATTCTATCTTGATCTTTCTTGAATGGAAAGTAAGGATCAATTTGATTGTAGAGCTGTATGCAATGTACAAAAGATGATGCCCGTACAGTTGTTCAATTCTATCTTCTTTTTCTATTATTCTTTATCTTTCTTTTCTGTTCATTTCATCACACCAGATAGAGAACCTTTCTATCATCAGGGTAATGATCCATCAACCTGCTAGTTCTTTTTATGAGGCGCAAACGGGAGAATTTATCCTGGAAGCGGAAGAACTGCTGAAACTACGCGAAACCCTCACAAGAGTTTATGTACAAAGGACGGGCAAACCCTTATGGGTTGTATCTGAAGACATGGAAAGAGACGTTTTTATGTCAGCAACAGAAGCCAAAGCTTATGGAATTGTTGATCTTGTAGCAGTTGAATGAAAAAATGGATTTTGTGCAAATCCGTGATTTTATATTTTATCTCCGAGTTTACTATATCTATTAAATAGAATAAATTCATAATTATCCGGTTAGGATCAATCTAAACCAGCTCATTATGTATATGTTTCAACATGCCAACTATTAAACAACTTATTAGAAATACAAGACAGCCAATTCGAAATGTCACGAAATCCCCCGCTCTTCGGGGATGTCCTCAACGTCGAGGAACATGTACTAGGGTGTATGTGCGACGCGTTTACATCATGAGCTGGCACAAAAAAAGCAAGAAAACCGCTTTCCAGTATGAGTGATCAGTACCTATGAATAAGATAGAATGGAAGAAGGAACTCCATTCACTATCTAAAAAGAAGAAAATCCATCCTTCTATTGTGTAGAAAGTTTATGGTTTCGATTGGTGCAAATCCAATCACCTGAATTTAAGATGAGAAGCAATTCTCCATTGGTAGCAAATGGTTATCCATTAAGCGGAGGAAATCTTATTGAAATTCAAAAAAAAACAGAAAAATAAAGTTCTCACTCGATCAAGAACGGACTACGAGGGTCAGCTACCCCAGCTAACTTTCATAATTAAATACCGTTACTATATAGGTGGCTCTTATTGTGAAAGACCTGTTACTGGATAATTCATGGGTAGAGCCAAAGAGTGTGGTGTGAACTATACAAGTTACCAACAACATTGATTAAATGAAGTAAAGGCTCCGGTGTATAGAGAAGACCTCACCGTTTAAGAAGTAACCATAGAAACGATGGAATCCACTATTTCTTTATCCATTTAATTTATATATATTTTTTTTCTATTTTTTTTATTGACTATATTTTTGACACCTAGCAAAAGAAAAAATCGTGGTTGGGAAGGTTATAGTAGCCAAAGCCATTGGAATTGTTATTTTATACATTGGAAAATCCGTTTGGTTATTAATAGACCAAGGCGGGTAAAAGAATAACTGAAAGAAAAGAAATCAATTAGTTATTTGTGAAAGTTTTATTTATTCAATGACCAGAATTAAACGCGGATATATAGCTCGGAGACGTAGAACAAAAATTCGTTTATTTGCATCAAGTTTTCGAGGGGCTCATTCAAGACTTACTCGAACTATTACTCAACAGAAAATAAGAGCTTTGGTTTCGGCTCATCGGGATAGGGATAATCAAAAGAGAAATTTTCGTCGTTTGTGGATCACTCGGATAAACGCAGTAATTCGAGAAAAGGGAGTATCCTATAGTTATAGTAAATTAATACATGATCTATACAAGGGACAGTTGCTTCTTAATCGTAAAATACTAGCCCAAATAGCTATATCAAATAGGAATTGTCTTTATATGATTTCGAACGAAATCAGAAAAACAAAAGAAGTAGATTGGAAAGAATACACCGGAAAAATTTAAACGGAGTTCCCCGGAGAATGAACTCCGGGAAGGTGGAGTCAAAATTACTACGAGAAAAATGCTAAAGTAGTCAAAATTACTAAACACGTTCAATAAACTTTTTTTTTCCGATTCTTTTTTTTTCTTACGACACGATAATCAAATCTGGATTCTCATATTTATCGAACAAACCACCAATCTATGTTTGAGTTCGGATTGGAATTCTGATTCAAGTGAACAAAGAATAAGCCTATTTCATTCGGGTTCTAAGACTAGTAATTCGAGCGGTTGACTCGGTTCTTTCAAATTGCTTCTCATTATTCAAAAAGGGTAACAAAGATAAAATACGAGCTTGTTTTATAGCAATAGTAATTAATCGTTGTTGTTTCAAGGTTAATCTGTTCACTCGTCTAGATAATATTTTTCCTTGTTCACTAATAAATCGACTAATTAAACTCATGTTTCTATAATCAATTCGATCCCCCGATTGAATCGGGGGCAAACGCCTACGAAAAGATCGCTTGGATTTAAGAAAAGGTCGCTTGGATTTATCCATGGTTTGTTTTGTTTATTTCTTATCCCGAAAATCCTATTTCTTAATTATCATTGTAAGCAGAAAGAGGATTTTTTGATTTATATATGTTCTATTCTATGATAATGTCATTTTTACCCTTTGAAGAAGGATAAGACATACTTGGTGCGGTCTATTTCTTTATTTCCCCATGAATCGTATGTTTGAAACAATAGGTACAGAATTTTCTCAATTCTAATCGATTAGGCGTATTGTGCCGATTCTTTTGAGTAATATATCTGGAAATGCCCGTTGATGCCTTTTTAAGACCATTTCGGATACAACTGGTACACTCCAAAATCACTGTTACTCGCGCATCTTTCCTCTTGGCCATGAACCTCCTTTGGATTTTTGATTTACTCAACTCTTCTATTTTGATTCGAAACAAAAAAGAGAAAGGAAAAAATAGAAGTTACTAACTTGAAATCCAATTCTAAAAGATTAAAATCAATAAAGTAATAATAAATCCAAGCAAAGCCATAGTAAATAATAAGTAAGCCAATGATTTTGAAACTCTATTTAAACCTGAAAGACAGGATTTCAGTTAAAGATCTTGCATTCTTGCCCTAAGACCCGCATTTTCTTACTCTATCTCATGCCTCTATTATGAATATTCATTTCATTATTATTATTTAATAATTAGTAGAATTTAATTCGAATTTGAACCCGAGTCTAGCAGACGTTGAATCCACTTTGATTCTTTCTCTTTCGTCCCTTATTCTAAAAATAAGAAAAAAGGGAAAAAAGAGAAAAAAGGGAGTGGGATTAGTCACAGATATTTAATTGTATCTCTAATCTTCTTCATTCCTTCCGAAGTCAATAACTAGAATGAAAAAAAGGGGAATGTCAACGCATCCGGGAAAAAACGATTAATCTCTATCAATAGACTTGCTAAAGCCCCGAACCATAGCGTACTTAGTACTGGGGCCACGGAGAGATATGTTTTTAGATCTCGCATTGAAAAACCTCCTTTTTATTTATTGTAATACATAAAGATAATGCATATATGAGCATATATGATCAGATGTATATGTAGTTAAGAACCACTTAGATTTGTACACAAAATCCCTAATTCAAATTGAATTGTCCAACGATCCATAAGATTTTCATTTTGTTTTAAATGAAAACAGAAAAACATACATCCCTTCTGAGGCTTAGGGAGTAGTTCCGAAAACGACTCATTTTTTTTTTAGAATGGGTTGTATATTTCGTATATATATATAGAATTATTTTCCTTTTCTTATTATTATATATTATATGTTAAATAATATGTTAAATAATACCAAAAATATGTTAAATAATACCAAAAAGACGAAATGGGCAGAAAAATTCTCCTTCTCAATGGAGAAAATGGGGATGTGGAAAACAAGACAGGAATTCTCTACAATGACACTATAGAATAATTGAAGGGATGTGGCGCAGCTTGGTAGCGCGTTTGTTTTGGGTACAAAATGTCACGGGTTCAAATCCTGTCATCCCTACCTATTATTGCTCCTTTGAGCAGTAACGAGGAATCAATGGAGATCGATGTAAATTGCATTGCACGGAAGCATTCATTTTTAGGAAACTATAGATATAGAATATATCTATATACAAAATGGATTAGAATTAGAAAAAGAATCTTTTTCTTTACAGTCTTATCTTATTCTGATAAGAAAGCGCTCTTAGTTCAGTTCGGTAGAACGTGGGTCTCCAAAACCCGATGTCGTAGGTTCAAGTCCTACAGAGCGTGAGTTTTTCTTCGTAGATCCAATTCTAATTTGACCTCCTATGAATTAAAGAAAAGAGGAGGCCAATAAAAAAAAAAAAAGAAATGGTAATTAATCAAAGGTCCAACTGATCACCACGCCTGTATTGTAAATATGCAGTTACGAATAAGCCAGCCAAAGTAATAGGAATTAGACCTAACACGATTCCAAATAGAAAAACTTCAATCATTTCAATTTTTTGAAAAGGAGAAAAAAAGGAGGTAATATCTATACCTAAATATTAATCCGAATTGACATGAATCTCAATGACTAAGAATTTACAATTGACACAGTAAGTAACTATAAAATACACGGAATCTCCCAGAAGGATTTCCTTTCCGAATTCTTTCTAATTTCTATTTGAAATTTAAATAAGTCGTATCTTGCTCAGACCAATAAATAGAGCTGAAGTTATAGTTAAAGCCACTAGTAGAAAACCGAAATAACTAGTTATAGTAAGCATGAAGGGGTTAAATGAAATATCGTATTTTTAGACATATGTTTCTAAAGCATTTACCTAAGTTTCTATTTTTGTAAAATAGGAGTATATACAAAAATACCAATTGAAAGAATAAGTTCAATCGAAAGTTTTTGATTCATCTATCATTATAGAAGGCAAGGATAAAGCTAAAGTTAGAGGCATATAAAACGAAACTGATTCATCATCTCTAACATCTAGGCATCTCCAATTACTATCAACCTATTTTTTGATAGTAACCTAATAAGATGAACTGGATCGTCTTACTTCATTCAAAAATCAAACTATTTTTGAATTATTATTCAAATTTGTGACTTAAATTATTATGGAATACAATTTTTCCATTTTTGCTTTCGATATTTTCAAATAAAGCCTCGTCCTTGTAACTAGCTCAAGATTTGTATTGAGATCCAACAATTCATTACAACTATTGATTCCAATTATTTTATTCTTTACTTTGCTTTATTTCATCAAATAGGATCCATTTCTTACTACACGATTAACAAATTCCTTAAAATAAAAAAAAAAAGGGGGGGGGATTCCAACAAAAAACTTTCTGTATACAACTGTGAAAAGGAAATTTATAGATCTCACATCTATTTTCATTTTGGAAATATGATACTCTCTTTCATTGTAAGAATTTTCTATTAAATAAAGCATCATTTTACATCAACAGGTAAACGAAAGGAATAAATCAATTTTGGAGCACCCCCTTTCGATATGGATTTCAATTGCGTTGCTGTGTCAGAAGAAGGATAGCTATACTGATTTGGTATACTCGAAAAATGCCCTCGGTACAATATTGACGATCCTACAAAGATCCTATTTCAGTGATTGCCTTTTACTGATCTCATCTTTTACGGAATCAATCCTTTTTTACTGTACAAGAATATGTGGAGCTGAGCATGTCTGGAAGCACAGGAGAACGTTCTTTTGCTGATATTATTACCAGTATTCGATATTGGGTCATTCATAGCATTACTATACCTTCCCTATTCATTGCGGGTTGGTTATTCGTCAGTACCGGTTTAGCTTATGATGTATTTGGAAGCCCTCGGCCAAACGAGTATTTCACAGAGAGCCGCCAAGGAATTCCATTAATAACTGGCCGTTTTGATTCTTTGGAACAACTCGATGAATTTAGTAGATCGTTTTAGGAGGCCATAATCAAATGACTATAGATCGAACCTATCCAATTTTTACAGTACGATGGTTGGCTGTTCACGGCCTAGCTGTACCTACCGTCTTTTTTTTGGGGTCAATATCAGCAATGCAGTTCATCCAACGATAAATCTAATCCCGAATTATAGAGCTATGACACAATCAAACCCGAACGAACAAAATGTTGAATTGAATCGTACCAGTCTCTACTGGGGGTTATTACTCATTTTTGTACTTGCTGTTTTATTTTCCAATTATTTCTTCAATTAGGAAAACGAAAGAAAAAAAAATTAAATAATAATTCTAGGCATTCTCTTAGCCCATTCGGAAAGATCGCATCTCATAATTATCCATGACTGTTTATGTCTTTAGCATGACCACCTGATGAAATTGGAGGGAAGTGGAGTACATGGCCGATACTACTGGAAGGATTCCTCTTTGGGTAATAGGTACTGTAACTGGTATTCTTGTGATCGGTTTAATAGGTATTTTCTTTTATGGTTCATATTCCGGATTAGGCTCATCCCTATAGTAATTGGATGAATTGAGTTGTAGACATGAAAGCGTAGGAACTCAACGGGATTCCCTTCTTTAGGTTGTTTGATTCGAGGGGAAAGGACCCGTTGGGTTCTTAAGAATCAGAGTCTTTTTTGCGTCTAAATTACAAAGTCGATTTATTTTTCTGCTGTTTCAAAAAACTCCATTCTATTTTTTCTGATGATGCTTTGGCAAAATAAACTTCATTGATTGATTCAGAACACCTGTTCTGAATCTTCATAGTATCTATGGGTCCTTTCCAAGTTAGGGAATCACTAAATTTACTTGATTCTATCTATTTTCTAGTTTTATAGATTAGATATCGTCCAAATACTTTCTATACTTTTACCATATTTTATTTTACTCTATTTTATTTTAGTAGCTCGGAAAAATGGAAATTTTTTAGAAGTTGATTGAATAAGTTCTATTTAATCAATAAAAGGAAATTCCTTCTTTTTTTTGTTTGTCCACTACTTTCTTTTTATTAGACGTAATAAATTGAAAAAAAAAGTTCTGCTACATCTGGAAAAACGAAAACAAGACTAGGAATTTTTGACGAACAGGATCAAAAATCATTACTCTTTCGACACAAGAAAAGGAATTTTCTACACTCCTTTCTTGTGTCGACGACTAGTAAGATGAATAATGCCTCCTGAAATTATTTGTTCCCCACATTTCTAATTTCTAGTTCGTTCTATTTCCCGCTTACGCTTACTTATCTATCCCAATTTTATTTTTTTTAATAGAATTAAATGGATATCTTTTAGAGCATTGAAATCTGGCAATAGTAACATAGTCGTACCAATTCAATTGGTCTAAAAAAGAGGTGGTAAAGTCATAAAGTCAAATAAAATAGTCTTCTTCAAACAAAAATCTACCTATAAAAATCTACCTATTATATTATGACTAAGAATGCGGTACAGGCGATTTGACGAAGCTTGTGGAAAAAAGAACAAGTCAATAAAAGTTTTCAGAATGTCATTTTTTTTATCATACATAATTGACAACAAGAACAATAATTTTGTTCTTTTTACGAACCTTATGTCGATAAATCCGCGAGTCTAGAAATTCATTTCGGCCAATTGAACCTTCTCAAACTGTTTCTTTTTAAGAACCAAAAAGATTTGTGCCAAAATAACAGATCCCAAGAAGAACAAAAGACCTTGAACACGTAATGGATCTTGAAGTACTATTTCGGCATCTCCCTGTCCAAATCCACCCACATTAGGATTACTCGTTAATGGTTGATCAAATTTGATGGATTCACCCTCTGAAACAAGAAGTTCTGGGCCTGGAGGGATAATATCAACCACTTGACGTCCATCCGATGGATCTGTTATGGTTATTTCATATCCGCCTTTTTCTTTTCGTATGATTTTACTTACTATACCCGCTCCCGTAGCATTATAAACTGTATTGTTACTCTTGCTTCCGTCGGGATAAATCTGACCCCTTCCCCTATTTCCTCCTACGTATATAGGATATTTTAAGAAGTGAACATCTTTCTTAGTAGCGGGGTCGGGGGAAAGGATAGGAAAGGTGATTTCACTATATTTTTGACCAGGTACAGGCCCTATCACAAGAATATTTGTTTTATTGGGGCGATAGCTCTGAAAAGATAAATTCCCTATCTTTTCTTTCATCTCGGGAGAAATACGATCGGAAGGTGCTAATTCAAACCCCTCCGGTAAAATAAGAACAGCCCCTACATTCAAACCCCCCTTTTTACCATTAGCAAGAACTTGTTTCACTTGCTTATCATAAGGGATTCGAACAACTGCTTCAAATACAGTATCAGGAAGTATCGCTTGTGGAACCTCAATATCCACGGGCTTATTAGCTAAATGGCAATTGGCACATACAATACGACCAGTCGCTTCTCGTGGATTTTCATAACCCTGCTGCGCAAAAATGGGATATGCACTTGAAATGGATGGCCGAGTTATGATATATATCATGAGCGATACGGAAATAAATCGAGTAATCTGTTCCTTTATCCAAGAAAAAGTATTTCTAGTTTGCATGGCCTAATCATTGATCCGAAAATTTCTACAATAAATTGGGTAGGTCACTAGTATAGTTCCCTATCCACGATTCTGCTATTTACTGGAAGCATTTTACTGGAATACTTTAGGATGAAAATCACCCGGATAGAATGTTTTTAATACTTATGTACAACTACATAGTAAGAAATATTCTAAGTGGATTAGATTCATATTGGTGAATCATTTATCAATCATTCATTGAATGATAAATAACTACAAGTGACGGAGATACACGATTTAAATACCGGAAAATCCAGTATTTAAAAATAGTATCGAGAATAACTGGAAAAGTGGAAACAAGACCAGATATTATTTGATCATTATGAACAAATCCAAAATCTTTGTAGACCGAACCAATCATTAGTTCCCAACCGTGGGGTGAATGAAATCCGATACATAAATCGGTTAATAAAAGAATCAAAAAAGCTTTTACTGTATCACTTAAATTATATATGAATTCCTGAGCCCAAGAGTTAAGAATAACAAGTTCTTCATTACCTAAAATAGAATAACCACTTAGAATAACAAAACAGATTATATTTGTCGAAAAGTGTAAAATCGTATGGATACGATCCTCATTGTGTATCTTGATTAATTGGATCGTTTCTTTGTGCATTTCTATAGGAAGCTTTTCTAGATATATCTCGGAATATTCCTTAATCATTTCGTCCAAGACTAGGATTTCCTCTAATTCTATAAACTTTTCTAGAATACTTTTTTCTTGAATATCATTCAAAAAGATTTCGGATCGACCAGTATTCGACCAATTAGTAATCCAAGATTCCATACTTTTAGTCAATGAAAGAGAAATCCACCAGGGCAAAAATAATATCGATGCAAGATACAAAAAGGGAGGGAATGCTTTCTTTTTCTTTTTTGCCATTTTTCACCTGTGAATTTTTAATTTACCCACTTCATTCGTCCACTCTATGTGATCGACTATTTCTTTCAAACATGAGTTATAGACAAGGTATCAACTCTATGAATCCATTTTATTTGCGATTTTGTTTGAATCTAGAAAGAATAATGAAATAGATTAAGAGTCTACTTCGAATTTGACTGAAGAAATCATCAAAAATATTGTTTCCAGATATCTCAATTCATTAAATTCAAACAAGTGTCTCCTTTCAATGAATGATCGAAAGAAGTACTTTAAAGAATGAATATTATTGAGATTTTGAGACGAAAGAATTACTTTTCAACAATAAAAATCTCCAATATTTGGAAAAAATTCCAACGGTTCCCCATAGCTAATAATAGAATAATTGGGAGAAAAAAGATACAAAAAAATGAGCAACAAAACAAGACAGGAATGAGACCAGTTATCATTTTTCAGAAAACCCATGATTGTTTAGTAAGAAACACAAACGAAAGGATAAAAAAAAGGGTCGATTGATAAAAAGGAAATAATTTACAAGATTTATTTGCATCTAAAGTATCACTTCCAACAAACATTGGAAAAAAAAAAAGATAAATCTCTTTCTTTCGAAACTTAAGTTATGTTATAGAAAAACAGGATTCTTTCATCTTTCCCTCCTGCTGAGAAAGCATTTTCAAAAGACTTCAATTGGTACGCGCAAGAAATAGGCCAATTCTGCAGCTTTTTGTTCAATTTCTCGTGGAGTCAAATTCTCATCAGTACGGGTCAACGGAATAGCCCCCCGGCCTCTGATGTCCATATAAAGGACACGACGAGCATAAATCCCCTCTTTAACTTCTATTCTAACGGATTGAATATCTTTTATACGTAATCGAAGGAATATGCGACGATTTTTTCCAGGAAATCCCCAACGAAAAATACATACCATTCCTTCCTTTCTATCGAAAAGATCATAACCACTACCTACATTCCAGAATATTGTACACCACAAATAGGAACTAATAAAGAGACCAGCGATACCGTAGAAAGACATTACGATACCTTGTGGAAAAAAAATGATTTGCTGAGACGGAACAAAAGAGATCAAATTTCTACCAAGATAACTGGAAGTTCCAACTAATAAGAATCCTAATGAACCTAAAAAAACGATAAGGGCCCAGAAAAAATTACTTAGTTTTCGAGATCCCGTTATAAGTTCTATCCATATATGTTCTGATCGCCAACTCATATTTGATCCGATTGCATTTTTTTGGAATTGAGAGAATACCCCAAATTATTTTGACTGTACTTTTTTTGTTTCCGAAGGAACTCTCATCAACTAGCACTAGTTTGATGTGAACTAGCACTAGTTTGATGTGAACCTTTAGGAGTAATTCATCAAATTGGTTAGATCTAAAATAATAACATACCCTTCATATGGATATGGTCCCAATATACATATTGATATATGTATAGCTTCACCAACTTTACATTTTAGGCCTCCAGTGATCCTGATCTATTTGAAACTAGCTAGAATTCATTTACCCATAGATCGTTTTCTGTAAGCATAAGAGCTTTTTCCTCTATGTTCGGCGGAAATCACATGTTATACCATATTTCCTATATTTCCTGAAATAAATATCTGTGTTATGCTACAAGTCTAAGTTTCAAAAAAAAAAACGGATAAAAGAAGATTGGGTCCCCTCAGATCTAAACAATCTTATTTTTTTGAACATGAAGAAATAAAGAAGCCATTGCAATTGCCGGAAATACTAGGCCTACTAAAGGCACAAAAATAGAGGGAAAATTGAAAGTTGTCATACTAAAGGGTACCTCGATTTACTATTTGTACCTATTTATTTTTTTTTTATATCATATTTTATACTAATACAAATTCTAATTAATTAGAATTAAGAATTCTAATTATTATGAATTTGTAGTTATTAGTTATTATTAATTAATTCAATTAATTGAATTAATTAATTCTTTTCTTAATAGAGATCTAAGTATCTATATATCTAAGTGAGTATAGTATATAGAATAAGTCCAAGCAATGTAGAACTAAATAAATGGACTTATTTTTACATGAAAGATCCATATGATAATCAACTTTATCATTTTTATTCATTTCTTTGTGTTTTATTCTTGTCTTCTAATTTAATAAACAAAGACTTTCTTACAAATTATCGAAAGATTCGTTAGAATGCGACACAATGGGGATTTTTAGTGAAAATGGGATTTTGGTAGTTAGTAATGGGGAATCGAGCTAAAAAAAGAGTTATCCGCTACTTTAGATTCTTTCTAGAATTAGATCTTAGGTCACCAAAGAAAACTCCATTCTTATTTTTGTTTTGAGTCCGACAAGCTAACTACTTGTTAGCTACAAATCAAAAAATTGAACTTAGTGCCCTCTACTTGATTGAATTGGAATTCAAAGGAACAAAGGCGTGGAGCTTAAATAATTCACTTAGAACACTTTTTAAAAGATTACGCGGTACGATTAGGTCGAATAAGCCCTTCTGGAATAAAACTTCAGACGCTTGTGCATCTTCGGGTATTGCTTTCTTCAATGTTTGTTCAATTACTCTTTTACCCGCAAATGCAACGTAGGAATTAGGTTCGGCAATAATGAGATCTCCCAACATACCAAAACTAGCTGTTACCCCACCAGTAGTAGGAGATGTAAGGATTGATACATAAAATAACTTTTTATTTGATTGATAATCATATAAGGCAGACGATATTTTAGCCATTTGCATCAAGCCGAAACTTCCTTCTTGCATGCGCGCCCCCCCCGAAGCGCACACTATAATAAGAGGTAGAAATTGATTGACAGCGTACTCAATCAAACGGGTGATTTTCTCGCCGACTACGGATCCCATACTACCCCCCATAAACTGAAAATCCATAACCCCAATTGCTACGGGAATACCATTTAGTTGACCTATGCCTGTTTGAACAGCCTCGGTTAATCCTGTCTTTCTTTGATAAAAATCAATAGTATCTTTATAAGGCCCCTCCTCCGAATGAAATGAAATGGGATCCGCAGAGACCATGTCTTCATTCATAGGATCCCAAGTACCGGGGTCAATCAAAGTTTCGATTCTTTCTGAACTACGCATTTTCAAATGATATCCACATTGTTCACAAATATTCAGTTTTGATTTCAAAAATTTCTTATAAATTAATCCATAACAATTTTCGCATTGAACCCACAACCGCCTGTATTTTGGAATTGTATCGAGATCACTATACCTTTCTCTTAGAGTTACATCACTACTCCTCGCGCGGGTTCGTATATTGGATCTCCTATTAGTTCTACGTTTATCAAAAACGCACCTAGAAATGTAACTGTCACTACTATCACTTACACTGGACGTATCAATACAGATTTGAGACTGAAGATAACCATCAATGCAACTATTAATGTGATTATTCCAACTAGATTGCGTATCATACATGTAACGAGAATCTTCACTAGTAGATCCATTATTCATATAACTATAATTGTGATAACTATAAAAAAACTTTTCTAGTTCATTCAGAAAAGAATGATTGTTGTCAATCTCAAAACTACGATTTTCAATATCAAAATAGATAGAATAACTATCTCCATTCCTATCCCTAACTAAAAAAGTATCATCAGAGATTAAATTCGGAATGTCTTTAACCCCAAATACATGATCGACATTATTGGAACTAGAATTGTCACAATCCCTCCAACTAGGAATGTTTTTAGCCCTACCTTTTCTATTCAGATCTTCGCTTTGATTAGTATTTTCAATAGGACCAAGATTTTCCGTCGATTTCCTTATCCCATACCTACGTTCTAACTCCTTCTTAAACACCATCGAATTAAACCACCACCTTTCCATAGAGTTTCTTGCCCCCTATTTGCATAAAAATACAATAGATGAATAGTCATTCGATCCACAATTCTTTATTTTTATTTGAATATCTTATTTCTTATCAGACTAAACATAGAAATTCAATCATTACTAATAAGAAGTTTGAAAAAGTATTCTCTTTTATGGGAATCCGAGGGTAAGACTTCACTATATATGAATAGAAATATGAATAGAATGGAATCCCCTTTCGTTCTAAATAGAACGAAAAAGGGTGATTTTTCCTATGTCTTCCCATCAACAAAAAAAAAAGCAATATTTGTTCTCTCCTAGAGACAGTTTTTTCGTAAAATCTCGTCTAATAACTAACTATAACTAATAAATGAAAACTAATAAATTAAGGTTCTATTCCAACACGGAACGAAAAAGACAACATACAGGATGGGTTTAAATATTTGTGATATTTCGCTTGATTCAGGGAAACTACAGAATATATAAAGAATATACCAATCCTAAAGATCCATAGGTTTAATTGTGGATCTAAGACAACACTAGAAACATTTGAGTCTTAAATTTTCTATTTAAAATCTTGTCTATCTAGAGAGATATTTATTTATTTATCCAAAATATATGCAATAGAATCTTTGGATTCGGCTCAATCCTTTTAGTAAAAGATTGGGCCGAGTTTAATTGGACTTCAATTAAGAGAACGGAAGGTAATTACGTGTTATCTTACTTTTTCTTTTCCACATCCAAAGTATCCATTGCTTCAAACTCAAATTTGATCTCTTTCCATACTTCACAAGCGGCAGCTAGTTCAGGACTCCATTTGCTAGCCTCACGGATAATTACATTACCCTCAGCAGCAAGATCACGTCCTTCATTACGAGCTTGTACACATGCTTCTAGAGCTACTCGGTTAGCTACGGCACCTGGCGCGTTACCCCAAGGGTGTCCTAAAGTTCCTCCACCGAACTGTAGTACGGAATCATCCCCAAAGATCTCGGTCAGAGCTGGCATATGCCAAACGTGAATACCACCCGAAGCCACGGGGATAACACCTGGTAGAGAGACCCAATCTTGAGTGAAATAAATACCACGACTGCTATCTTTTTCAATAAAATCATCACGCAGTAAATCAACAAAGCCCAAAGTGATGTCTCTTTCTCCTTCAAGTTTACCTACTACGGTACCAGCGTGAATATGATCTCCACCAGACATACGTAAAGCTTTAGCTAGTACACGGAAGTGCATACCATGATTCTTCTGTCTATCAATAACTGCATGCATTGCACGGTGAATGTGAAGAAGTAGGCCATTATCTCGGCAATAATGAGCCAAGCTGGTATTTGCAGTGAATCCTCCTGTTAAGTAATCGTGCATTACGATAGGAACTCCCAATTCTCTAGCAAATACAGCTCTTTTGATCATTTCTTCGCATGTACCCGCAGTAGCATTCAAGTAATGCCCTTTGATTTCACCTGTTTCAGCCTGTGATTTATAAATTGCTTCGGCACAAAATAAGAAACGATCTCTCCAACGCATAAATGGCTGGGAGTTTACGTTCTCATCATCTTTGGTAAAATCAAGTCCACCACGAAGACATTCATAAACTGCTCTACCATAGTTTTTAGCAGATAACCCCAATTTAGGTTTAATAGTACATCCCAACAGGGGACGACCATACTTGTTCAATTTATCTCTCTCAACTTGGATCCCATGAGGCGGGCCTTGGAAAGTTTTAACATAAGCAGGAGGGATTCGCAGGTCTTCCAGACGTAGAGCACGCAGGGCTTTGAATCCAAATACATTTCCTACAATGGAAGTAAACATGTTAGTAACAGAACCTTCTTCAAAAAGGTCTAAAGGGTAAGCTACATAACAGATATATTGATCTGTTTCGCCAGGAACGGGATCAATGTCGTAGCATCGCCCTTTGTAACGATCAAGACTGGTAAGTCCATCGGTCCACACAGTTGTCCATGTACCAGTAGAAGATTCGGCAGCTACCGCAGCCCCTGCTTCTTCAGGTGGAACTCCAGGTTGAGGAGTTACTCGGAATGCTGCTAAAATATCAGTATCTTTGGTTTCGTAGTCAGGAGTATAATAAGTCAATTTGTACTCTTTAACACCCGCTTTGAAAAAAACATTTGCTTTAGTCTCTGTTTGTGGTGACATAAATCCCTCCCTACAACTCATGAATTAAGAATTCGGACAACAACAAGGTCTACTCGACAAGAATGAATTAGGCGTTAATGAAACCTTTACCAGGAATCTTTCACGAACTTCCCAACTAAAACGAATACTAATATTATCAACTAATCATAATGTTTGATTATTAGACCATGGTATTTGATTTACCAAACACATCATTATTGTATACTCTTTCATATATATAGCGCAACCCCATTTTGATTTTGAACTTTTTTTGGAATCAAAATACCTAACCTAATTAATAAGAAATTCCCTCTTGACAGTGATATATGTTGTATATGTAAATCCTAGATGTGAAAATAGGGGGAATTCATCTATGAAAGAGTCTAAAAAAATGAAAAGAATAGGCTATAGGGCTAAATGAATATGCTGAAAGAAAAAATAAGCAAAGCCTAAAGGAATCGTAATGTAAATAGAGTTCGGGTTCGAATTCCATAGAATATTTTATATAATATAGATGGGATTGTCTAGAATAATAGACAAATCCAAAATTTTCTCATGATCCACTTCAAATTTTCAAAATAGCTTAGTTGAGCTTGTCAATTCATTGAATAAGGAAACAATTGAATTCGATTGGATGGTACCAACGAAATGGAGTGCTAACTCTGATTTCTTATTGAATTAACTGATCGACGTGCTATCAGACATTTTTTTTGAATTCGATAATTTTCACAAAAAAATTGACATATTTTTATTTATTTATTATGAGAATTAATCCTACTACTTCTGGTTCTGGGGTTTCCACGCTTGAAAAAAAAAACCAGGGGCGTATCGTCCAAATCATCGGTCCGGTACTAGATGTAGCCTTTCCGCCAGGCAAGATGCCTAATATTTATAACGCTCTGGTAGTTAAAGGTCGAGATACTGCTGGTGAACCAATTAATGTGACTTGTGAGGTACAGCAATTATTAGGAAATAATAGAGTTAGAGCTGTAGCTATGAGTGCTACAGATGGTCTGACGAGAGGAATGGAAGTGATTGATACGGGAGGTCCTCTAAGTGTTCCAGTCGGTGGAGCGACTCTGGGACGGATTTTCAACGTGCTTGGGGAGCCTGTTGATAATTTGGGTCCTGTAGATACTAGTACAACATTTCCTATTCATCGATCTGCGCCTGCCTTTATACAGTTAGATACAAAATTATCGATTTTTGAAACAGGAATTAAAGTAGTAGATCTTTTAGCCCCTTATCGCCGTGGGGGAAAAATCGGACTATTTGGGGGGGCTGGGGTTGGTAAAACGGTACTCATTATGGAATTGATTAATAATATTGCCAAAGCCCACGGGGGCGTATCCGTATTTGGCGGAGTGGGTGAACGTACTCGTGAAGGAAATGATCTTTACATGGAAATGAAAGAATCTGGAGTGATTAATGAAGAAAATCTTGCGGAATCGAAAGTAGCTCTAGTTTATGGCCAGATGAATGAACCGCCGGGAGCTCGTATGAGAGTTGGTTTGACTGCCCTAACGATGGCGGAATATTTCCGAGATGTTAATGAACAAGACGTACTTCTATTTATCGACAATATCTTCCGTTTTGTCCAAGCAGGATCCGAAGTATCGGCCTTGTTGGGTAGAATGCCTTCCGCTGTTGGTTATCAACCAACCCTGAGTACCGAAATGGGCTCTTTACAAGAAAGAATTACTTCTACCAAAGAAGGGTCCATAACTTCTATTCAAGCAGTTTATGTACCTGCAGACGATTTGACCGATCCTGCTCCTGCTACGACATTTGCACATTTAGATGCTACTACTGTACTATCAAGAGGATTAGCTGCCAAAGGTATCTATCCAGCAGTAGATCCTTTAGATTCAACTTCAACCATGCTTCAACCTCGTATCGTTGGGGAGGAACATTATGAAACGGCGCAAAGAGTTAAGCAAACTTTACAACGTTATAAAGAACTTCAGGATATTATAGCTATCCTTGGGTTGGACGAATTATCCGAAGAGGATCGTTTAACCGTCGCAAGAGCGCGAAAAATTGAGCGTTTCTTATCACAACCCTTTTTTGTAGCCGAAGTATTTACCGGTTCTCCAGGGAAATATGTTGGTCTAGCAGAAACTATTAGAGGTTTTCAATTGATCCTTTCCGGAGAATTAGATGGTCTTCCCGAACAGGCCTTTTATTTAGTAGGTAATATTGATGAAGCTACCGAGAAGGCTATGAACTTAGAAATGGAGAGCAATTTGAAGAAATGACCTTAAATCTTTGTGTACTGACCCCTAATCGAATTGTTTGGGACTCGGAAGTGAAAGAAATAATTTTATCTACGAATAGTGGTCAAATTGGCGTATTACCAAATCATGCCTCTATTGCTACAGCTGTAGATATAGGGATTTTGAGAATACGCCTTAAGGACCAATGGTTGGCGATGGCTCTGATGGGTGGTTTTGCTAGAATAGGCAATAATGAGATCACTGTTTTAGTAAATGATGCGGAAAAGGGTAGTGATATTGATCCACAAGAAGCTCAGCAAACTCTTGAAATAGCCGAAGCTAATTTGAGAAAAGCTGAAGGAAAGAGACAAATAATTGAGGCAAATCTAGCTCTCCGACGAGCTAGGACAAGAGTGGAGGCTGTCAATGCGATTTCATAACTAGTTGGGACGTTCGAATAATAAAAAGAAATTCTCTTTCTAAACCCTATTTGGATTCTGTCGAGTGAATCCAATCAAGCAGAATCCTATTTTGATACAACACAATTCAAAAAATAGAATCAAAAATAAATTCGAATAGAAATAAATAAAAATACAAAATCAATAAAGTGGGGCAAAAAACTTATTAGATACCGAACTCGATGGTATCTAATAAGTTTTACCTACTATTGGATTTGAACCAATGACTCCTGCCGTATGAAAGCAATACTCTAACCACTGAGTTAAGTAGGTCATTTATCATTCCAAAGAGAACTAAAAGGAACCCATCCCATCGACGGATTATAAATAGCATATTACTTAATAAGCAATAATATTCTAAAGAATACCACTCAAAAATTTAGGATGTTGGATCATAGAATATTCGCCTTGACAAGAAATTATATACATGATAAAATATGCATCACAAGTACTAAGGGCTATAGCTCAGTTGGTAGAGCGCCTCGTTTACACGCGCGCCAATGTTTTTCAGGGGAGTCCA
Organism: Lindernia subracemosa; assembly: GCA_028392965.1. NCBI lineage: Eukaryota > Viridiplantae > Streptophyta > Magnoliopsida > Lamiales > Linderniaceae > Vandellia > Vandellia subracemosa. Next base: position 152,594 of record JAQPCC010000164.1, on the reverse strand, counting down.
TCATACAATCCAAAAACTGGATCTGATTGACAAATCAACGTCTTACTCCATAACTTTGAGGGAACAATAGCCTGACAAATGATTCGGTCAGATT
>JAQPCC010000164.1:145000-147500 GCA_028392965.1 Lindernia subracemosa | reverse complement strand
CGTAGCGTCTACCGATTTCGCCATATCCCCTTCCTTTTGTTTTGAAATTAGGATCTCATGATGATATTATTCCTTTTTCTTTGGTTTATACTCGAACCTTTGAATTTATTAGATAGGTATTATTATCTAGAAAAAGGTAGTGTCTTTCTTACTAAGAGGAAACCCAGATCTGATCCAATCAAATTGGATTTTATCATTTCTGTATCGGCAATTCAATATAGATTGATAGATATCCCATATATATGTTTAGATTCCTTCTATTTATCCCATGAAATTTGGTATACTTGAAGGGTCGATTCTTTTTTTTTTTTTATTAACGTCCCTTTTTCCCAATGAAATACCAATGAACGCCGAGGAATGTCTGATTAGTTATAACTAATTAACTAATTCGAATTCGAAAGAAATAAAGAAATATAGAATTAGAAATATAGAATAGAGAAGTCTAACAAAAAGAATTTGAAATGTCATGGGAATTCAAAATACAAAGAAAAAACAAAATAAAATTTCACTATCTAAAAATAGTTAAGATTTGCTATCAAATAGATAAGATTTGCTATCAAATAGAATAATATTCGAATTTCCAATTGGGATAAATAAATCGTAAATTCTATATCGCTATCAAAATCGTTATGTTCTATAATTTCCAATTAATTGGAAATTATAGATTCTATTCTTTTCTAGAGTTCTAGAGACACTATACTATAGTGTATTGAATTCCTATGCAAAATTTTTATTATGTGAGCCCGCTTAGCTCAGAGGTTAGAGCATCGCATTTGTAATGCGATGGTCATCGGTTCGATTCCGATAGCCGGCTTTTTCCTATTTTTTTTATTCTATTTTTGAAAAATAGATAATCTCCCTTTGAAATCAAAGAATATTGTATTGAAAAAGTGGCTTTTCTACCTTTCCAAAATCTATGAATTTATTAAGTTATAGGAACTCCCAACTATGTCAGGAGTTAGATCTTTTATATAATAAATAATAGAAAGTTTGAATATTTATCCAATTTTCTTTATTCTTCTTTTTTTCTTTATTCTTCTTTATAGTACAAGTAATACTACTTCAGCAAACTTCGCTTCATTTAGTTCAGTTTTAGTTTAGGTTTATTCTGTAAAAAAAAATAAAAAATAAAAAAAAAGAATGAAATGAATTCTAAATTCTAAATAAATAATAATAAGGAGTCTTTATGTCGCGTTACCGAGGACCTCGTTTCAAAAAAATACGTCGTCTGGGGGCTTTACCAGGACTAACTAATAAAAGGCCTAAGGCCGGAAGTGATCTTAGAAACCAGTCGCGTGCTGGGAAAAAATCTCAATATCGTATTCGCCTAGAAGAAAAACAAAAATTGCGTTTTCATTATGGTCTTACAGAACGACAATTGCTTAAGTACGTTCGTATCGCCGGAAAAGCCAAGGGATCAACAGGTCAAGTTTTACTACAATTACTTGAAATGCGTTTGGATAACATCGTTTTTCGATTAGGTATGGCTTCGACTATTCCCGCAGCCCGCCAATTAGTTAACCATAGACATATTTTAGTCAATGGGCGTATAGTAGATATACCAAGTTATCGCTGCAAACCCAGAGATATTATTACCGCCAAGGATGAACAAAAATCCAGAACTCTGATTCAAAATTCTCTCAACTCATCCCCTCATGAGGAAGTGCCAAACCATTTGACCCTTCACCCATTCCAATATAAAGGATTAGTCAATCAAATAATAGATAGTAAATTGGTTGGTTTGAAAATAAATGAATTGCTAGTCGTAGAATATTATTCTCGTCAGACTTAAACTAAACTCAAATAAAATAGTCCCATAGCAAGAGTTCGGTCAATTCCCCTTTAATCAAATTAAATTAACCTAAGGTTAAGTAAGAAAAATACTGAGTTGATCCCAATTTTATCCCCATAGAGGGGGGGATATTTTCATATACTTTACAGTATTCTTCCTAGTTTACGTGTTACGGCAATTCGGAATAGAGAATCTATATTAACGAAGGTTTAACTAGTGGAATAGTGGAGTAAAGGTCTCCATTACTATTTTTTGTTAATAAAACAGGTCTATTATATATAGTTAAGGTACGGAAAGAGAGGGATTCGAACCCTCGGTAAACAAAAGCCTACATAGCAGTTCCAATGCTACGCCTTGAACCACTCGGCCATCTCTCCTACATAATGATTATGAACCAAAAACCGAGTGAATAGCGAGTTCTTGATATTCTATTCTAAATTATTAGATAGGTATGACCAATCCATTTTTACTATAATATTACAAATTCAAATAGAAAATTTTTCATCAAAGTAAAGAAGGATCTTTCTTTCAAGGCTCCAAGATAGAGAGAAAATTATTTTCTTACAAATTTTTTTTTTTAATTTTAAGAGGGGAGTCATTTTTGCAAACATGAATCCCCTCTAGTTCTACTATTTCAAATCTATTATCAAATCTATTAAATCAATGAATTAGAACGAATCAACTGATTGATAGGTTTAGATTTTTTAG
>JAQPCC010000164.1:127500-132500 GCA_028392965.1 Lindernia subracemosa | reverse complement strand
GTATACTAAACTATTCAAAGTTTATATACATAATTTGATTAATTGCTTTTTTTTTATTTTCTTTAATTAAGTGTCTTCTTTTTTCTATCTCCCTTTCCTTCAGATAAATCGAAAACTCCAGAGTCTATTTTCCCACGGTTCAAAGTCAAAAAGACATTTTCTATTAAGTTTTATCTCTTAGAAAGAGAGCGAATTTCCTATTTTTTTCGTTAACAAAATAGAACACTGGAAATGAAGGTCTTTTTCTCGCATCCCTTCTTCATTCCACTGTCGTAACAAAAATATTGGATGGGTCAATATAGAAATATATGGTAATGACGTCGCGATCTGACGGCTATACGTCGAAATAGATTTCGATATAAATTAATCTTGATCTAGAATCAAAGAAAGATGTTGGAAATGGCTCTTATCTTGTGACTTGGAAAAAAGCTTTCTCTGTAGAGGAAGGAAATAACAATTAAAATCTAGGAACAAGAAGATTGAATCTAAATATCGACAAATTCTTTCGAAGTCCAAAGAAATGAAATTTTAAAAAGGAGGGAGGTCAACTGTTCTAATTCAAATTTCATCTCCATCGAATTTTAATATCAGAATAGCGCATATAGTCATAATGAAATGGGTCAGGTCCACTTACTTTTTTTTTGTTGATTTCGAATCTTTCCAATAGATTTTATTGGGATAATATAAAATTAGGGATCTTTGATGATTCAATAGGCGACTTATTATTATTCCTAATCATGAAAATTGCTCGAGTAAACGTTCCACTTTCTAACTAGAACTACTATACTCTAACTCAGTATAAGGATAACGTATTATCCAGTTAGTTCCTTTTGTATTCCACAACAAAAATAAAAAAAAAAGAGCTATTTCTGAATACTATGACTGGACTTTTATGAAAAAAAAAAAAAGCCCCTTATCGGATTTGAACCGATGACTTACGCCTTACCATGGCGTTACTCTACCACTGAGTTAAAAGGGCTTATTTTATTTAATTCCCGAACTAGTCACTAGGTAGATAAAATTTCTATATCCACATTATATATATAAGTATATGCAGTAAACCTATAGTGGCCAATAGCTGTTTTAAAAATAAGAAACTGGATTTACCTAGCAAATCTAGGGTAAAAGGAGGTGTTTCACGACCGGCCCTAATTTCTTTTATTGAAATTGAGATGATCTCTATCAAAATAAAATTCAGTTGATTTATACATAACAGACATGTACACTTGCCAATTCGACATAAAAAAATTTCAAGAGATTTCATCAAATCATGTGATAAAGAGATTATATTGGACTAAAGTCTTAGATCCAATTTTGATAACTTCTTGATCCCGCTTACTAGATATATTTTAGTAGATTTCTATAGAAAATGTCGATTCTAATGAACCATTCATGAATGACGAATCCAAACCAAAAATTCTATACAATACAATTCTGAAAAACAGAAAGATCCCTCAGATCTAATCATTCCCTTATATTGTATTGACAATTTCAAAAAACTGATCATACTATGATGATAGTATGAGGGCGGTTGGGCAAGTCGGCCCCCATCGTCTAGCGGTTTAGGACATCTCTCTTTCAAGGAGGCAGCGGGGATTCGAATTCCCCTGGGGGTAGGGTACTACGAAAGGAAGTTGATCATGGATTACCAATAAGCCTCAAATTTATTCTTCCTGGGTCGATGCCCGAGTGGTTAATGGGGACGGACTGTAAATTCGTTGGCAATATGTCTACGCTGGTTCAAATCCAGCTCGGCCCAATAATTTGCCAATCTATTGGGAGATCCCTTATTTCCCTGGGATTGTAGTTCAATTGGTCAGAGCACCGCCCTGTCAAGGCGGAAGCTGCGGGTTCGAGCCCCGCCAGTCCCGACGGATCCAATATCCAATAACTGCATCAATTCATTTTTCCCTTTACTATGAACTAGTAAAAGGGTGTCGGGGGCATACTTTCATTTCCATTTCTTTCCTATTTTTCCATTTAGCTTTTATTGTTTGTTTATGTTTAGGTTTGTAACTATGTGACTAATCGAAATGGAAAGGCAATCTGACGATCCTTCATCAGATGATTGTACAAGGAAGGCACAAGGTAGGTGAAAAAAAAAAAAAAATAAGGAAATGGATCATAACTAAAAGAATTTTGGATTGAGTCAGGAATCCTAATTTGGATTTGTATGGATAAAAGAATTTCCTATGTTATACTTATTCAAGTCTCGACGACGAATTGATTTAATAGATCAGATATTGTTATTCATGATATTGATTCGATTCAATAGCATCGAGCGGTAATTTAGTCATTGAATTTACAGACGAAAGATTTTTCATCTCTAGGGGATTAAATCCCGAGTTATTACGAAGTAAAAAAACCGATGAGATTATGGAAGTAAATATTCTTGCATTTATTGCTACTGCATTATTCATTCTAGTTCCTACCGCTTTTCTACTTATCATTTACGTAAAAACAGTCAGTCAAAATGATTAATTCAATTGAATTTTCAAATTCATTTGAATGAAACGTTCCTTCTGAGTTCTTATCAAGAATTTGATAAGTCAAATTAAAAGGATTCCAATTTTTCGTTTTAACTTAAATGAAATGAGCGGACTAGAATCGGCAGTATTCTAAGTATTCTAAGAGATAGTATGTATGGTAAGAAAGAAATAGATGAATCTTTCTTACCATACATACTATCTATCTTTTAGTCTATAAACTCTTAGTCTATCTAGATTATTCTTTTCATATTTCTATGTATATGAATTCCATATATTGTATGGAATTGACATAACACCCAATTTGCTATATCTATTTGTTCCAATCAATCTGAAATAATCTTAGGATTCTAATTCCTTTACTTTGCCTAAATAAGCTTTGACTAAATAAGTAAGAGGAAACCTAACCTATTTTTAACGCCCGAAACACGATATGAAATAAGTCGAAAAAGCATAAATAGACTTAGAAACCAGGCGGAAAATGTCCAATACGTAACTCGCCCAAGGCAATATCTTATTGTTGCATAGTCTTTCGTTAGACAACCACTATCTCTATCTCATTTCTCATAGAAAATGCGTATACACTTACCAAAACTACTTTTTCGTTGAACAGTAAAGAGAGAAAGAAATAAAAAAAAAAGGGTCCGGTCTTGCTACGTATCTATCTAGAAAGATAGTAAGAGCCCATTCCATTAATTGGAATAGCAAATTTCGAAAGAATTTTTGGTTGTAATAAATTTATAACCCTCTTAATCCCTTTCTTGTCGAAATAGAAACACAGGAGTCGCTGTAATATCTCTTTGATTGAAAGAGTATGATATGATTCATATCGTAGATTACTCTATTGGACTTCAACGGTATTCGAAATCGAGAGATTTTTATTTGAAATAGTTCAAAGCGTGTCGCATAACGATCTATAAAACAATTAATACGGTTTGATTCCTCAACTCAATTAAATTTAAATTAGTAGTACTTCTAGAGTCCACTTCTTCCCCACACTACGAGTGAAAGGGAAAATGTAAACACTACCATTAAAGCAGCCCAAGCGAGACTTACTATATCCATGTGAATTATGTCCCCTATCTCTATAAATACGAAGGAATTATTCCATTATTCCTTACTAATAATAGTGGAATCAATGGCGGAGAGTCAAAAAAGGATTCTGACCGAACACCTTTGCTAAACCAATCCAAAAAATCAATTATGATTTCGAATCGGGAAAGATTAAACATAAGAACAAAATACGTAGTAACATCCCAAAGGAATGGCAACATGAAACAATTAACAATAAGAATAATAAGGCCTATTCTTTTTTGATTTTGTTGACCTTGAGAAGTCAAAATCAAAAAGGATAAGTCAAAATCGAAAAGGAGAAATCACTAAAAAAGAGAAATCACTGTCTATTATAGACCTCTAGTTCTACATTTGATAGAATTGGTACCCCTTTTCCCAATTATCGCTGTGAAACAGGGAGTTTTCCTAGGGGTTGCCGAAAAGAAATTCTGTCTTTTTCCTCCTTTTTCTAGAAAGGTCAATTATCCATTTAATCTAATTCAATTATCCATTTAATCTAATATTAATTAGATACCTGAACGCTCAAAGATTCTCGCGAGTCCGTCGTATATAAAGCAACTTCCGCCCCTTTCCAAAACTATTAATTGAATCAGATTGGAGAGCTTGGTAGTAAATCTGATTCAATTAAATTAATAGTAATTAGACACTCCCTTAGAAAGAGAACGCAGTCGTAAAGTCTTGATAGCCCCTCTACCGAATATTTCCTTGAATCCTAGATGCGAAAGACGATTCACAAGTTTTTTTTAGAAAACCTTTAGACCACATGCTTAGAATTCTCAACAGTTTGTTTCCTCTGCTTCTACTAGGGAAGAATTCTGCGAGTTAGATCAGCAGAACAGAAGAGAAGAAGAGAGTTCGAGTTTTTTGTTGATCAGGCGACACCCGGATTTGAACTGGGGAAAAAGGATTTGCAGTCCCCCGCCTTACCACTCGGCCATGCCGCCAAAACGATCCAAAATGGAGGAAAATTTTCCCGGATTACTGAATTTTTATTGTACTTGGCATTTTGACTCCCGTTTAGTTTCCTTAAAACTTTTCCTAACAGAAACACCCCTTTCGTTTTGGATTTGATCCATCCCCTGATTGATTGGATTGTATCTGAAACTCTACAATGCTAAAAACATTCTCTCGCTTTTCTATTAAAAAATAAAAAATGTGAATTTTCAGTCGACAAATTTGAACCATTAACTATTGAATTCATGAACGATTCTGCGATTTGAATCTTAAATTGTGTTTTCCTAATGACATAAGAAAATACAAATTGAGACAGAACAAATCAGTATTGATTTTTTTCAATCACAAAATACTTCTCAATTTCAATTATAACAAAATATATGAGTATATGTAAACCCCAGAACATAAATTGTTACACATATATCTATTTTTTAGATATGTTGTCGATAGGGAATTATCATCAAATTTTCTTACTTCACTTCAATT
>JAQPCC010000164.1:112500-117500 GCA_028392965.1 Lindernia subracemosa | reverse complement strand
AATTTTACAATTTAAAACAGGCTTTTCAAGAAATTAAATATTATTTAATGGATGAAAATGAGAAAATTTATAACCCATACTCATCCAGTAACATTATTTTCAACTGGAATTGGTATTTTCTCCATCCCAATTATTGGCAAGAAACATCTACAATAATGAGTCTTGGGCAGTTTATTTGTGAAAATATATGTATAGCCAAAAATGCACCACACCTAAAATCGGGTCAAGTTATATTTGTTCAAGTTGACTCTGTAGTAATACGATCAGCTAAGCCTTATTTGTCCACTCCAGGAGCAACTGTTCATGGCCATTATGGGGAAATCCTGTACGAAGGAGATACTTTAATTACATTTATATATGAAAAATCAAGATCTGGTGATATAACCCAGGGGCTTCCAAAAGTAGAACAGGTGTTAGAAGTGCGTTCGATTGATTCAATATCGATGAATCTCGAAAAGAGGGTTGAGGGTTGGAACGAACATATAACAAGAATTCTTGGAATGCCGTGGGCATTCTTGATTGGTGCTGAACTAACTATAGTGCAAAGTCGTATCTCTTTGGTTAATAAGATCCAAAAGGTTTATCGATCCCAGGGGGTCCAGATTCATAATAGGCATATAGAAATTATTGTACGTCAAATAACATCAAAGGTGTTGGTTTCAGAAGATGGAATGTCTAATGTTTTTTTACCCGGAGAACTTATTGGATTGTTGCGAGCGGAACGAATGGGACGTGCGTTGGAAGAAGCGGTTTGTTACCGAGCCCTCTTATTGGGAATAACAAGAGCATCTCTCAATACTCAAAGTTTCATATCTGAAGCGAGTTTTCAAGAAACTGCTCGAGTTTTAGCAAAAGCAGCTCTCCGGGGTCGAATCGATTGGTTGAAAGGCCTGAAAGAGAACGTTGTTTTGGGAAGTATGATACCCGTCGGTACAGGATTGAAAGGATTAGTGCCCCCTTCAAAAGAACATAACAAGAGCCCTTTTGAAATAAAAAAAAACAATCTATTCGGGGGGGAAATGAGAGATATTTTGTTTCACCACAGAAAATTTTTTTCTTCTTTTCTTTCAAAGAATTTCCATGATACATCAGAACAATCATTTCTAGGATTTCATGATTCCTAAAAAAAAATGATTACTAAAAGCAGATTTATCTTTTTGACTATCTGTATTTGGTACATTCATTGAATTTGTTAATCAAAATACTAAGCAATAGAAAAGACTAATGGCTTGTTCATCTATCTACGGCCAATCTACGGTAGAAGAGAAGGTTCCATCGGAACAATTATTTATTTCAGTTTAGGGTTTCTCGTCTCTTTTTTAAAAAAAAAAGGTGTGGGTGTGGGGAGAAATGACAAGAAGATATTGGAACATCAACTTGGAAGAGATGCTGGAGGCAGGAGTTCATTTTGGCCATGGTACTAGGAAATGGAATCCTAAAATGGCACCTTATATCTCTGCAAAGCGTAAAGGTATTCATATTACAAATCTTACTCGAACTGCTCGTTTTTTATCCGAAGCCTGCGATTTGGTTTTTGATGCAGCAAGTAGGGGAAAACAATTCTTGATTGTTGGTACCAAAACTAAAGCAGCTGATTCAGTAGCCTGGGCTGCAATAAAGGCCCGTTGTCATTGTGTTAATAAAAAATGGCTCGGCGGTATGTTAACGAATTGGTCCACTACAGAAACGAGACTTCATAAGTTCAGGGACTTGAGAATGGAAGAAAAAATGGGAAGACTCAACCGGCTTCCAAAAAGAGATGCGGCTGTGGTGAAACGACAATTATCTCGCTTGCAAACGTATCTGGGCGGGATTAAATATATGACAGGGTTACCCGATATTGTAATCATCGTTGATCAGCATGAAGAATATACGGCCCTGCGAGAGTGTATTACTTTAGGAATTCCAACAATTTGTTTAATCGATACAAATTGTGACCCCGATCTTGCAGATATTTCGATTCCAGCGAATGATGACGCTATATCTTCAATCCGCTTAATTCTTAACAAATTAGTATTCGCAATTTGCGAGGGTCGTTCTAGCTATATAAGAAATCCTTGATTAATAATAAGATAAATAACTTTTCGTTCGAAAATCCGATAACTTTCTGGAATCAGTTATTATTTATGAATTTTTTCAAATAGATAAAAATAACTGGGGATATTATGTGATTAATTAGTATTAGTATTCAAAATACTAGTTGGTATTCAAAATATCTGATTCAAGTAGACAACGAGATGATTGAATCAAAATAATTTTGTTTAAAGTTCGATTTTTTTTCAGAGGGAAATATGAATGTGCTATCATGTTCCATCAACACACTAAAAGGGTTATACGATATATCGGGTGTGGAAGTAGGCCAACATTTCTATTGGCAAATAGGAGGTTTCCAAGTCCATGGCCAAGTACTTATTACTTCTTGGGTTGTAATTGCTATCTTATTAGGTTCAGCTACTATAGCTGTTCGGAACCCACAAACCATTCCGACTGGGGGTCAGAATTTCTTCGAATATGTTCTTGAATTCATTCGAGATGTGAGTAAAACTCAAATTGGAGAAGAATATGGCCCTTGGGTTCCTTTTATTGGAACGATGTTTCTATTTATTTTTGTTTCGAATTGGTCAGGAGCTCTTTTGCCTTGGAAAATAATAGAATTACCTCATGGAGAGTTAGCCGCACCCACGAATGACATAAATACTACTGTTGCTTTGGCTTTACTCACGTCAGTAGCATATTTCTATGCAGGTCTTACCAAAAAGGGATTAAGTTATTTCGGAAAATATATTCAACCAACCCCAATCCTTTTACCCATTAACATCTTAGAAGATTTTACAAAGCCCTTATCACTTAGTTTTCGACTTTTCGGGAATATCTTAGCGGATGAATTAGTAGTTGTTGTTCTTGTTTCTTTAGTACCTTTAGTGATTCCTATCCCTGTTATGTTCCTTGGATTATTTACAAGTGGTATTCAAGCTCTTATTTTTGCAACTTTAGCCGCGGCTTATATAGGTGAATCCATGGAAGGCCACCATTGAAATAGTCTGTTTTTTAGCTTATCACAAAGCAATGTATGCCCGTCTCAAGATAATTTACTTAAGGCAGATAAATATACAATCTATATACGATAGAAGGAAATAGTAAGAAAAAAATAAAAAATTACGATATCAGCGAGTTGTAAAAAAAAAAAGGGAAAGAGATCTAGAAGATCTTTTTCCTAAAATTCTCCTTTCGTCCACTTAATATCCTACCTTTACTCGACGAATATTCATTTTCTATTAGATTCAGCCAATCCTCTTATTCAAATTCGAAGATATATGTTTACAACGTGTGATTAAATAAAAAACAGGAGAAAGGATTCTCCTTTACAGTAGATTTTATTCAACAATTGACCAAAAGAAAATATTTCTAAATAATAAATTGCATGAACTTCGATCAATCAAATAATCATATTTATATGTAATTAATCCATTTAATTTGCCCATTTAGATTGTATTCGAGTTGAATAATGATAAAGAAAACAGAAGGGAAAAAATTTACAAAAAACGGGATTTCGATTGATTCTCAAATCTGATTGAATCTAATGGTTTACGTTATGGAAGAAAGACATGTATATGTGATATAGATATTAGTTATATATGAACTAAAGATATATTTCTTTCATTTTACCGACTATTGAGGTTCCCCTTTCGTGTTGTTGTGGCTGTGAATTGACTGACTAAACAGATGGAATCAAGAAAAGATGGAAGAAGTGAAGTAAGAGTTCGGAACCAATAAATGGAAGAACGAAAGTTCTCTGGATTCACAAAAACTCTGTGAATAGAAATAAATAAAAAAAAAAAAAGATATCGAAGTAGTTCTGATTATTCAATAATTTTTTGACTCAAACTCGAAGTTCTTAGTTACTTTAACTGTATTAATCCTATACAATGGAATAATTAAGTCATAATTCAGTGGTTGATTGTATCATTAACCATTTCTTTTTCTTTTTGTTGGTACGAGGAACTTATCATGAATCCACTGATTTCTGCTGCTTCCGTTATTGCTGCTGGATTGGCCGTAGGGCTTGCTTCTATTGGACCTGGAGTTGGTCAAGGGACTGCTGCAGGTCAAGCCGTAGAGGGGATCGCGAGACAGCCCGAGGCAGAGGGAAAAATACGAGGTACTCTATTGCTTAGTCTAGCTTTTATGGAAGCTTTAACGATTTATGGATTGGTTGTAGCATTAGCACTTTTATTTGCGAATCCTTTTGTTTAATTATTTAATCTTAGAAATAGTAAAAAAAAAATATGTATTTTTACTATTTTATTAACTTCGACTTGTCGTTTGCTTTTTCAAATTATATCAATAGTTCACTCCTACAATTCCTTATTCGGTGAGAAAATAACCTACGGGAAGGGCTGATTTGCAGATGAGGAATTAGTATACCGACTCACTTTCACCCTTCCCATCCGCAGTCCAAACTCTTTTTAGAAGATGTTGCAACAATCAAGGGGTAGTTCATACTTGATAACATAACTCGAATATTTTTCAACTCGATTTCAAATAAAAAAAAAGAATAAATAACAAAGAGGAGCAACGTGATAGAAAAAGAACTCTGGTCGATTTTTTAGTCTATCTAGAATAGGAGATTATATTATATGAAAAATGTAACCGATTCTTTCGTTTCTTTGGGCCACTGGCCATCTGCCGGGAGTTTCGGATTTAATACCGATATTTTTGCAACAAATCTAATAAATCTAAGTGTAGTGATTGGTGTATTGATCTTTTTTGGAAAGGGAGTGTGTGTGAGTTGTTTATTTCAAGAATAGGCTGTATCCAATCAGCTGTACCCTTTTCCGTTATAACTAGGAAAGAAAGGTGCATGATCTCGCGAATTACTTCTTAAGAAATTATATGTAAGAACCACAGCATTTCGTGATTCATTGGCAAATCCACTTTGATTCTCTAGCAACCAATAAGGTGGGGCTCTTAAGATGGTTAAAGCAAACCGTTTGAAGTCT
>JAQPCC010000164.1:102500-107500 GCA_028392965.1 Lindernia subracemosa | reverse complement strand
TATCAATTGTTAGAATTTTTTCTCGGATAAATCATGCATTTTCTAGGATATTCTTATTAAGAATCTCATCGAAAACTTACAGCAGCTTGCCAAACAAAAGCTAAGAGAAAAAAAAGCACAGGTATGACTGGCATGAAATCAACGATTGGATTCAAAAAAGCATAAGCTTCGGGCAATTTGCCGAAGAAAAAACTACTCCAATAAAGGACAGAATTCATATAAATACAGGTCCAACTAACGATATTAAGCATAACAGGCATTTTGTTCTTGGAGATAATTGCATTTTTATTGAGTTTTGGATATAAGAAAAAGGAAGAAATTAAGTAAGGTAGACAAAAAATCCTTCTTTTTCTTTGAACACACCCAATCAAAAATCCTCCAATTCTCCTTTGAGAATAGAAGAAATCATACTTTCATACAATATCTTAATTGAATTCTATGTAATGATCAATAAATCAAGTTGAATTCTATATCTATATATATCAAAATCTTAGTACCAATCTATTCTATAGATATATATGTAGTTGACAAACAATCAATAACAATATTATTGTTTCTTAGTGCCGATTAGAAATCGAAATGGGGCGTGGCCAAGTGGTAAGGCAACGGGTTTTGGTCCCGCTATTCGGAGGTTCGAATCCTTCCGTCCCAGCGCATATTCGCTGCATTCTTACCATAGAAAGAAGTAGCGAAGTGGATAGGAGTTAATTCGTATTAATTTTAATATTCATTAAAATATATGTGTCTCTTCAAATCTCATTACCAAATCATCAAGTTCCATATAATGGAGAAATTTTGGATTTTTTATGGAGCCAATGGATTCTGGTTCAATCTCATTTTAGTTAGGTATTTCGTGCTTGACTCTAATGAAAAATTGGAAATCTATGTAACGATTGAGGCAGGAGTGATTTATCCTATCACTTTTTTTTATTGACTTTATGACAAGAGTCAATTATTTCAATATTACTCAACTCTCTCTTAAAGTGAAACAAAATATCGATAATATAGAATCGGGAAATGGTTAGCTTATATGTTATATGGTATATATCGTTCTATTTCAATGACAATACTTTTAGGGTTTTTGGAAAAAGATTTATGATCCCTTAAATTAGAAAATTAGAAATGATTTAAATTGCAATGATTTCAATTCGATATTCTAGAAGATCGATAACAGTGACAACTGTTCAGTCTATCTGATAGATTCGAAAATCACTCCCTATTTTTTTATTTTCGTAATAAGATGATAAAGAATAAAGATTCAAAATATTAACTTAATATCATTTTTTTATCCATCTCATGAAAAAAAAAATTGAATTTCTTTTTTCTTTCATCTACTTATCTATTTGAAATCTATTTTCAATCAATGATGAGTCAATTTTAAAAGAAATACTTATCTTTTAAACCTGATGCTTATTATACAATTATACAATTTAATTTGAATAAAATCATTCAATAATGATGTCTAAATACAAAACTTTTTTAATTTCAATTAGAAATATTCTATTTTTAATGATTTTCTAAGTCGAATTTTTGGTACTCAAAAAACAAAAAGTAGGAAATTAAAAAGTAGGAAATTGTTGAATCTATGCTATTGAGTCGCTAGAAGATGCAGATTGAAAAAGTTATTCGTTGATATCTTGCTATTATCTATATATATATATTATTTGAATATGTTAAAGATGCTGTCTTGCTAAGACTTTTTTCAGCACAATTCTTCCACATATCATATATAGAAAATAGAAAAGTCTAGATTACTGTGTCTATGTACAACTAAACCAATGACTATTCATGATTCTATAAGTGAATCAATTCCATATGGGTCTCAAATGAGAGGAATGTTATGGTAAAACTTCGTTTGAAACGATGTGGTAGAAAGCAACGTGCGACTTGAAGGACACGATCCATTGTGGATTTTGACATCCACCATTTTCGATTTATCTAGGAATGAGGGTGCTCTTGGCTCGACATTGTTTGTTCTGTTACACTCGAATCTTTCATTTTTTGTTGGGTTGTAAATAGTCCACAATGGAGCTCGAGTAAAAAGGATTAATTAATTTCTTGGGGGCAAGGATCTAGGGTTAAGGCCGATCAATTGGAACAACTTCGTAAACGTATCTTCCATATATAGAAATAAAAAGGATCCAATTAAAGATTGGAATGGATCAAACTTTTTCGATGTAAAGTGTATCACGCGAGAATCAACTGTCCATAGGATTCTTTGAGAGAAAGAAATCAAAAAAGGGTACGTTGCTGCCATTTTGAAAGGATTAAGAAGCACCGAAGTAATGTCTAAACCCAATGATTAAAATCAAAATCAGTATAATTATAAGAAAGGATCTAAGAACAAGGAAACACCATTTAAATTGTCTCGATAGTCTCAATAACTAGATAAGACTAAAGAATCAAAATCGAATTTTTAAGGAGGCAAACAAAAGGGGGTAAAGACCACTCAATAAATGCAAAATTTTTCCTTTGAGCTATTTGAGAGTTAGCCAACTTGAGTTATGAGTACAAATGGTTTTTTGAAGGAAAAAAAACGTAAATCATAGTCTAATTTATTTTATAGGCCCATTTGTCATTAAATTTATTAGAATTGGATATATAGACAAAACTTCAAATCAAATCATTTTTTCTCGAGCCGTATGAGGAGAAAACTTCCTATACAGTTCTAGGGGGGGTATTGTTCATCTATATCTATCCCAATGAGCCGTCTATCGAATCGTTGCAATTGATGTTCGATCCCGAAGAGAAGGAAAAGATCTTCGAAACGTGGGGTTTTATGATCCCATAAAGAATCAAACTTATTTAAATGTTCCCGTTATTCTGTATTTCCTTGAAAAAGGGGCTCAACCCACAGGAACTGTTCAGAATCTTTTAAAGAAAGCGGAAGTTTTTAATGAACTTCCGTCTAATCAAACTTAATTCAATTAACGAAAAAATCCAATTAAAGAAATGCCAAGGGGGGGTAGTAACTTAATAGATAAATTTGGATCATTTTTATCGACTTGGTTTTTTGATTTCCCCCCCTTTTTTTTTTCTTCTGTATTCGTATTTATTACGAATTCTTTATGGCGAATCCGATGGTCTAGAACGACAAAACCTTACTCTATTGAGTTTATCAAATTGGACATGTCCTTCAACTCTGTGATTTTGATTGGAATTTGACTAACTAATAAGGAATCCAGTTTACTTATTCCACTTAGATTGATGAAATACATCATGAACTAGAAAATCTGATCTTTTTTTGTTTTCAATTCTTCCTTATTTATTCTTCGATTTATACTTTTTCTATTGTAAGATATCGTTTTTATTAGATATGTAGTGTTAATCCGAGACAATTTTGAATATAATTGCTAAATTGAAATTTTTTTGAATTTTATTCAGTGCCTTTTGTTTTTTTAGACTCGATTCTTTTCTCAATATTTCTATTGACAACAGTGTATCGAACAAATATAATTCATCGTGATAAGTGAAGTGGGTCTATTTATTTCTGTCCCATAGGTTTTTTAGCTTATTCAAATAATAATGCTGTTTTCTTTGATACACAAGGTTTTAAAATTGGAAAAAAGGGTAGATAACATAATAAGTGCTCTATCAATTTTTACAACTCTGTAGATTTCTTTTTGTTTCATCTTAGAATTTCTTGTATTTTCAGCTAATCAATTCATTTTTATGTTTTGAATTCATTATAAAATCTCTTTTTTTTTAGATTTTTTAGCTCAATGATTTGATTAGTTCCTAAAATCTCTTTTCTCTTTGTTTCAAATTAACCGACTTTATTTATACATTCCTTGTTTTGTTGAAATTTTGTTTAATTTAGATTTTCTTCGGGTTGCTAACTCAACGGTAGAGTACTCGGCTTTTAAGTGCGGCTAGAATCTTTTACACATTTTGATGAAGTGAAGAATTCGTCCATACCATTGGTAAAGTTTGGAAGACCGCGACTGATCCTGAAAGGAACTAAATGGAAAAAATAGCATGTCGTATCAATGGAGAGTTCTGAAGATATTTAATTCGTATCGGATTCTTGTTCAAATTCTTGGAACAAAAAAAATTGGGTCGAATGAATAAATGGATAGGGGCCTACGGCTTCAATTAATTATCAGAAAGAAAAAGCAACCAGCTTCTGTTCTTAATTTGAATAATTTCCCGATCTAATTACACGTTAAAACTAGATTAGTTCCTAATACGGGAAGGACTTCTCCCCCATGAGTGGATTCCATATTTTTTTAATGAATCCTAACTATTGGCATTCTCTAGTATGGAATGTAGATGTGTGTGTAAAAGAAGCAGTATATTGATAAAGAAAGTTTTTTCCGAAATCAAAAGAGCGATTAGGTTTAAAAAATAAAAGATTTCTAACCATCTTATTATTAGATAGACGAATTCAATGAAATGAATGGAAAAAGAGAGGTTAGAGAATCTGCTAATAAGTTTACCTGTCTCCGAGGTATTTATTCTTACTAGAATACTTTGTTTTGACCGTATCGTACTATGTATCATTTGATAACCCCAAAAATCTTCTACCTTTGATTCAAATCAAATTTCAAATGGAGGAAATCCAAAGATATTTACAGCTAAAGAGATCTCAACAACACGACTTCCTATATCCACTTATCTTTCAGGAATATATTTATGCATTTGCTCATGATCGTGATTTTGGTAGATCAATTTTATCGGAAAATCTGGGTTATGACAGTAAATCCAGTTTACTGGTTGTGAAACGTTTAATTAGTCGAATGTATCAACAGAATCGTTTTATTCTTTCTCTCAACGATTCTAACCAAAATCCATTTTGGACGTGCAATAATAATTTTTATTCTCAAATCGTATCAGAGGGGTTTGCTTTTATTGGGGAAATTCCATTTTCTCTACGATGCAAATCTTGTCTAGAAGAGAAAAATAAAGTAAACTCTCAGAATTTACGATCAATTCATTCAATATTTCCCTTTTTAGAGGATAATTTTTCACATCTAAATTATATATTAGATATACTAATA
>JAQPCC010000164.1:67500-72500 GCA_028392965.1 Lindernia subracemosa | reverse complement strand
GTCGGAAAAAGAAGAAGTCCCACGCCTATTAACATAGTAACAGGAAGTGGAACGAAAGGTATGATCCATGCATATTGATATGTTTGTTCCATAAAAAAAGTTTTTTTTTTTCTTAATTAATTGTTATTGTTTCGGATTAATCCGATCTTACCTGAAAGGAGTCAAAAAAAAAATGAAGATATGTCCGAACGAAAATAGACTTTTTTCTGATTTTTTTTGAATTATTAAATTTCTGTTAAATACTTCAATTATTCAAATCAAGAAGTTACAATTGGTCAAATCATATGAAAGAGATCAATTTATTCCTAGTCTACTTCTGATAGTCTACTTCGAATTTGAAAATTCAAGTCAAATTAGTGATCTTTTTCCCAAGTTTGACAAGTTACTAAAAAAAAAGAATATGTTTCTTTTCCCTATTTTTAGTACTATTTTAGATGATTTTCCGATATCTTTCATTCATCTTCTCTATTTTTTTTTTGAATATTTTCCATTTCCTAGAAAATAGAAAAGAAATAGATAATGAATTAGGAAAACGGCGTTTTTTTTTGAACAATAGATGTCTTTCACATCCAGCTATAGCACTGAGAAATCTCTGAATTTATATTTAAATGGCAGTTCCAAAAAAGCGTACTTCTGCATCAAAAAAGCGTATTCGTAAAAATTTTTGGAAAAGGAAGGGGTATTGGGCAGCGTTAAAAGCATTTTCCTTAGGGAAATCTCTTTCTACCGGGAATTCAAAAAGTTTCTTTGTAGGACAAACAAATAAAATAAGAAATAAAACATAACACGTTAGAAGAATCTAAATTGGCCTGGCTTAAAAATTGACTCAATTCATTTCTAAAATCAAATTCCCTATTTCCATTTCCTATTGATTAATTCAACAGGGAATGGAATTCCTTTCCCTCTTGTAATATGTATAATATTAGAATATGTAGAATAATAATTTGTCTATTTACCTTATATAATAAAAAAAAATTTATTCACAAAAACAATGTTTTTGTGAAGGTTCTGTCCCTTAGGTTATAGTCGGACTATCAAGAGTTCAAGTCGAGGCGAGTATAAAATCCACAAGAAAACCTAAGGCTTTAAACTAAAATAATGAACCTTCAAATACCTATTTGAACGAATTTTTATTCAGCAATTTGAATCGTTCCTAAAAAATATTGCATCTTAAATCTAGACGATTGTTTATTCATACGCTATTATGAGGTCAAGACAAGCCGCTATGGTGAAATCGGTAGACACGCTGCTCTTAGGAAGCAGTGCTAGAGCATCTCGGTTCGAGTCCGAGTGGCGGCATGTCATCTCCTAAAAAAAGTAACTAGATCATTATAATGAATAATGAAATCAATTCCCGACTCCCTTATAATTAATAATTAAGGGAGTCCTTTTTTTCATTTGAATTTTATGATATTTTCAACTTTAGAGCATATATTAACTCATATTTCTTTTTCAATCGTTTCAATTATAATTACGATTTTTTTGATAACCTTTTTCGTTGATGAAATCGTAAAACTATATCATTCATCCGAAAAGGGCATGATAATGACTTTTTTCTGTATAACAGGATTATTAGTTACTCGTTGGATTTATTCGGGACATTTTCCACTAAGTGATTTATACGAATCATTAGTATTCCTTTCATGGAGTTTTTCTCTTATTCATATAATTCCATATTTCAAAAAAAATCAAAATATTCTAAGCACAATAATTGGGCCAAGTGCTATTTTTACCCAGGGCTTTGCTACGTCAGGTCTTTTAACTGAAATACATGAATCTACAATATTAGTACCCGCTCTTCAATCTGAGTGGTTAATAATGCACGTAAGTATGATGATATTAGGATATGCAGCCCTTTTAGGCGGATCATTATTATCAGTATCACTTCTAGTCATTACAGTTAGAAAAAACAGAAAGTTTTTTTGTACGCGTAATCATTTAATAAATTTTAATGAGTCATTTTTCTTTGGTGAAATCAAATACATCAATGAACGAAGTAATGTTTTACAAAATATTTCTTTTTTTTCTCCAAAGAATTATTACAGGTCGCAATTGATCCAACAATTGGATTATTGGAGTTATCGGGTTATTAGTCTAGGATTTGTCTTTTTAACTATAGGAATTCTTTCTGGAGCAGTCTGGGCTAACGAAGCGTGGGGATCCTATTGGAGTTGGGACCCAAAAGAAACTTGGGCTTTTATTACTTGGATGGTATTCGCGATTTATTTACATACTCGAACAAATCAAAAATGGAAGGGTAGAAATTCAGCAATTGTGGCGTCTATTGGATTTCTGATAATTTGGATATGTTATTTTGGGGTCAATCTATTAGGAATAGGACTACATAGTTATGGTTCATTTCCATTAACATCTAATTGAATCCAAGAAGGGGGTTCTTACCAATAGGAATAGAAAAGTGTACAACGCATATCAGATCAAAAACTTTGTGTTAACTCGTGAGAATCCGGTGAATCACTAGAATATTCGATTCACCGGGTTCTCGCCAGTTCCAATTTCTAACGTAAGAGAAGAAGAAAAGCGTTCTTTTTGTCATTATACAACGAACATTTGCAAAATGATAAGATTTTTTTCTTCATGAAAACTATCTATAAAAAGAATTAGATAGAATAACTTCAACCTTTTCAACTGATAGTGAAAGAACGAAATCAGGATATATACCAATACCTAGTACGGGTAAAAAAATGGATATCGAAAGAAATAACTCTCGTGGTCCAGAATCAAAAAAATAAGAGTTTGGAATATGAAATATCTTATATCCATAGAACATCTGCCGTAACATAGATAATAAATAAATAGGCGTTAATATCATTCCAATTGCCATTACAAAAATAATTAGGAGTTTTATCATTAAAAGATATTTTGGACTACTAATTAGTCCAAAAAATATTATTAATTCGGCAACAAAACCACTCATACCCGGTAATGCAAGGGAGGCCATTGAAAAGCTACTGAACATCGTGAATATTTTTGGCATTGGAATAGCTATTCCGCCCATTTCGTCAAGATAAACAAGACGTATTCGATCATAAGTCGTTCCCGCCAAGAAAAAAAGTGCAGCACCGATAAATCCATGAGAGATAATTTGTAAAAGGGCTCCATTGAGCCCCATATCGGTGATAGAACCAATTCCTATAATTATGAAACCCATATGAGATACAGAGGAATAGGCTATTCTTTTTTTTAAATTCTGTTGACCGAAAGATGTTGAAGCTGCATAGATTATTTGCATTGCGCCTACCATCATCAACCAAGGAGAAAATATAGAATGAGCGTGTGGGAATAATTCCATATTGATCCGAACTAATCCATACGCTCCCATTTTTAATAAGATTCCAGCTAGAAGCATACAAGTACTATAATGCGCTTCTCCATGGGTATCTGGTAACCATGTATGCAGAGGTATGATTGGCAATTTGACAGCAAAAGCAATGAAAAATCCAATATATAATATTATTTCCAAGGCCACAGGATAGCACTGATTAGCTAAAATTTCAAAATTTAATGCTGGTTCAGCAGAACCATATAAACCGATACCCAGAACTCCAATTAAAAGAAAAATGGAGCCCCCTGCCGTGTACAAAATAAATTTTGTAGCTGAGTACAGACGTTTTTTTCCTCCCCACATGGATACAAGTAGATAAACGGGAATTAATTCTAACTCCCACATGAGGAAAAAAAGTAAAAGGTCCCGAGAAGAAAATAACCCTATTTGCCCACTGTACATTGCTAACATCAGGAAATGAAATAATCGAGAATCTCGAGTAACTGGCCAGGCCGCTAAAGTAGCTAAAGTAGTGATGAATCCCGTTAATAAAATGGGTCCTATAGAAAGTCCATCTAGCCCTAATCTCCAATGAAAATCAAAAAAATTGATCCATTTATAATCCTCCACTAGTTGGATTAATGGATCATCTGATTGGAAATGATAACAGAATGCATAAGTCATTAGAAGAAGTTCTAATATACATATACATATAGTATACAAACGGATTACTCTATTTCCTCGGTGCGGAAGAAAGAAAATTAAAGAACCGGCGAAAATTGGTAAAACAACAATTATTGTTAAGAAAGGAAAATGATTCGTGGTAAAGACAAGATACACTTTGGCCAGAAAAATCCGTGCTCAAATGAAAATATTTTGAGCACGGGTTCTGTCGGTAAAAAAAAAAAAAATGGATTCAAGTAGAGTTTTATAGAACGTATTAATAAGCTAGACCCATACTCCGAGTTGTTTCATGCCATAAATAAACTCGAACGCTCAAGAAATCTGTTGGACAGGCGGATTCACATCTTTTACAACCAACACAGTCCTCGGTCCTTGGAGCGGAAGCGATTTGTTTAGCTTTACACCCGTCCCAGGGTATCATTTCTAATACATCGGTGGGGCAAGCGCGGACACATTGAGTACATCCTATACATGTATCATAAATCTTTACTGAATGGGACATTGGATCTATACATTTTTGAACGTCATAAATTTTCGGTCCAGTAAACTAACTTCTAAATAAATCGTATACTTAGATACCAGACGAATCGATGAGTGATCAGAATCAATCGACTTCCGAATTGGTTTATGAGCGAGGGCCAAAATACTTTAATTTCATATGTTTTTTCAAACACGAGCAAACCTTACCCGTATCAAACTCGCTAATTATGAATATTTGAATTTCCATTTCTATGATGAAGACTATTTATTCAACAAATTTGATTGATTAATACGAGTTGATTTTCTGTTACGATAAATTGATGAAACAATAGCCGGGCCAATAGCTGCTTCAGCGGCTGCAATAGCTATAACAAAAATGGAGAAAATGTCTCCTTTTAATTGACGATTATCAAAAATATCCGAAAATGTTACAAAATTCATATTAACTGAATTTAATATAAGTTCAAGACACATAAGAGCTCTAACCATATTTCGACTTGTAATCAATCCATAGATACCAATAGAAAATAAATAGGCACTCAAAACAAGTATA
>JAQPCC010000164.1:57500-65000 GCA_028392965.1 Lindernia subracemosa | reverse complement strand
GTTCATTAATAACTTTATCCTTGAATAAAAAAAGACTTGTTAGAGGAATATCACATAAATATTTCAACTTATCATTTTCGATTACGAAAAAGAATTAGACATTGCATTACATAACAAAAATTTGATTTATACAAATAAAATAACAATAGTTCTGAATAAAAAACTATCTTTTTGCAATTCTTTCTATTTTATTTCGTTCCTATTCTCCTTTCTCAGAAAAAAGGGTTCTTATTCAAAGTAAAAAATTTATTCGTTCTTGATAGTTATTTACTTAAAAAGTGGATAGGAACATACTCTGGATCGAAATAGCGGGGAGTACTTCTTAATTATTTCTACTAACTTCAAGCCCCAAGCAAATTACTTTTCCATAAAAAATATCCTGTTGGATAATTTATCGAATCTCCATTACTAATCCTTTGTGTATCTTGGTCTTCCTAACCATCCACTGATTTTTGTGAATCTCCCATTAGGGTAATACATCTATTAGTCAAAACCCCAGAAAGTTGATCTTTTTTTCCCGCTTCAAGACATGATGATTAATCAACCAATCTTGGGGTAAACAGTTCCGATTGGTTATGTTGACTTTCACTTAATTCTTGTACATAGGAAATGAGATTGAATTCTTTTAACAGCAAATTATTAAGTTGTTTTATTTCACTCATATAACTATCTGTTTTAATTCATCAACCCTAAATGATGAATAAAAAAAAAAATAGATATTCATTTAACTTTCTCGCTAGAAAGAAACTAAATAGGTGCATTTTTTTTTTCTTAACGAATCACACGTAGAGATATTGATAATACACATAGAGTTAATGGTATTTCATAACTAATTGATTGAGCTGCAGCCCTTAATCCACCTAAAAAGGAATATTTATTATTTGATCCATATCCCGACATAAGAAGCCCAATGGGAGCAAGACTTGAAACGGCGATCCATAAAAAAACACCAATATTAAGATCAGATAGAATAAGGCGATAACTAAAAGGAATTACTGAATAACTTAGTAAAATGGATATGACTGCTATGGATGGCCCGATACTGAATAAACGAGTATCTCCTCTAGATGGAAGAATATTTTCTTTGAAAAGTAATTTTGTACCATCTGCTAGAGCTTGAAGAATTCCCAAAGGCCCAGCGTATTCGGGTCCAATACGTTGTTGTATCCCTGCAGATATTTCTCTTTCTAACCAAACAATTACTAGTACACCTAATATGATTCCTAATACAAGAGTCAAAATAGGGACAAGCATCCAGATGATCCCATAGACTTCTTTTAAGAATTCCAATCTGGAAAAAGAATTGATAGCTTGTATTTCTGTTGTATCAATTATCATTTCAACGATCAACTTCTCCCATAATGATATCTATGCTACCTAGTATCGTCATAATATCAGCCAATTTCATTCTTTTAACTAACTGAGGAAGAATTTGCAAGTTGATAAAACCCGGTGGTCGAATTTTCCATCTCCAAGGAAAAACACTCTGATCTCCTAGCAGAAAAATTCCCAGTTCTCCTTTTGGTGCTTCGACTCTTACATAAAGTTCTTGCTTGGACAATTCAAAACCTGGAGAAGGTTTTTTACTAATAAATCGATATTCAAAATCATTCCATTCAGGGTCTTTTATTGTATCAAAACGTCGTATTTCTAAATTCTCATATGGCCCCCCTGGAATTCCTTCCAGAGCCTGTTGGATAATTTTTATGGATTCTGTCATTTCACTGATTCGTACTAAATACCGAGCTAATGAATCCCCTTCTTTTTGCCATTGAATTTCCCAATCAAATTCGTCGTAACACTCATAACGATCAACTTTACGAAGATCCCATTGGATTCCGGAAGCTCGTAGCATTGGGCCCGATAAACCCCAATTTATTGCTTCTTCTGCCCCAATAATCCCTACACCTTCAACTCGTTCTAAAAAAATAGGATTCCGTGTAATAAGTTTTTGATATTCAGTAACCCCGGTTAAAAAATAATCGCAAAAATCTAAACATTTATCTATCCAGCCATGAGGCAGATCAGCAGCGACTCCTCCGATACGAAAATAATTATGCATCATGCGCATACCGGTAGCAGCTTCGAATAGGTCATATATCAATTCTCGTTCTCGAAAAATATAGAAGAAAGGGGTCTGTGCCCCAATATCTGCCATAAAAGGACCGAGCCATAACAAATGGGAAGCGATACGACTCAATTCCAACATAATAGTTCTTATATAGCTAGCCCTTTTAGGTACTTGAATATTGCCTAGCTGTTCGGGTCCATTTACGGTTATTGCTTCTGTGAACATAGTAGCTAAATAATCCCAACGTGTTACATAAGGCAAATATTGTATAATTGTTCGATTTTCCGCAATTTTCTCCATCCCTCTATGTAAATAACCCAATATCGGTTCACAGTCAATAACATCTTCACCATCGAGAGTAACGATCAGTCGAAGAACACCATGCATTGATGGGTGGTGAGGGCCCATATTGACTATCATGAGGTCTTTTCTTGTAGTTGGTGCAATCATAAGTTTTTTCCCGAGTCATTCTTCCATGCATTGCTGAAAAAGTAAAAAGAAGTTCATCAAAATTTAAATGACCAAGCTCAAATAATGGTATCACGCTTCAAATTACCGAGTTTTGATCTCTCGAATATCCAACTCTCCAATTAATTCTTTATAACGTTCTCTATTTTTTTTTGACAAATAGGCTAGCATTCGTTGACGTTTTCCCAAAATTTTTCGTAAACCTCTCTGAGACGAAAAATCTTTTTTGTGTACTTCCAAATGTGAAGTAAGTCTCTTTATCTTAGTAGTGAAACTGAATACTTGAAATTCAACAGACCCTCTGTTTTCTTCGTTTTCTTTTTGAGAAATAACCGAAATGAATGAATTTTTTACCATAAAAAAAAACGCCCCTCTTCCTTTTTTTTTTCAGATATGGATTTGACTGATCAGTAATAATAATGCCATTAATTCGAATGTGGTATATACAATAATCTAAGCTGAATTGTTTTTTTAACTCCTAATTTTGGGAATTCAAATCATTTCAATTTGCAATTCGAGTTCGATAGGGATAGAAAGGGATTGGTACATTTTCGTAGCGAATAATTTAGATCTAAAATGAAGAAGGTTCTGTTGATTCATTTCGAGACCTAATTGAGACATTATTCATTTAATATTGGATATTAAAATGAAATGTGTGACATGTGATCTGTCTATTTCTTTACTTTTATATAACCTATATTATATATAGGTTCTAGTTCTAGGATATGATATATAGAAAAAGTATATTATCCACGAATTTATAATCGTGGATACATTTGTATCCTTAACATACTGAAACGGCTTCCATTATTGGTATCAAACCAATAACGATTCATACAAGCTAAATCTTCTAATCGGTAATTAGGCCAAAGAAAGAGCTTTAATTTTATTAATTTATTTTTCTCTCTATCAAAATGGTTACTGTCATGCGAAACTTGGCTGCTGTTTTTTATGTTCTTTCCGTTCCAAAATACTGGATTTATATCTATATCATTTTTCTTCTTTGAATTGAAACAAATTTGAATTCTCAATTTTCTACGACGTCTAAACGATAAAATATTTTCAGGAACAAGCAAATCAAAATCTCTATTTCCAACTATTCTTTGGTGTGGTGAAATAGCTTTATCAAAATCATTTTTAGAAACTTTTCTTTGTTCTTGGTATTTTTGATTAGTTTGGTGCTTACTTTTATGAACCAACGAAATACCTATGGTTTGATACATAATAAATTGTCCATCGTTTTTTCCAGACAGGCGGATGGGTTCTATAATCAATATTCCCTTTTTCATTAATTCTGTAAGAGTTAAATTCTTCTGAATTAGCATTATATCCAAACTCATTTCTTTCTTTTGAATCGAGGATATAGTAATTTTTCTCGGATCTATCAGCCTAAGCAGGAGACAATATACCTTGATATTATTGATCATTCTTTGATTCAAAATATCGCTCCATCTCAATTGAAAAAGCATATAACGTTTTAGGAACAAATCTAGTTCGGCTTCCGTATTGCTTTTGTATTGTTTTTTCTTTTTCCCTTTTTTAATGTCTGATTTTGCATAATTTTCTTGACTATCTTTTTGTTGTGAGAGAACAGGTCTAAGATCTCCTTGGTTTGTGGGTTCTTTTTTTTCTTGATTTTGATGCTTTTTATTTTTAGTTTTATCCGATGGCATCAAAAACCTTCCTTTTTGCTTTTCATTGATTTTTTGATTTTCACTACTATTGTTTTCATTTCTATTCCAATTTAAAAAGAGGAATTTGGTTGGTATAAACCAAGGTTTCGTTTTATATGCATTATAAAGTAACAAAAATTCTGGGAAGAACCAAATGTCCAGATTCGATATGGGACGCTTTAGCATTTTTTCATTCATTCCCATCCAATCAAAAAATACGTTGTGGGAGTTTGTTGAATTGATTTCTGGAATCATCAGAAAATCTAAAAAATCTTTTTTAGGAATTCTTTGAGAATAATTAATACGAATTTTAGGATTTTGATTACTGTTGGTAGCGATCGTGATCCAGGTGTCAATATGGCCTTTTTGTCTAAGATAAAAATTGAGAATTTCCCAATCAAAATATTTTCTATCGGCCTTTTTTTCGATATATATAATATCAAGCTTTCCTAGATAATTATTGATAGGGATGTTACTAAGCATATTAAAAGGGCTTGCTTTATGTGTATTATACGAAATCTCTTGGTTCTTGTTTCTTTGAAATGGAGATCTAGAAAAAAAGTATTCCTTTTTATTTTCATAATAAAGAAATTTATATGATAAAATATCATATCTAGAGTATTTTTTAAAATTTTCTTTTTGATTATATAATGAATCTATTTCAAATTGTTTTTTGGAATCAATTAATTGGTCTTTTTCATATGAATGCCATTTTCTAAAATTTTCCTTTTTAGACATACGACGTTGATGAACTCTATTTCGCCATTTTTGGGGTATTAATCTAGACCATCTGATCTGGGATAAATTGTATTGATATTGTCCTTTTAACCAGTTTTTCCAGTGATTCATTTTAGAACTTGGAAGTTTCTTATCCCCTAATTTCAACTGAATCGTTCCTTGTGTTTCAAAATAATCCTTTATTTCAGGCTTAAGAAAAAAAGGGATTCCTTGATATTGAAAAACCGATTTTAATTTAGACGGGTTACTAACTTGAATTTGTGATAATGTATAAAATACATATGCTTGTGATACGTAGGATAAGTCATAAAACATATATGATTTTGGTTGATTATTTCTAATACTATCAAGTGACTTTTTTATAGTTGAAATAAACGTAATTGGATTTGTCTTTTGTTTATTAATTCCTTCTTGGTTTTTTTCATTATTGTCAAGATATTTATCAATAATTTGTTTTGTTGATTCAAAAAAAAGTTCTGTATTCATTCTCGGAATATTAATGATAGATAAAATTAGATCCGTGTAGATTCTTTCAATGAAAATTTTGAAAAAGGGGGGTAATTTACAAATTAATCGAGCATTTTTTCTTTTGAATATTTGCCACTTTTCAAATCTTTTAGTATTATAACTTCTTTTGTTAGAACTAACATTTCTTTTTTGAGTCACTTTTTTTTTCTCTTTTGTCATTCTTTCAATTTGATTTCGAATTGTACTTGTTCTATGAGTGAAATCCTTTATTTTTTTTTCGGTCAATGAAGAATTTGTGTAACTCGGAGCTACAATTTCACTAACTGATTCGTCAATTATTTGATTGTTAATTATTGAATCTTTTTCTTCTTTCATTTCACTTGATTCATCTCTTTCGACTTTTCTTAATCGAAATAATAAAATTGGATTTATTTTTGAAAGTTCTTTTATCATTTTTTTTAGAAAAATAATACATTTGATAACACATTTTTTTATTTCTTTTGAAACTAATTTTGTTTTTCCTTTAATAACTATTATAACTTGAAAATACTTCTTTTTCAATTTTCCAATTTTTTTTTCAAGTTCATTTAAAATGGGTTTAAAAAAGGAAGGGCGTTTTCGGGGCGAACCAAAAGGAAGGTCAGTTTCCATTCCCCAAACAGTTAAAAAACAAAAATCATCTTTTTCTTTTTTCTTTTTCATTATATCTTTTTCAGAAGTTAGATCTTTTTCCGAAGATTGTAGTTTCGATTTGTGCCAAGGTTTCAGACAGAAAGGAAATAAGATTTTTATCTGAATACCATCTGTCAACCAATTTTTTGGAAATTCTGTTTCGGATAATGGAACACCATTATAGGTACATTTAACATGCATCTCTCTATTCAATTCCTGTAAATCGTCAGACCATTCAGGAACTTGCAATAGCAATATACGTCCAATATTTTTTGCAATTATCAATGAAGGTAATAGAATAGATTTTCTAAAAATGGATTGACTTAATAACATGTACCCTCTTATTATTTGCGCAAATGGAATGGTATCCCAGGCCTCTGCTATCTCGATTCGAATTTTCTCGTTTCTTTTGTTCTTCTCTTTTATTTCTTCTCTTTTTGTCTGCTCTTCTGTATACTCTACAATTTTGAATGCTTCCCCTTTACTCACCCAATTTCCGAAAATGAATTTAATCAACCCGGAGATATCAAAAGAAAAAAGAGGATATTTTTCTATTCTATCCAAAAAGAGAGGGGAGTGTGCATTTGTTTGAAACAATTCCCAAATAACTATTTTACGTCTTTGAGCCCGCATAGAACCTTTGATTATACCTCGCCGAAAGTCTGATTGTTGTGAATACCGTATCAAAGCCACTTCCTCTGGCTCATTATCTGTATTAGTATCCGTAGTATTAGGATCAGTATCCTCTTTGTTAGTAGTAAAAATGACTACTCGTTTACTCTTTCTTGAACGAATTTGATACTCTACTGGTGCCTCTTCTTGATATTCTCCTGATTGTTGTTCTAACTCGGTGATTAATTTGTATGACCATCGAGGCACTTTTTTACTGATTTCTTTTATCCTAATGGATTTTCTGTTAATTTCATTAGGATCAGTTCCAATGTAAGTTAATAAATAGTTTAAATATTTTCTTTCCTTTTCTAAATCTATTCTTCTTTCCGAAAATAAAGAAATATCCTTCCAATTTGGATTGGATCCCAATTCTCTAATAAATTGACTAATTAAACTTAAGAAATCAATAATTTCTGTTGAGAATGATTTTCTATCAAATCTATTCCTTTTCTGTTCAAATTCTTGGTAATCCGTATCGGGAATAAGAATACCGTGAATCCGATTTATCTCCAACTTATCTATGAACTTTTCTTTCGAAGCTTTTTTTAGGATTGAAGGTGAAGGGTTTTTATAGATTGTTCTCCGATATGATCCGTTCAACAAAGGATCATACCTTTTCGCTAAGTATTCTTTTGTAGAATCATCATTACACAAGCGAGTCCTTGTATCGAGTATATTCAAAACAATATATTCTTTGTCTAGAACTTGAATTCGATTTATAAACTCGTTGTCAAAACT
>JAQPCC010000164.1:37500-40000 GCA_028392965.1 Lindernia subracemosa | reverse complement strand
TATATATAGATGTAGGAGGATCTGTTTGGGAAGTAAGAAGCCCCTTTGACATCTCTTCATCTGCAAATAATTCTCGATGTGAAAACACAGAGCCAGGGAGCTGATCTTTGAATAGGAAAAAGAGCGGATCTGCAGGGTCCCAAATGAATTGGCTTATTCGAAAAAGGCCTTGTTCTTTGGAAGATCTATCTCGTGTCTGGTACTGCATGGTTCCACTCTGCAAGAACTCCGAATCATTCTTTTGAAGCTCATCCTCTTCATCATAAATGATCTGCTTGCCCCGAAATGACCTGGACCAATAGGGAAATCCCAATTCATTGGGCCTTTCGATACAATCAAATAGAAAGCCCCAAGGGCGCCATATTCTAGGAGCCCAAACTATGTGATTGAATAAATCCTCCTCTATCTGTTGCGGGTCAAGGACTCCTTCTCCCTCCCCTTCTTCAAACTCCGATTCGTATTTTTCATAGAGAAATCTCTGATCAAAGATAGAACAAGATCCATTTTGCATCATATCTAAGGGATTCCTCGGTTCGGGCCGAAGAAGCAATGTCACTCGATCATTATCAAACGGACTGCAATCTTTTTCTGTCCGTGAAGATCCCACCAGAGCGCCTTCTACTTCTAATAAGCCATGAACTAGATCCGAATCATTCTCAACGAGTCCATAAGAAGTGATCCCCTTTTTTTCATCGGGTCCGGGTAGAGACCAAAGATCTTGAGCGACCGATCCGGCAGAACAACTCAAAAGATAAAGAAGTATCGTTAATTTCTTCATGCTCGTTCCAAGTTCGAAGTACCATTTGTACAAATAAGAATCCCCTTCGTTACATGATTTCTTCTTCATATAGATAGATATAGGATCTATGGGGCAATTACTTAGAAGTACATTTTGTGCTACAGCCCTTCCTATCTGATAGAAAAGGATCCCGTGATCCTGAACCGATCTTACCTGGGATCGCAAATCCCAAGTTTGTCTATGAAGAGCGGATCTAATTGTATTAGTGTCTATAATTGATTTCTTCTGTGTAATACTAATCGATAGGGCCTCATTGGTAAGTGCTACAAGATCTCTTGCATTGGAACCCATGGTTATGGATCCGAATCCGTTAGTATGGAACATTTTCTTTTCCAAGTGAAATCCCCTAGTATATGAAAGAGTGAAAAAGTGCTTTCGTTGTTGTGGAATAAGAAGCCTTCGTATCTTAATGCACGTATTTAATTTATTCGGAGCTATTAGAGCGGGATCCACTTTTTGGGGAATATGAGTCGAAGCAATAACAAGAATATTTCTAGTGGAACATCTTTTAGAGAGATGGTTCACTAATAGACCGAGGGATAAGTAATTCGACTCATTGACATCCAGATCATGAATGTTTGGAATCCATATTATGCAAGGAGACATTGCTTTTGCTAATTCGAATTGAAGGGTGATATAAAATCGGTCTATTTCCGGCATCATATCAATAGTTAGCGCATTCATCATAGTTAGCAGTTCCAGCTCCGTATCAAGGTCATGATTGATATCGTCACTAGCATCAATATCGTCACTAGCATCAATATTGTCACTAGCATCAATATTGTCACTATCATCAATATCGATATCTTCAATAAGAAAACCTTTAGGCTTGTTATCCAGGAACTTGTTCAGAAATACCGTAATGAAAGGAACGTAGGAGTTTGTCGCTAGGTATTTGACCAAATAGGATCGTCCAGTTCCTATAGAACCTATCACTAAAATCCCCCTAGAGGGGGATAAGGCTAAGCGGAGCGAAAAGGGTTTTCCATGAGATGGGAAATACAAAGTATTAGTCCCACATGAAATTTGTGAATAAGTGATTGTCTGATAATGAGCAAGGAATACCCGTCTTTCTGCTAAACAGGATGTATTGAACTCATAATTCAATAGATACTTTTTCTGAATGTCAACTAAGTATCGTAAGTAAATTGCTCCCGGTTGTTCAATCATTTGATAACCAGAGTCATTCTTTGATAAATGATCACTATGAGTCAGACTCAATAGAATTTGATCAATCCTTTTTTCTGTCGTTAAGGCGGAGAACTGAACCAAGAATTCTCTTTCTTCATCATCAATCGAATCACTGTTCGCGACCCAGGATTCTATTTTATCATCAATCCAATCCCCATTCACGTTTTTTCTTTTTCTTATCAATGAATAGATCTCTTTACTTGTATGACTGAGATGTCTCGTATTTCTCGAAAAAGTGATTCGATTGATGGGATTTGGTATGAGATCGATGATATCGATGAGATTGATATTCAAATATTTCTTCTTAGAACGTATTGATTTGACCCCATAAGCGGGACCAAGCATGTTGCCGCCAGAAGCCCATATTTCTTCTAGAGAATCTCCTAATTGTTCCAGAGCAACTAGAAAGAGATTCTTTAACCAGAAAGAATTCGGTTCAGATGTAGGATACCTATCCAGAAGTTTTCGCAACTCAATCATAGATGATGGAATCATCAAAGATTTGACCTT
>JAQPCC010000164.1:22500-27500 GCA_028392965.1 Lindernia subracemosa | reverse complement strand
TACGATACGGTCAAAACAAAGTATTCTAGTAAGAATAAATACCTCGGAGACAGGTAAACTTATTAGCAGATTCTCTAACCTCTCTTTTTCCATTCATTTCATTGAATTCGTCTATCTAATAATAAGATGGTTAGAAATCTTTTATTTTTTAAACCTAATCGCTCTTTTGATTTCGGAAAAAACTTTCTTTATCAATATACTGCTTCTTTTACACACACATCTACATTCCATACTAGAGAATGCCAATAGTTAGGATTCATTAAAAAAATATGGAATCCACTCATGGGGGAGAAGTCCTTCCCGTATTAGGAACTAATCTAGTTTTAACGTGTAATTAGATCGGGAAATTATTCAAATTAAGAACAGAAGCTGGTTGCTTTTTCTTTCTGATAATTAATTGAAGCCGTAGGCCCCTATCCATTTATTCATTCGACCCAATTTTTTTTGTTCCAAGAATTTGAACAAGAATCCGATACGAATTAAATATCTTCAGAACTCTCCATTGATACGACATGCTATTTTTTCCATTTAGTTCCTTTCAGGATCAGTCGCGGTCTTCCAAACTTTACCAATGGTATGGACGAATTCTTCACTTCATCAAAATGTGTAAAAGATTCTAGCCGCACTTAAAAGCCGAGTACTCTACCGTTGAGTTAGCAACCCGAAGAAAATCTAAATTAAACAAAATTTCAACAAAACAAGGAATGTATAAATAAAGTCGGTTAATTTGAAACAAAGAGAAAAGAGATTTTAGGAACTAATCAAATCATTGAGCTAAAAAATCTAAAAAAAAAGAGATTTTATAATGAATTCAAAACATAAAAATGAATTGATTAGCTGAAAATACAAGAAATTCTAAGATGAAACAAAAAGAAATCTACAGAGTTGTAAAAATTGATAGAGCACTTATTATGTTATCTACCCTTTTTTCCAATTTTAAAACCTTGTGTATCAAAGAAAACAGCATTATTATTTGAATAAGCTAAAAAACCTATGGGACAGAAATAAATAGACCCACTTCACTTATCACGATGAATTATATTTGTTCGATACACTGTTGTCAATAGAAATATTGAGAAAAGAATCGAGTCTAAAAAAACAAAAGGCACTGAATAAAATTCAAAAAAATTTCAATTTAGCAATTATATTCAAAATTGTCTCGGATTAACACTACATATCTAATAAAAACGATATCTTACAATAGAAAAAGTATAAATCGAAGAATAAATAAGGAAGAATTGAAAACAAAAAAAGATCAGATTTTCTAGTTCATGATGTATTTCATCAATCTAAGTGGAATAAGTAAACTGGATTCCTTATTAGTTAGTCAAATTCCAATCAAAATCACAGAGTTGAAGGACATGTCCAATTTGATAAACTCAATAGAGTAAGGTTTTGTCGTTCTAGACCATCGGATTCGCCATAAAGAATTCGTAATAAATACGAATACAGAAGAAAAAAAAAAGGGGGGGGAAATCAAAAAACCAAGTCGATAAAAATGATCCAAATTTATCTATTAAGTTACTACCCCCCCTTGGCATTTCTTTAATTGGATTTTTTCGTTAATTGAATTAAGTTTGATTAGACGGAAGTTCATTAAAAACTTCCGCTTTCTTTAAAAGATTCTGAACAGTTCCTGTGGGTTGAGCCCCTTTTTCAAGGAAATACAGAATAACGGGAACATTTAAATAAGTTTGATTCTTTATGGGATCATAAAACCCCACGTTTCGAAGATCTTTTCCTTCTCTTCGGGATCGAACATCAATTGCAACGATTCGATAGACGGCTCATTGGGATAGATATAGATGAACAATACCCCCCCTAGAACTGTATAGGAAGTTTTCTCCTCATACGGCTCGAGAAAAAATGATTTGATTTGAAGTTTTGTCTATATATCCAATTCTAATAAATTTAATGACAAATGGGCCTATAAAATAAATTAGACTATGATTTACGTTTTTTTTCCTTCAAAAAACCATTTGTACTCATAACTCAAGTTGGCTAACTCTCAAATAGCTCAAAGGAAAAATTTTGCATTTATTGAGTGGTCTTTACCCCCTTTTGTTTGCCTCCTTAAAAATTCGATTTTGATTCTTTAGTCTTATCTAGTTATTGAGACTATCGAGACAATTTAAATGGTGTTTCCTTGTTCTTAGATCCTTTCTTATAATTATACTGATTTTGATTTTAATCATTGGGTTTAGACATTACTTCGGTGCTTCTTAATCCTTTCAAAATGGCAGCAACGTACCCTTTTTTGATTTCTTTCTCTCAAAGAATCCTATGGACAGTTGATTCTCGCGTGATACACTTTACATCGAAAAAGTTTGATCCATTCCAATCTTTAATTGGATCCTTTTTATTTCTATATATGGAAGATACGTTTACGAAGTTGTTCCAATTGATCGGCCTTAACCCTAGATCCTTGCCCCCAAGAAATTAATTAATCCTTTTTACTCGAGCTCCATTGTGGACTATTTACAACCCAACAAAAAATGAAAGATTCGAGTGTAACAGAACAAACAATGTCGAGCCAAGAGCACCCTCATTCCTAGATAAATCGAAAATGGTGGATGTCAAAATCCACAATGGATCGTGTCCTTCAAGTCGCACGTTGCTTTCTACCACATCGTTTCAAACGAAGTTTTACCATAACATTCCTCTCATTTGAGACCCATATGGAATTGATTCACTTATAGAATCATGAATAGTCATTGGTTTAGTTGTACATAGACACAGTAATCTAGACTTTTCTATTTTCTATATATGATATGTGGAAGAATTGTGCTGAAAAAAGTCTTAGCAAGACAGCATCTTTAACATATTCAAATAATATATATATATATAGATAATAGCAAGATATCAACGAATAACTTTTTCAATCTGCATCTTCTAGCGACTCAATAGCATAGATTCAACAATTTCCTACTTTTTAATTTCCTACTTTTTGTTTTTTGAGTACCAAAAATTCGACTTAGAAAATCATTAAAAATAGAATATTTCTAATTGAAATTAAAAAAGTTTTGTATTTAGACATCATTATTGAATGATTTTATTCAAATTAAATTGTATAATTGTATAATAAGCATCAGGTTTAAAAGATAAGTATTTCTTTTAAAATTGACTCATCATTGATTGAAAATAGATTTCAAATAGATAAGTAGATGAAAGAAAAAAGAAATTCAATTTTTTTTTTCATGAGATGGATAAAAAAATGATATTAAGTTAATATTTTGAATCTTTATTCTTTATCATCTTATTACGAAAATAAAAAAATAGGGAGTGATTTTCGAATCTATCAGATAGACTGAACAGTTGTCACTGTTATCGATCTTCTAGAATATCGAATTGAAATCATTGCAATTTAAATCATTTCTAATTTTCTAATTTAAGGGATCATAAATCTTTTTCCAAAAACCCTAAAAGTATTGTCATTGAAATAGAACGATATATACCATATAACATATAAGCTAACCATTTCCCGATTCTATATTATCGATATTTTGTTTCACTTTAAGAGAGAGTTGAGTAATATTGAAATAATTGACTCTTGTCATAAAGTCAATAAAAAAAAGTGATAGGATAAATCACTCCTGCCTCAATCGTTACATAGATTTCCAATTTTTCATTAGAGTCAAGCACGAAATACCTAACTAAAATGAGATTGAACCAGAATCCATTGGCTCCATAAAAAATCCAAAATTTCTCCATTATATGGAACTTGATGATTTGGTAATGAGATTTGAAGAGACACATATATTTTAATGAATATTAAAATTAATACGAATTAACTCCTATCCACTTCGCTACTTCTTTCTATGGTAAGAATGCAGCGAATATGCGCTGGGACGGAAGGATTCGAACCTCCGAATAGCGGGACCAAAACCCGTTGCCTTACCACTTGGCCACGCCCCATTTCGATTTCTAATCGGCACTAAGAAACAATAATATTGTTATTGATTGTTTGTCAACTACATATATATCTATAGAATAGATTGGTACTAAGATTTTGATATATATAGATATAGAATTCAACTTGATTTATTGATCATTACATAGAATTCAATTAAGATATTGTATGAAAGTATGATTTCTTCTATTCTCAAAGGAGAATTGGAGGATTTTTGATTGGGTGTGTTCAAAGAAAAAGAAGGATTTTTTGTCTACCTTACTTAATTTCTTCCTTTTTCTTATATCCAAAACTCAATAAAAATGCAATTATCTCCAAGAACAAAATGCCTGTTATGCTTAATATCGTTAGTTGGACCTGTATTTATATGAATTCTGTCCTTTATTGGAGTAGTTTTTTCTTCGGCAAATTGCCCGAAGCTTATGCTTTTTTGAATCCAATCGTTGATTTCATGCCAGTCATACCTGTGCTTTTTTTTCTCTTAGCTTTTGTTTGGCAAGCTGCTGTAAGTTTTCGATGAGATTCTTAATAAGAATATCCTAGAAAATGCATGATTTATCCGAGAAAAAATTCTAACAATTGATAAAATCAGATAAGTTTTAGAGTATGGACGCTGAATTCGCACACTGAAATTCTTGTATAGTCGCCATAACGACTTACCCCCATTTCCTCGGTTTTCACCCTTTTTCCAGTCAAAGACCCTAACCCTATTAGGGTCTCCTACAATATATAAATATAATTTTTGTATGAAAAACATTTTTTTTTAATGAAAAACAAATGCATTTTTGACAATTTTTTCTATTTATATAAAAAAACCTCCTCTACTGGTGTCAAAATAGGATAGGGGATAGAAAGATGGAAAATCTATTCTCTTTTTTTTTTTTTTTGCAAAAAATTATCTTGGAGATTGTGTAATGCTTACTCTGAAACTCTTCGTTTATACCGTAGTGATATTTTTTGTTTCTCTCTTTATCTTTGGATTCCTATCTAATGATCCCGGACGTAATCCTGGACGTGAGGAATAAAATCCAAAGCGTTTTATTGGGGTAATTTTCAAATCTTATTAGAATTTAGAATTTCACCTAGTCCA
>JAQPCC010000164.1:0-5000 GCA_028392965.1 Lindernia subracemosa | reverse complement strand
ATGTGTCAATTGGGCAAATACGCCCATAGTGACTAGGATGGATATCTCGGATCCGAAAACTAGCGGTTCGCCCTGTTAGTCCTCCAGGACCTAAATAACTCAATTTTCTCCCATGAACTATTTGTGTCAATGGATTAGTTCGATCTAAAACTTGAGATAAGGGATGTAAACCAAAAAAAGATTCATAAGTAGTTGTTAATGGAGTTGAAGTTACCAAATTCTGAGGAGTCGGGATCAATTTATGGCGAATTGCTCCACATATAGTTCCTCGAACCACATTTTCTAAACGAACCAGAGATAATCCGAATTGATCTTGTAAAAGATCCGCTACAGAACGAATGCGCTTATTTTTTAAATGATTCATATCGTCAAGTGTACCCATTCCAAATTTCAGTCCAATCAAATGATCAGCGGCTGCCAATATGTCTCGTGGCAACAAAAATGTATTGTTCTGGGGTATATCAAGGTTAAGTCTTCGGTTCATATTTCGTCGACCAATCCTTCCTAATTCACATCTTTGTTGAAAGAACTTCTTTTGTAATTCCTTACATAAGGATTCAGAAAATACCGGATCCCCGCCTACACAAGTAAATTGTTGATAAAACTCCAAAATAGCATTTTCTTTTGACCCAATTTTTTTTCTCTCCTTATCATTCAGAAAAGACAAAAAAATTTCAGGATAATAAACATTGTCTAGAATTTCCCTTAGATTCGAACCCATAGCTGATGATAGAACTAAAATAGATATTTTTGTTTCCTGCTCACGCGAGCCCATATCCTTGCTTTTCTATCAATCTCTAATTCTGATCTTCCTCCCCAATCTGATATTATAGTGCCGGTATAGACCGAAATTCCGTTATGGTCCAATTCGGACCGGTAATAAATACCGGGGCTTTGTAGTATTTGATTGATCACAATTCTATATATTCCATTTACTATAGAAGTTCCTAGGGAATTCATTAGAGGAATGTTTCCAATCAAAATAGTTTGTTCTTGCATATCCCTACTGGTTTTCCAAATTAATCCCGCGGATACATACAATTCAGAAGAATATGTGAGTAAGTCATACACAGCATTTCTTTCCTGTAGCACTGGTTCGACCAATTGATATCTTTCCACAAATAATTGAAATTCGATTTCATGATCTGTATCTTCAATTTTTGGAAACTTAGAAAGTTCTTCTGTCAAACCCTGATCAATGAATCTACAAAATCCTTCAAATTGGATCTGATTAAATCCAGGTATTGTAGACATTGCGTCATTTACATCCCCGAGCATTTTGAATTTCCCATTTATAAAAAATCCCACTTAGTAAGTACATTCTTCATTGAATTAGATCGACGATCTAGCACTGAGGGAATTTCGATTTTTTTTTTACTGAATTACATTAAATTTTACCCAACTCCATATAATTTTACCCAACTCCATATTTGGACTAAAATGTATGAACTACGTATGAACGGAGGAATATAGAGAATTTTCTACTTAAATTGGAAGTTGCAATAGATCTAAATGGAAAGAAATTTAGAAAACAGTCCTAGAAACAGAATTCTGTCACTTAGACTTATTAAAGTCATAGGATTTGCTATCGAATAGCAAAACAAAAATCAAATGATTTTAATTATACCATTATTATGATATTACATATTTGGTTACATATTTGAATTTGATAAAAAATCAAAGGATTCGGTATTGGGGAGATAAAGACAAAGACACAAAAATGAGAAACAATATAGAATCCATTTTTTAGCACTTAACCGCCTTTATGGTATGTTAGGGATTTCGTTGTTCAAAAAAAAAAACGATTCGCAGAGAAGAGAGATATTTGTACTTTAACTTATTTTTTTTGAGTACAATATGATTTGAAGTGTATAACAAGGGGTGCATTTATTAAACAAGTATGCAGATAGTTAGAATATCCGACTTCTCTTTTATTGCCGGTTCTATTCGGGACAGCCGAGGTTGTGCTTTATCAAAAGTTCTATTCAATCCAAAATTGAAGTGAAGTAAGAAAATTTGATGATAATTCCCTATCGACAACATATCTAAAAAATAGATATATGTGTAACAATTTATGTTCTGGGGTTTACATATACTCATATATTTTGTTATAATTGAAATTGAGAAGTATTTTGTGATTGAAAAAAATCAATACTGATTTGTTCTGTCTCAATTTGTATTTTCTTATGTCATTAGGAAAACACAATTTAAGATTCAAATCGCAGAATCGTTCATGAATTCAATAGTTAATGGTTCAAATTTGTCGACTGAAAATTCACATTTTTTATTTTTTAATAGAAAAGCGAGAGAATGTTTTTAGCATTGTAGAGTTTCAGATACAATCCAATCAATCAGGGGATGGATCAAATCCAAAACGAAAGGGGTGTTTCTGTTAGGAAAAGTTTTAAGGAAACTAAACGGGAGTCAAAATGCCAAGTACAATAAAAATTCAGTAATCCGGGAAAATTTTCCTCCATTTTGGATCGTTTTGGCGGCATGGCCGAGTGGTAAGGCGGGGGACTGCAAATCCTTTTTCCCCAGTTCAAATCCGGGTGTCGCCTGATCAACAAAAAACTCGAACTCTCTTCTTCTCTTCTGTTCTGCTGATCTAACTCGCAGAATTCTTCCCTAGTAGAAGCAGAGGAAACAAACTGTTGAGAATTCTAAGCATGTGGTCTAAAGGTTTTCTAAAAAAAACTTGTGAATCGTCTTTCGCATCTAGGATTCAAGGAAATATTCGGTAGAGGGGCTATCAAGACTTTACGACTGCGTTCTCTTTCTAAGGGAGTGTCTAATTACTATTAATTTAATTGAATCAGATTTACTACCAAGCTCTCCAATCTGATTCAATTAATAGTTTTGGAAAGGGGCGGAAGTTGCTTTATATACGACGGACTCGCGAGAATCTTTGAGCGTTCAGGTATCTAATTAATATAGATTAAATGGATAATTGAATTAGATTAAATGGATAATTGACCTTTCTAGAAAAAGGAGGAAAAAGACAGAATTTCTTTTCGGCAACCCCTAGGAAAACTCCCTGTTTCACAGCGATAATTGGGAAAAGGGGTACCAATTCTATCAAATGTAGAACTAGAGGTCTATAATAGACAGTGATTTCTCTTTTTAGTGATTTCTCCTTTTCGATTTTGACTTATCCTTTTTGATTTTGACTTCTCAAGGTCAACAAAATCAAAAAAGAATAGGCCTTATTATTCTTATTGTTAATTGTTTCATGTTGCCATTCCTTTGGGATGTTACTACGTATTTTGTTCTTATGTTTAATCTTTCCCGATTCGAAATCATAATTGATTTTTTGGATTGGTTTAGCAAAGGTGTTCGGTCAGAATCCTTTTTTGACTCTCCGCCATTGATTCCACTATTATTAGTAAGGAATAATGGAATAATTCCTTCGTATTTATAGAGATAGGGGACATAATTCACATGGATATAGTAAGTCTCGCTTGGGCTGCTTTAATGGTAGTGTTTACATTTTCCCTTTCACTCGTAGTGTGGGGAAGAAGTGGACTCTAGAAGTACTACTAATTTAAATTTAATTGAGTTGAGGAATCAAACCGTATTAATTGTTTTATAGATCGTTATGCGACACGCTTTGAACTATTTCAAATAAAAATCTCTCGATTTCGAATACCGTTGAAGTCCAATAGAGTAATCTACGATATGAATCATATCATACTCTTTCAATCAAAGAGATATTACAGCGACTCCTGTGTTTCTATTTCGACAAGAAAGGGATTAAGAGGGTTATAAATTTATTACAACCAAAAATTCTTTCGAAATTTGCTATTCCAATTAATGGAATGGGCTCTTACTATCTTTCTAGATAGATACGTAGCAACCGGACCCTTTTTTTTTTATTTTTTCTCTCTTTACTGTTCAACGAAAAAGTAGTTTTGGTAAGTGTATACGCATTTTCTATGAGAAATGAGATAGAGATAGTGGTTGTCTAACGAAAGACTATGCAACAATAAGATTTGCCTTGGGCGAGTTACGTATTGGACATTTTCC
Organism: Lindernia subracemosa; assembly: GCA_028392965.1. Lineage (NCBI taxonomy): Eukaryota > Viridiplantae > Streptophyta > Magnoliopsida > Lamiales > Linderniaceae > Vandellia > Vandellia subracemosa. Next base: position 974 of record JAQPCC010000164.1, on the reverse strand, counting down.
GCCTGGTTTCTAAGTCTATTTATGCTTTTTCGACTTATTTCATATCGTGTTTCGGGCGTTAAAAATAGGTTAGGTTTCCTCTTACTTATTTAGTCAAAGCTTATTTAGGCAAAGTAAAGGAATTAGAATCCTAAGATTATTTCAGATTGATTGGAACAAATAGATATAGCAAATTGGGTGTTATGTCAATTCCATACAATATATGAATTCATATACATAGAAATATGAAAAGAATAATCTAGATAGACTAAGAGTTTATAGACTAAAGATAGATAGTATGTATGGTAAGAAAGATTCATCTATTTCTTTCTTACCATACATACTATCTCTTAGAATACTTAGAATACTGCCGATTCTAGTCCGCTCATTTCATTTAAGTTAAAACGAAAAATTGGAATCCTTTTAATTTGACTTATCAAATTCTTGATAAGAACTCAGAAGGAACGTTTCATTCAAATGAATTTGAAAATTCAATTGAATTAATCATTTTGACTGACTGTTTTTACGTAAATGATAAGTAGAAAAGCGGTAGGAACTAGAATGAATAATGCAGTAGCAATAAATGCAAGAATATTTACTTCCATAATCTCATCGGTTTTTTTACTTCGTAATAACTCGGGATTTAATCCCCTAGAGATGAAAAATCTTTCGTCTGTAAATTCAATGACTAAATTACCGCTCGATGCTATTGAATCGAATCAATATCATGAATAACAATATCTGATCTATTAAATCAATTCGTCGTCGAGACTTGAATAAGTATAACATAGGAAATTCTTTTATCCATACAAATCCAAATTAGGATTCCTGACTCAATCCAAAATTCTTTTTTGATCCATTTCCTTATTTTTTTTTTTTTCACCTACCTTGTGCCTTCCTTGTACAATCATCTGATGAAGGATCGTCAGATTGCCTTTCCATTTCGATTAGTCACATAGTTACAACCTAAACATAAACAAACATAAAGCTAATGG